>JAVJGG010000055.1:841136-855028 GCA_035590195.1 Aviceda cuculoides
GCTGTAGCCAGTTACTTTCTTTCAGAATTTAATATGGTCTGCTCTGCATCAGTTAAAACACAAGTAGTGGAAACCATGGGTCTCTTTCATGATATTGTTTCAGAAAGCTGTGAGAATTATTTTCAAAGGTAATATTTTATACAAATGCAATAAATAATCCTCAAAATGTTGTTACTGATAGTGTTTTTTTAATGCATTTTGTTATATGAATCAATAAGTGTCTTTTTAAGGCTAATACAAAAATAAATCTGCTATATCAATATATGTAAAGGCCATGAAAACTAATTACTATTGTGGTGCAAATTCATTATCTTCATTCCCGCTATTCAACAATCTTTCACATCGTTTATGTGGATGAAAACAATGTAATTGGAAATAAGAGTTTGCATTATGAAGAAATTTGATTTTGACTGAATTAAAGACTTGTTTTATATAATCTTCTGTTTCATTGGAAATAATCAAATTACTGTACATATCAAAAATATGTACTAAATTGATGTTGCCAATATGTTATGTTTTAGGTATCGAAGAAAAGCTTATGTAACACCTAAATCCTATCTGTCTTTCATCAATGGCTACAAAGAAGTTTATACTGAAAAGTTAGAGAGTGTTAATGAACAAGCTGAACATATGCAAATAGGTAAGCAATATAAAGATAAACATATATTTCCAGGTATGGTCTCAAATGATCTGTGTTTTTAATATTAGACTTCTTATTCAATGATCACTTAAAATCAGTTCTGCTGGATCACAGTCCAAAACTGGTAGCATACGAGGACCATTTCTAAGCACTCCAGCTATCACCAACTCACAATGATTCTCTTACAAAAATGCCTCAAAGAAGCTGCCAGCTTAATCATTCATCTCAGCATTATATTAAACTTTAATATTTCCAATTTAGCATTTGTGATAGAAAGTAGAACTGGAAAGTGGCCAGAGAGAGCATGTGATGTAGTAGTGTACAGAGAGGTAGTTCTAAATACAGTTAATTTACTCTGGACTTGTCTATGGAAATTCTTGCTATACAATTTGAGCAGTTCAAAGTTGATTTACTTCAGATTTCCATTGTAGAATAATTAACTGTTACTTGTGGTCATTTTATAACTGGGGATCTAAAATACAGAAAAGTATGATTGAAATGTCCTTCTAATGTTGGATATCTATTTGAAATTACCTTATTTTTGGCATTAGATTAGTACTTAATGGGTTCAGAATACATTTCCAGTTTTCTCCATTTTGCATGTAGACATGCTTTTGTAAATCTACAAAGGCAACTGAACAGCTTAGGAAACTTCGTCTTTATGGGAAAAGATATTGTATATCAATCTAACAGAATAGAGAAGTCTACATTATAAGATTTTTTCATACAAAGGTGAAAGGACATCACATTTAGACAATGACTAATAATGCAACTGGTACACTTAACATAAAGAAAAGAATAGAATAAGAATGTGTAGATCACAAACTGTTTGCTGAATTAGAGTGGACTGCAGAGGAGTAAGTGATCCTCAATATTTTCACATTATGCAAATTTCCCTGTATAGATCTGTTGCCATTTCTTGAAATCAGAACTTTTCACTAGTCCTGCTTGAGATGGTGATAAAGTCTAAGAACCTTGAAGATTTCTGAGGGGGGGGGTGGGGTGGAGGGTGTTGTATTTTTTCTCCAGTTCTTCTATTTTAAAAAATAGTTTTAAAGAAGCAACCTAAGTAGCTTCAGAACTGTCAAGAAAATTTTGTGTGTAGATTTTCCTAGCCTCTCACGTGTTAACGCTGATTGCCTACATGGTCTTCAAAACAAAATGGTCGTGTACAAGTGACCATGTACACATCTACTGCAGCATTTTTGATGCTCAGAAAATTGTGTCTGTCAGCTTATGGTCAATACTTATGCCAGTTAGAGTATTTTCTAAATACTTTCACTTGCATAGAAAAGACGTATTACAAAACAACAAAAATACTGGTCATCTCTGACTCCAAACATGCTCCACTGTTTACTGCATCCTAAGGAACTTTCTCAGAAAGTTTGTTATGAATTATTTAGTTACTATCTCACACATTCATCCTTTAATCCGTAGTCTTTCATCACTTAATGTAAAAAAAGATTTAGAAGGTTAGAAGATTAACATTGACAGTTGTTTCAGTTTGTTAGGAGATTATCCTGATACAGGATTTAAATTTTATGTTATTAAAATGAGCTGAGATAACATTGCTCTTTTAATCTCCTTGTTGAAATGTTTTTCCTGTATGTAATGAAATCTGGGCCAATTCAAGATGCTTGTAAAGCAGCAAAATTGTAAGAAATACCTCAATCAATACTGATTTCTAGAAAAGTCCCTGGCTTGAGCACACTGAAAACGTGCTTGTCAGCAGTGTAGTATCTATGTGAGCAACATAGTTTGAGAGATGTAAGTAATGTCTTTTCCGCTTTGTCACTTTGGGTGAAAAATCTTGTAAGACAGATGAGGAAAAAACTGAGATCCAATGACAATTACAATTATTTCTGAATGCTTAACATCATGTGTCTTCTCTCAGAATCCGTCTGAGGAATACTTAGTAGAGCACCACATGTGGGGATAACGTCTCTTCATATAGAACTGTGGTTCTACAAGAAGACCGCAATTTAGCTTTGACAAGTTGGGCATGTCATCCCTTCGAGCAACTTATTGCTAGATCTCCTGCTAATTAAAAGTGACAGAAATTACATCCTTGAGTGCTAAGAGTACTGGTGGCTTAGTATCTTAATAAAGATTTTTATAATTTTTCTATATTCTCTATTTTTCTGCAGTCATCATTCAGACAAGTTAAAAAATACATTGACAAGATAAAGATTACTTCAATTCTCTCTATAGGATCAAAATATATGGTAACTTTTTAACTTGCTTTAGATAAGTCGTAGCTGGTATCAGTAAGGTTCTTACACGGAGTTCTAAATATCCCTCTGAAAAATACTATTCCTGTCTCTAATGCCTAAATCAGGCATTCACTTATAACTACAAGCACTAAAAAAAAAAAATTACCTGCTGGCGTGGTACTGTTGTAATGTTTCTTGTGACTGGAAGCATGTAGGGGACCTGAAGAAGCTATAAAGGTTTCTTGTTTATAACAGAAACTTTTTTTCTTCTTGATCTGCGTATTCCCATTCTTTGTCCATCTTTCTTTTTTCTCCCTCTAGGATTGTAGCAGGGAAAGCTAATGCAGCAAAGGGTATCACTTTCCCTTTCATAGCTTCTCTTTCAGAACCTTTTTTTTAACAGTGAACTGAAATAACAACCATTTTGGAAATTGCTGTCAGAGGAGTCGGAGGTGGGGGTGGAATATTAATATGTATGTATCTCTATTCCTCAGAGTGTCTCAGGAAGTGGCATATGTCTGGGAAAAGGAAACATTCTAAAACATCTCTCTTGTCTCCCAGTCAACATATTTCAGTGAATATACCTTTGAACTTCATTGTTGAGAGTGGCAAAATAACCTGTCTTTTAGTGAGTAATAATAAAGAGCCTGTAGAATAGCAGCAGCCTGATCATGAGGCAGCTGTGTCAGAACAAGAAATGTAGTAGGAGAGAATGCTTGTCTGTGAAATGTGGTAACAGAAAAGTGGAGAGACATCACAGAGAACCATCACACATCAAATGTATAACTTCCAGGTGTGCTCTGACTCTAGCCCTTAGGTAGAGAGGGAGATAATGGGAATACTTCCAGGCAAGTTTTAAGATTTTAATATTCAGCAATGAAGAGAGGAGAAGGAAGAGAGGCTTCAGCATGCAATGTAGAGCTCAGGAATAGCCAAAAATCTGTGCTCAAATCTATAAGCAAGAGAGGAGAGGAAAAAAACAATGCATGAATGTGTGGGAAAGACTGAATATATAATAATTATAGAGGGAGCAAACTCATCTCTTTCTGGGCAACCATTAGTGTAAGGCTGAATGACCTCTATGGATGATTGCTTCAGCACATATAAGAGCTATGATGGGACTGGCCCTAAGCCAGGTGAGCACAGATGCTTATATGTGTTTTTCTGCATGCTCTGTCACCAGGGACAAGAGAGGGTAAACTCAATATGCAGAAGCTGGAGGTTGTAATCTTGCTGTGACTTTTGGGTCCGCTTTTGGCAACTCCACTTCTCACTTCTTTCTAGAAAGAACTCCCTATTGGAATGCAGTTATGGATCCTAATATTTATGTAATCTCCTCATGCAATGATCAAATGTAGTATCAGTCTGATTTTCTGATTGTCCTGTGACTTTATGACACAACATATCCTTGACATACCCCCCCTTTTTCTTTTAAGTTTATATAGCGAACGTACAGATATATTTTATTGTAGGTAATATCCCACCTATACATCTTTAGGTACTGTTCACAGCTATAACAAACTAAAACTAAGAAATACTGATTTCTTTTTTGAAGAATCAAACTTGTTTATAATCATTTTGCACCTTGTGAAATTATTTATATCCATGAAAAGTGAATAGTAGGCACAATCATGATAGTATGACTGTTTACACCCCCTTTTTCTCCTTTACACAAATTTAAATGAGAACACAAGGTACAAGGCATTTGGGATCTAGACCTAGACTGTATTATCTAACTAGGAAAAAATAGTTTTCATTTTTCTGAATTTTATTTTTTACTTAATAGGTTTATCTAAGCTGATGGAGGCCAGTGAATCTGTTGCTAAACTCTCTCAGGAGCTGGCCATTAAGGAGAAGGAATTGGCTTTAGCATCTATTAAGGCAGATAAAGTAAGTACTTGAGTGTTTAAATAGTATAAGGCAGTGGAGAGCACCAGGATATATAGTGGGGTAAAGTGCAGTTGCAGAATCATCTCATAATTTGTACAAGCCAAAAAATGTGCATCGTGGTCTAAAATGAGGTTTTGCTCCTCTCTGTAGCATCTTGATTCAGCATTTGCTTCTGAAATTGAAGCACCTTAAGACTGCAATGGAGGTTGAGTGCCTTCCTTGTTCTCCTCCCAATCCTTACCCACTCCTATAAGCATCAGGTTTCATTTTTTGTTTCATGGTTTGATTAACGTTTATTAAACTTGGGTTTATATGTACACTTATTTGCAGATAAGTTAACAGATGATAATGGGACATTACTATTTCAAAATTGCTTAGAAAAAAGTTCATTGCAGTTCAGTTTCATATTTTGTCTTTTACATTAACAAGGTGTCCATGTGTTCATGAGAGTGGTGGTCTGGTAGAAATCTAGTTTCTAAAATGACTGTCTGGAAAGGTATGTTAGGGAATGTCTTAATATAGGCATTCTGTTTTCTGAAAGATACCATAATGCTATGATGGTGCATATTTAATATGCACTGGAGAGCAAACTTTTGGCCAGTGATGGCTAAGGGACTGCCTGCATTCTTCAAGGCCTTTAATCTCATAAGAGAAAGAATTATAGCAGAAATTACACTTCTCACATTTCAAGAGTACGACAGATAGGCTGGTAGAGTTCACTTTGTTCAATATTTATATTTGATATACATTTTGAAATAGCTCTCTGGCAACCATTCACATAGCCTCTTAATTGTCAACTTTTTCAATAGGGCCCTACTTATGAGTCATCAGAAGTAGATGATGTATGGACAAATAATAAAAGAACAGACACTTATTTAAACTAAGTAATATTGTTCATAATCTGTATATTTCTTTCTTTCCATTAGTACTGAGCCCTATAGAAATCAGAATTGGATTTTGGAAAAAATAAAAAAAAGAGAGAGAGATTTGGGGATTTTATTTGTCTTTTTTTTTTTTCCTCTCAGTATTTGAGAACATTGTTTATGTTCTTGTAAATGCATACAGAGTGCCAGTCTTGACCATATACATGATACTGGTCAAAAAACATTCTGACACCAATTGTATGTCACACATGCACAAGAGAATTAAAAATACATAAACTGAGGAATCATACACAAATGAATAACTTCATTCAGTGAATTCACATGGGGCTGTTCTTTGAATAGACTAATTAAGTGTGACTCTTCTTAGACTAAAAGAGTAAAAGAGAGCCTGACCATTGGTGCAAATGGTTTGCCGTGTTCCATTAGTTATATTAGCTACACTATTTTTATCTGCAGAATTGTAGTGGAAAAAAACCAAATAATTATTCTATTGAAAAAGCATAGATTCAAATAGGATATAAATCCATCATAGGATAAAAAATTGGCTTTAAAAGCCGCTAAAAGGTCTTCTATCCATTATAAAAATAATTCAATTATTACTGTCCAGGTCCTCATATGATATTTCTTTGTGGGGATTCTGCAGATTGTATTAATTTTTATTCCATAGTTATATAATGCCATATATAGTTAGGGTTAGCTTTATATTTTCTGTATAATTGCCTTTACATATCTGTTTTCTTTTGTGTCTGATGACTTAATCACTAGTTCCACCATTTTGATTTATACATTTTATATATTTATTACCAATTCCAGGTACTCGCAGAAGTCACAGAAAGTGCGGAAGCTGCAGCTAAAGTAAAAAATGAAGTCCAAAGTGTGAAAGATAAAGCACAAAAAATTGTAGATGAAATTGATTTAGAAAAAGTGAAAGCAGAGACTAAACTGGAGAAAGCTAAACCAGCATTAGAAGAAGCAGAAGCTGCACTGAATGTGAATAAAATTCTTACGTTTTGATGATTTTAGTCACCTGTGAGAGAAAGGCTAGAGCCAGCAACATGCAGTTGTCACTTGATTTTGACTCCTATCTCCAGCTGTTCACAAAAGTCTATCTTTTCCTTCACCAAAAAAAAAATGCTTAAATTGTAGAGAAACAGGAAACTAAGGGGATTCAGGGTGATCAGAATCAAGGTTAAGAAATTTGGAGACATTGCTGTGCTACTTAATTTCATTATTCTGCTCTGAACAATTAAAAAGTAAAGAACTCTGGAATCAGAAATCAATGATGTATTATATTTTTAAGGCCTTCTGTTCCAGTTACCAGAATTTATGTGACAAAAAAAATATAGAGTGGAAAAAGCCGGGAAAGGAGCATTGTTTGCTCTTACACTGACATTTAGATAATGAGATAAATGAAACTTCAAAAAATGGTCACAAAAATAACTTATAAAATGTGTGGACTCATACATTATCCTGTGGTTTCTATAATGTGCCTGTACTTATTCTAGACAGGTAGTTGCATGCATGTATTTTGTAGACACAATATGTCAGTTTTGAAGTTTGCAATCACTTATTATTTTTGTATTGGTTATTGAACTAAGCAAAGTGTCAGTGATATTACTAGAAAACAAAGTTAAAAAGTGGTATCTCATACCTATAATAATTTAAAACCCAACAAAAATAACCAAATCCATCTCAGAATAAATGATGACACTTAACCCTAAAAAATCTAAATCACTATTTTACCAAGGAAACTGCTTTTAATTCCTATACAATTTTACAATATACTTTTATTCAGTCACTTAGACTGACATGTTAAGTTAATGCTGCTGTTCAATGTATATAAATTTTATTTTTGAATGATGTCTTTAGCATTGGAAAAATATTCTTGTCTAATATGTATTCATTAAGATTATTGAAGTTTCATGAACTGTAAATTTATTAAAATAATCCCAGTTACTTGTTTTCTTTGTATGTATTTAGTACAAAATTGCCTCAGAGAGAAGTATGACAAACAAACATTCAAATCAAGATATTGAATGGGGAAAATAGAATAATGGTATTGATGCAGGATTCTGTTACGTTTTTCTTCAAATAGACCATCAAACCAGTGGATATCGCTACTGTTAGAAAACTTGCAAAACCTCCTCACCTAATTATGAGAGTCATGGACTGTTGTCTTCTACTATTCCAAAAGCAAGTAGATCCAGTTACCATGGATCCAGAAAAGCCTTGCTGCAAGCCATCGTGGCTAGAATCATTAAAAGTAAGTAGAGTTTTCAAACGGTGTTTCTTGAACATAAGAAATAGCAAGTGCATATCAGAGAATTTATGATGCTGTTTACTCAAAACAGGACAGAATTTTGTAAAAAGGCAAACAGATGGTTTTAAGGTATGTATAGTATATGAATAGAGTTTATTCGGTAGCAAGTAGTAGGTGAATTGCTTACAGACTTTTGCAGTAGGAGCTTTAGATTCTCCTTGTCCTGTTCCTGGCATTTGACCTGGTGGCAAATAAATAAATTGTACCAATCGTGTTAACCATACATGAGATAAGGGTGTTCTGGAAAACCCCTCTTTCTCTTTGGTAACTTGTAGGTTCACATTTAAACAGTCTTTTCTGATCCTCCCAGGCTCCTTGATTGTTTGAAAGATTATTTGACTAACAGATAGTAGCTTTTCCCATTCTGCATTTCAATATTCCTGGCCCAAGTTCCTTGGTCAGACAACCATCTCTTCCTTCTGGACTTTGATCTTCTCTCAGGATACTCTTTTATTTCCATGTCTTCTCCTGCCATCCTTTAAATTCTGTTCTACCTCTATTAGTGTATTCATTTGCCAATATCATTGCCTCGGTTTATTCATCATGCAAATGAAGAAAAATTACGTGCTTTTTATTTAAGCTTTTCCAGGAATTAAGAAATCTTCAAAACTTCTTCTTTTTCACTGACATAATAAAATGGGATAAGCAGTTATTCCATAAGTTGCCTTTAACATGTTAAACATTTATTGGAAAAAAGTTAAACCCAATTATTTCCCTTTCCAAAAGAATTTAGATCACATTTCACAAATGCATAAGCATTTTTCTTGCATTCTTTAAATAAGTTACGAATATATCTCTGAGGCTTTGACTTCAAATTTTTTTTGTGAAATGCTGCTTCTTAAATGCTCTTTACATGGCAACACAGGAATATGGAAGATGGAAAGTACATCAATAACTTTCAAATCTAGTTACTGGAGTGTAACTACTTAAAACTAAAATAATTGAAGACATGTGGAAGGAGTTACAACTGAATAGCACACTTTTTAACTATGAATCATCTCTTTTTAGAGAAGAATTTTAGGAATGCTTTTTTAACATACTCACCTATGAACAAGCTTTTGAATGTAAAAGGTGTAAATAGCTTATAAATATCCTGTGTTGTTTTTTGCAGCTTATGAGTGGCCCATTCTTGCTGAGTCTACAGCAGTTTCCTAAGGATTCAATCAATGAAGAGACAGTAGAATTACTCCAGCCTTACTTTAACATGGAAGACTATACACTGGAGTATGGTAAAAAGGTGTGTGGTAATGTGGCAGGACTCCTGTCTTGGACACAAGCCATGGCAATATTTTATGCTGTTAACAGAGAAGTCTTACCTCTTAAGGTAATACATCATCTCTTGCTTTGTTTTTGCTTTCCATGTAATTTAATTTCATTTACTTTAATAGTAGTAGGATTTAAAAAATATATTTAGATAACTTTATTCAGACATAATTGCCTGTAGACTGTAGTGGCTAAGGTTGATAAGAGCAGAAAACCCCCATATCCTTTTCTTTATTCTAGACAGAACACAGAACGAAAAATTAGCCTAGATTAAATTTGTGTGCTCTGGTTTACTGTGTACAGTGAAAGGTGTTTTCAGTCTTTGATTTTATTATGTTATAATTACTTTATAATTGTTTTCAAAAAATTGTACCAGGTTCTTTATTGCTTTTCTAAAGAATCCTGCAAACAGGGGTTTGCAGCTATTTTACCTTCTTTGCTTTCATACAAAAACTTAGAGGGAGTGAAGGACTGATATCTTGTGCAAATACTGGCATTCTGAAGAGATTCAGGGCTCACATCAATAAATGTTGCAATAGTGGCAGCCAAACTCTGTAAAACATTTTTAGGAGCCATTTTTGCTTTAGTGTGGGTGTTCTTTTTTATATTTGTGAACATTTGAATAAAAAAAATTATCATCAGTAAAAACCATATAGAAACTCAAAGGCAGTGATTTTTGCTTTTTGGATTCTAAAACAAGTATTTAATCCCTACACATAGCACAGTTCACAAAAAAAAAAAAAAAAGTAGCAAAAGGGGGAAGTATCTGAATGGTGATCCAAATCTTTTCCATACTTTTTGTCACTGGTAGTAGTGTTATTTACAAAAGTAAAAGTAATGCAGGTGGATGATTAAAAAAAGTTATTTAATGAATTTCCTGTGTTCCGCATTAATATCAGTTTAGGGGCAATGGGAAGATTCACTGTTTTAGGACCATGGTTTTCTAGTGGGTAAAAGCTATATTGTCAGCTGGTAAAGGACCAGTCTCCTGTTGTTATGATCGTTGATCACTACAGAATGTACCAATAAAAAAGAAATAATAAATCATATAATCAAGCAAGAAGATCGAGTGATTGTTCCTCTAGGCTAATCAATATGTACAGATCAGAAACTTTACTTCCTTAACCAGCCTCTTTAAATGTAAATTTTTTTAAAAGAAATAGAGTTAACAATACATAATAGGAACCTTGAGTACTACATTGTTATGTAACAAAAAAAAAATCATATCTGCAGTATATATGTGACACAGTTTTCAGATTGAATATTTTTAATATTTCTATAAATATTAATATAAAATTTATTTTGATGTATTATCGTCTCATGATTACTAGCTTAGGCTTAAAATAATTCATCGAAGTATGTTCAAATTGTGCATGGTTATTGTTTTAATATTTCTTCTCTTTGCAGGCTAACTTGGCAAAACTGGAGGGATGCCTGAAAATAGCTAATGCAGAATTAGCAAAGGCTCAGGAGGCATTAGGTGAAAAGCAAGCTGAACTGGATAAAGCGCAGGCAAAGTTTGATGCAGCGATGAAGGAGAAAATGGTGAGACAAAAGTATTTTAGTATTATAAAAAATGCTTGCATACAATACTGTTATGTAATTGGGATGTGATACAAACATGCATTTAGAGCTTGCTACCTTGAATGATGTGGATGAGGTTCAGGTATAAAAACAAGAGATTTAAATCTATGTTCTCTCATATTTCCTTCTTTCTGTGAATAGGAACATGTTAGACAATAGATACACTTAGAGTTCTCAAGAATGAGTTTTAAACAAATAAAATAGTCATAATTAATATGAGGATAAAAAAATATATAAAATAACTTTAAATTTTTGCTTTCTACTATTAAATTATGTAGGACATTTTTTTAATTTTAGGACTTACTGAATGATGCAGAAACATGCAGAAGAAAGATGCAAGCAGCCTCTGCACTTATAGATGGACTGAGTGAAGAGAAAGTTAGGTGGACTCAGCAAAGTAAAGAATTTAAATCTCAGATTAAAAGGTATCAAATTCATCAGAGAAAAAAATACCAACAAAATACATGTGAAAACTGAAGAGCTAGTAAGCCATTTAGTAGCTCTAATAGTTGTACTTAATTTTCCTCCTGGAAATCTTAATATATTTACACAATTAAGTGAACTATCCTGGAATTTGAATACCTGAGTGCTAAGTGCTTGCATTTCAGTTCAAAACAATACCTCCAATTTTGGAATTTATTTCCAAAGGGATTATTTCTAGTGCAGTTATGTGCCTGTAGTACAGCTGCCTCTCCTGCCACCCCAGCACTGCACCTCGATCCAATGTTACTGAGGAAGTGAAATCTTCAGATAGGCGGGATGTAGAGATGATCTAAGCCTGACACTGAGAAGGAAAAAGGAAGGCTTCCTAGCCTAATGCTGGATAGGAAAAGAAGCATCCCTTTTGATACTAGTTACGGCATATTTGAATAAAAGAAGGAGGCCTAGAGACCAGACAGTAACCCTTGTCATATAGTCTGTGCGTTGAAACACATGGGACAGTAAGCGTATTCTGAGAAATTTGGAAATTTGGAAATTTGGGAGTTCCCATTGTGTTGCTGTCCAAAGGACAAAATGTTGAGCAGCCTCGAGCCACAGATCCTGGCTGTCTCGAAAACAGGAAACCTGTCAAAATGGTTGCTAAAGCTAAAGAGCCTGAAAGTTTAGGCTCAGCTTCTGTGGAATGCTTCTGTTTCCATGAATTTCTTATGGGGAAATTGGGCATTTCTGGTGAGGTCTGCTCATTCCAAGAGAATTAAGTTTGTAGCTTTTGATTGTATTGCAGACATATTTTTAAGAGATAAACCAAATTCTTGCTTCAGTTATGAAAGAAAGAATAGTTGTCATCAGGGCTTTATTACTTTGTAGGGGTGAAGCTAATGTTTTCATATGATACTACTCAAGTTTTGCCACAAAAACATTTTGGAAAAATGAAACTATTTGTTGTTCTCAAAGAGCAACAGTTCTCTCCTTAAACTGTCCTCAGAACAGAAATCTTCTTATGTTTCAAAAGCTGGTTGTCTAAAAGAATAGAAATTGAAATTGTACATCACCTTTTGATTATTATTTTGTTCTTTTTCTAGACTTGCGGGAGATGTACTGCTCTGCACAGCTTTTCTTTCATACTGTGGACCTTTTAATCAAAACTTCAGGAAGCTTTTGGTTAAAGATTTATGGGAAGCAGAGATGAGAGCCCATAAAATCCCCTTTTCTGAAAATCTGAACCTGATTTCTATGTTGGTAGATCTGCCAACAGTAAGTTCTTGATGCTTGGTGGGTTTCATTTTAATTTCAATTAACATATTTTGTGACTGTTAGCAAGCATTATGCTTGCTTAGAACAGAACTATAATCCCCAATATTGCTGTGCAGTATAGTTCTGTGGTTTCCAAATGTTCTTGGAAATATCTACTAACCATCTGAGTACTGAGCAATGTTTAGAAAGATAAACAAGTTATATGTTATAAACAAGTGACATATACAATTAGACAATTGTCAGTATGACAGTGCACTTTCAAGTATCTTATTTTGAGAACCCATCACCACAGCTATAGATCACATATCTACTAAAACAGTGTGTTTCGTTGTTAGCTTTTGGTTCTGTCAATATCATCTGGATTTGGTTTCAAAAATAAATTTTTTATCAAAGAGAACATTTAAAAAAGAACATATAAAGTCTTTTCATTCAATGTGAATGTATGAGAAATCAGAGGACAATGCCAGAATCTTCAAATTTCCTTCAGTAAATATTAATCCCCAAAAGCTCTCTTAGCCTGTTTTTTTCTTAATTGATCCCAATGTTTAATTTGGCTGTCAAGCTGCTTTTTTACTTTCTTACGCTTTATAAATATATTTTTTATCATTCTATATAGTTAAAAACATCCATAAAATAAACTCCTGGAAATATTTTTCCATCTGCATTCATCATTTTTCAGCCAGTTCAGATATGCATCCCCTTTGGCTTGACGTCCCCATTATTTCTTAGAACAATAGTAACTAAAGGTTAATTCCAGTGAGATTTTATTCCAAACTACTTTTTTATTTTATTTTTTTTTTCCCCTTCAGATTAGTGAGTGGAATCTTCAAGGACTGCCTGGAGATGATCTCTCAATTCAGAATGGTATCATTGTCACTAAGGCAACTAGATACCCGCTTTTGGTAGACCCACAAACTCAAGGAAAATCATGGATTAAAAAGAAAGAACAGGACAATGAATTACAGGTGAACAGTGTTTTAAAGGAGTAATGTGCTGTATTATATTCCTTCAAACATTATTGCTTTAGGGTGTGTCTGCATTTGAGTCAGTGTAACTCTCATACACACATTGAGATAACTTTAACTTGTATGGAGACTGACAGTGATGTAGATGTATCAGCAGGCAACTTGACAAGAGCTGTAAATCCCATTCAAGGTGTCGTGGTTTAACCCCAGCCAGCAACTAAGCACCATGCAGCCGCTCACCCACTTCCCCCCCCTCAGTGGAATGGGGGAGGAAATAGGGAGAAGAAGTAAAACTCATGGGTTGAGACAAGAACAGTTTAATAGAACAGAAAAGAAGAAACAAACAACAATAATGATAACTCTAATAAAATGACAACAGTAATAATAAAAGGATTGGAATGTACAAATGATGTGCAGTGCAATTGCTCACCACCCGCC
>JAVJGG010000055.1:858743-889105 GCA_035590195.1 Aviceda cuculoides
ATGGTCAATATTATCGAGTCATATAAAGTTCATTTTCCTCTGCTTAATACTATTCTAACTTTCTCCACAGGTGAAAGTTGGCGATAAGGAAGTAGATGTTATGAGTTCATTTAGACTGTACATTACTACAAAGCTACCCAATCCTGCTTTCACACCTGAAATTAATGCAAAAACATCAATTATTGATTTTACTGTTACAATGAAAGGACTTGAGAATCAGTTACTAAGAAGAGTAATTCTTACTGAAAAACAGGTAACCTAACAGTACACACAAATCATAGTGGTGCTTAATTTGTTTTTTATTTAACTCTTTTCAGGATGTAGCAAAAAAGAAATGTTCAAACGGAAAAAAGACATCAGCCATTTCCTAAAATTTTATTCAGATTCAGTATAGAAATTTCCAAATAACAAAAATACACCTAGAGAATCTTCCACGTATGTCTGTCAGTATGACACAAAAATTAAGTACAAGTATTTGGCATTAATAAGATACTGAATAAACACTGCTTTAAAAAAAAAAAAAAAGTTATAAAAACACATTTTAGATACCTCAAAAAGTAAAATGTGTATTTCATGACTGGATCCAACTTTTTTCCTCTATCTTCAATCACATTTCATGAACTTGAAAAAACAGAAAATAAATTTTAAGTATGACTTGTAGTTACAGTCCCCAAAGTGTCATGCTGTTTTCTTGGTTTTTAATAATAGGAACTAGAGGCAGAACGGATTAAACTCATGGAAGATGTAACTTTTAATAAGAGGAAGATGAAAGAACTGGAAGACAATCTTCTGTACAAATTAAGCGCAACCAGAGGTTCTGTATCAAAGGATTAAGCAGATTAGGCAGATTAAGCTGATTCACATTAGAACCTTTCCATGCAGAAATTGATTTATCCATCCAAGATAAAATAAGAGAACATCCAATGGTAGACATTTGAAGTATGGTGATTTACCACAGTATGAGGGATTTGGTACTGTAGCATGCCACTGTGTACAATCCTAGACACTGAGTATTTTTAACACCTAAACAAGTTTTGTGAAACAAATCAATTTCTTGAGAGCATTCTGCCCTTCAAATGAGATAAGGTATCTGATCATGGGCAAATCCTTAACCCATTCAAAATGCAAGGTAAGATGGGCTAGCTTAAATGGTGTTGAAAGTCCTTTGCAGTATATTAGGAGGCTGTACATGATCAATTACTATCTCTCTAGTGGAAAAAAAAGATGGTTACTTCCAGAAAATCAATCAGTAAGTACTTGATATACACAAATACTGTTGTGCAACTATTGCCTTTAGGACCCTAAGTCTTTTTGACTTTGAGCGTACCAATCAACAGACTTTAAAATAATTGTACTGTGTATGAATCCATATGTTATGTGCATAAGAAAGCTGACTTCTCTAGCACATGCTGCAATGCTGTTGGTATAGATACATTCATATTGACGTAGGTTGAATGCATTTGTTTAGCATGTTGAATATAAAAATATTTTTTAGTAATACATATCCTGTTTGGTCTCCATTTTAAGTTTTCTGCAGTTCAATAAATCATTTCCATATTATAAATAATTCCTGTAATTTGGCCTTTTCATTTTTACGTACATGAAGTGAAAAAATTTTTACTAAAATGTCCTAAACATCCAATATTTGACTTTTTAGGTTCACTAGTAGGTGATGAATCCTTGATTGGTGTTCTGCGAACAACTAAGCAAACAGCTGCTGAAGTAGCTGAAAAGTTGTCTGTGGCAGCAGAAACTGAGGTGAAGATCAGCACTGCTCAGGAGGAATATCGACCTGCTGCTACACGTGGAAGCATTCTTTATTTTCTTATTACAGAAATGAGCACGGTCAATAATATGTATCAAACTTCACTGGCTCAGTTCTTGAAGTTATTTGATCAATCCATGGCCAAGTAGGAAGACACAGATTTTTCTACTATTTAGATATTTGTCTTTCCAAAGTATTTGCTGCTGTTAATGTGTTTTCTTTGTGCTTTGTTTTCATGACACAGATCTAAGAAATCTCCTTTACCTCAGAAAAGAATCTCAAATATTATTGAGTATCTTACCTTTGAAATTTACTCATATTGTATTAGAGGCTTGCATGAAAACCACAAATTCCTCTTTACACTCCTCCTGACATTAAAAATTGATCTTGAGAGAGGACACGTGAAAAACAGAGAGTTCCATGTACTTATTAGAGGTAAGTTTAAAAAAATTATGTTATATATAGAGCTAATTTCAGCTTCTTAAACTTTTATACCATTTCAAAGTGTGATTTTTTGGCTGCGTGCTTTCTACCAATATTCTGTGGGAGCTGCCTCTGTCCTTACCCCTGCTGTGGTCCACTGAAGTTAGATGCAGTTCTCCATCTCAGTTCTACTGCTGCCATTTACCCAGGCTGTGTTCTATCCTGAGATCAAGATGATAGTTCTGATTGTCTCCATAAATTGGTTTAATAATTGTATATTTTTGTATTATATTTGTATCTTTATTTTTATAAATTAGGTGACTTCTTGCTCCTTTGCTTCTCAGCTTTGATGGAGCTGAATAAAGCTATCTTCTAAGTCGCCAGAACAGCTCCATAAAATTTCCAGCAGGCGCTACAAACAGTCTTTTTATCGGTTTCAGCTTGAGCTTTCTCTGACTTTTGCAAACCAGTTAACACTGACTTTTAGAGAACATAATGTGTTTCTTTGGCCGAATTGGCCAGGTCTGCCTTCTCTGTACTCTGTGAATTTGTGCCTCTGCTGAAAAATGTGATCAGGATTGCTTATGCAGAGGTCTGTATAAAACCCTTTTGAATTTTACAGTGTTCAAATGAATCTTGCAAAAATCTAATGTCTAAGTAATGAACCTATATTTGAAGATCAATATCTGCCTTTAATGAACAAAATGGATAGGAAACAAGACTAAATTCACTTTCTGTTTTGCTTTCCAGTTTGTCATAATGGTTTTATCCTTTGGGAATGGTATCCAACTACCAATTTACCACTGATGTCAGGCAGGGCATGCTTGAATATGCTTTCAAAATGAAAATGTCTGCTTTAGTAAAGCATTAGACACAACCATATTTCTTGGCTTCTCAGCTCATGGATTCTTGTTTTGCCAGAGGAAAATATACCTTGGGCATGTGAAACAGAAAGTGGTCACTTACCCATTTTTAACTAATGAGAAATCTGTAATAAAGTACAGGAGTACTTTTAGCAATTTTCATGTAGAACATATGATTGCAGTTTACTGCCTACCTTTAGCACAGGTGATTTAATAGTGAGAAATTCTTCTGGTGTATAAAATGACACCAGGGTAACAATATATTTTCTATAATTATTCACATGATATTAAATAAAATTGGAAACTGGACTCTTAGGCATCTTCTGCAATGAATTAGTTGTTCAATTTTCCTCCTTGGTTGAGCAGTTCTTGGTGCAAAATGAATGCCATGTTACCAAACATCATCGAACAGCTGAAGAAAGGCTTTATTTGAAAAATAAATCTCTCTTCCTCTTCTTTCCATGTCTTTTCCAGGAGAGCTTTCATGGCTTATCATCAGCAATATTATCAGGGGATGTCTCAGTGAAATAAGCATTGCTATTTGAAATTAAAAGGTCTCTAGAACTCATTATTCAGCTAATCTCAGGAGATTATCAACTCTAAATCTTTCCTTCTGCTGAAGTATATAAATTGAATTTCATTCTATTTACTGTATTCCATTAAAGCCAAACACTAGGCCTTTCCTGAATATTTTAATGCTATAGCTTAAAGGTAACCTTAAGTCAGCAAAACAGAGAAAGCAGGTCCCCACATTATAGGAAAATATCCTCCCATGATGGTGGCATAGAATTTTTACTAAAACCATAGAAAGAAATAAAATCCAAAAGATAGGAGAAAATCTAAGGAGTTAATTGACGATTTTGTAGATATCTTGACACTTAAGCAGGCTGTGTCCTTTACCTGTAGAAAGTGAGGGACTGGCACAAATGAAGAATATGATCTTCTCTAGCAGGAAATATATTTTGCTAAGAAGCTCCATAAATATTAAAGAGCATGTGAAAGAGGAATTACAAAACATCTTTGGCTTTGTTGAGTTAAATAAAAGCCAGAAATATTGCTAAGTATGCTATTTTGTGGACAATTAATGGTTACATCTTAAAATTAAGAAAAGTATTTTTGGCTAAAGTGATTGTGAGTCTCTTGCAGAATTCAATAATTTGCAAAAATATTCCTTTTGGCCTAATGTATTAAATTTGTGAAAGATGCAATTCTGGAACAGGGTATCATTTTGTAATAAAAATGCTAATAATGGATTACAGATTTATGTAACAGCTTTTTGTTATCCTCTCTTTGATTTCCGTTATTTCAGTTTGCAGAGACTAAGAGGAAGTTCTGGGATCTATATATGGATCCCAGGCAGTTATTTCAGTCTTTGTATCACAGTGCCAAAGACATAAGAGGATGCTTTAAGGAAACTTGAACGGGTAGTTACAGGAAATACAGGAAAATCAGTATTTGCACCTGAGATTTTATGAAGCAGCCCTTTCTTTCTGTGAGGTTACTGAAGCTTGTAATTCGTGGGGTAAAGGGAAGAAGAAAAAGTGCAACAGTAGGAAAACTTAGTAATAAAAGCAAATGAAATATCTTTACATTTTTGCATGGCAGAAATAAATTGCATCTGTACATAGGAACTTCACATTCTTAAACAAGAGTTTGCCCCTTAATTGGCCCTTCAGTAGTTCATGAAAACTTTGAAATAATATATTAATGATATCTAATTCTCTTTCTTGATTATATCTAAGTGTATCCATATGTGGAGGAAAGCATTGCACAAATTTTTCTAGATACTGGAACTTTTCTTGTATGCCTGTGAATGACAAAATGAAACCTGATAAAAGGAAAGGCTTTTTTAGGCATTGCATATTTAACTCATTAACATAACAAATGGCTAACCACAAGAACTTAGCAGGATTTATCAAATATTAGTTATGTATATTAATGGCAAGAATATCAAATATTACAATGAGAAACATATTGATTACACTTTTGTAATTGTCATTCTTCATTGAATAAGTTTGCCTCAAAAAATTAAGGTTTAAAAATTTCCCCAAAAGCAAAAACTTCCCTAAGAACTGTTTACTGCTCACTCATTGAAACTTTTACTTTTTTTTTTTATGTTAATTGTTCCCATTGGCATACTAATGTCCAGATTCAGCAAGGTGATTCTTATGGTTATACTTAAGGATATTCAGTTAGCTAGGAAAATATTTAGTCTCTCTGAATCATGTGTTTATTCTTTTAAAAGAAGCAGAGCTGCTGTTTCCTGAAAATCATCACTGATATAAATATAAATAAAATTCTTGCATCTTGGAAGTCTGCAGGAAAACATCTCAAAGAATCAAATCTTTCCCTGTAAAGTCTATAATGTAAGCAGAAGAGACTTCAGGAAAATAACAAAGAATTTCTTGCATTATAGCATTTGCAGCACCATAAACTCTTTCCTATAATGTGTCAGAACTTTAAAGTAAGTCTTAGTTCTTTAGCTACTACAAAAATACTATATATAATGTCTTCCCAACAATTTCTTAAATAACAAAATTTGTGCTTTATTTAAGAAATTAATATTCTAATCTTCTTTTCACTCCAATAATAAGGTTTTCCTCTGTTCTTGCTTTCATGATTCATTTTCTCTACATTGCATTCATGGAGAATTTGAGGATGAGGTGGGTGCAGAATAAGAAAAAAGGTCTCCATGTTAAAACCTCTTGATATTCTATGGAATAATTAGACACAGCTTGTAAAAGTATTAATATGTTAATTGAAAGGAACTACATCTATATTTATATATGTAGGTTTTGGTAAGCATGTATGTATAATTGGAAAGTATTGAAATAATTATAGCTCATATATATAGACTATGTATACACACACATACATGCTCACATACATATAGGTGCTTAAAAATAATAGTTATTATTCCAAGGTGTTTTTTCAGTCTGTGTGTAACAAGTTGGTGAAATTCATTATACCAGTGACCTAAATGAATAAATTATCTTAGTTCTGGAGACCACTAGAACAACACCCTCTAGTTTTCCCAAGAAGTGGCATTAATTAATTTGTGGAAGTCTGGGGAAGAGGCAACTACAACAAGAAGAAAATTATGATAATAAGTTAAAAGCTAGTCTGTTTAAAATTGCATTGCAGTCTTATCCCGGTGGTGTTCCTTTGTATTTCCTCTTCAATTGCATTTCAGAAGATGTGAAACGTGCATTATCTACTGGCTATCTGGCCTTATATATGCTATTTAAAATGAATTGTGCTTGTTCGGCTGGTCTAGGACTGGTTGATTCCATCAGTCCAGAGTTTGTTTCTTCTTTTGTGTTTGGGTTTTTTTCCAATGATCCCAGGAGACTACTTTGCTAACATGTGTAATGTTCTTTAGATATTACAACTATGCATTTCATTAGAGGAGAGGTAGAAGTTTGCAGTAGAGAAAATAAGACTTTTTTTTCAATTTCTTGTCTTTTTAGGAATAGTGGGATAAAATATAGACTGTCTAAGAGAAGGTCTTCAGAGGAATATTTTTATCTTTCAGATAAATATAAAATTATTTTTACTGTATTATCAGCACAGATTAAAAGATATGAAAAAATTTCCCATATTTCAAATATAATCAGTATCATTGTATAAACTTATAACAACAAACTCTGTGGAGCACATGATCTAAGATGAGAGGCTGAGACAACTGGGCTTGTTCAGCTTGGCAAACAGAAGACTTAGGGGAGACCCAATAGTAGCCTTCCAACACCTATGAGGCCATTAAGAAGACAGTTTGGCTCTTCACAATGGTGCACAGTAGGAAGTTGAGAGACAACAGAAATAAACTGAAAAAAAAAAGAGGTTCAGAGTGAATGTAA
The DNA here is from genome assembly GCA_035590195.1 of Aviceda cuculoides. Taxonomy (NCBI): domain Eukaryota; kingdom Metazoa; phylum Chordata; class Aves; order Accipitriformes; family Accipitridae; genus Aviceda; species Aviceda cuculoides. Next base: position 865,652 of record JAVJGG010000055.1, read on the forward strand.
GGGAAACTTTTTTTCATTATGAGGACAGACAAACATTAGAACACATTGTCTAGAAAGGTTGTACCATTTCCACCCTTGGAGATTTTCAAGACCAGACAGGATAAAGACCTGATTTTTTCCCATAGCAGACCCTGCTTTGAACAGGTTGGACTAGAGACCTCCTGAGGTCCCTTCCAGATTAAATTATCCTATGATCTTATGAAATAAGTGATAAGTACACAAGAGTGCAATTAGTACCCCAGTGAAAATTACATGGGACAGAAAACATAATTTAAAAAGAAATATCAAATGTATCTTGACCCCTGGAATGCTATGTGTATTTCATCAGAATGTTTTTATATACAGGAGGTGCAGCATTGGATCTACAGGCTTGCCCACCCAAACCATTCCACTGGATTCTTGACATGATGTGGCTAAACCTGGTGGAATTGAGCAAACTTCCACAGTTTGCAGAAATTTTGGATCAGGTGATATGTACTAATTATCTTTTTAATGTTAATAACCAGTTTCCCAATCATAATTGTGCTCCCATATTTTACATTTGGAATGCACAAGATATGTAGTTAAGAACAAGGCCAGAGAAAATACAGAATAAAGGCATAGAAATGAACAGTTAGGTAGCATGAATGGGAGTATATTTATTTGCTCTAAAGTTTTTAATCTGCTTTATTGTATTTTGTATTTTAGTCATTGAGGTAGAAGGAGAAGAGAATAGGAGCAAACAACTAGTAAAAAAGGGAGTCAATGAAAGAGACAGAAATAAGGAGAAAGGATAAAATAGTAGAGGTATCAAAAAGACTCAGGAAGTTAATCTGAATGTCTGTCTGGTTTTAAGTTACAATGTTTTATGTCTGAGTCTGATGGATTTTTCCAAGTAAATTTTTTGCTGCTTGTTTTTAAATACTCATTTCCATTCCAAGGTTAACATGTTATTTAGATATGATGAGCTGGCTAGAACAGTACTATTTATTTTATTGAGACATACATGAACTTATATGCACATAAGCTTGTGATGTGTTTATCAGTTATTTTCTTTACTGTGGTAAATTTATCTTTTTTTTACTGTAGTTAAAACACTCCCTAAGCTTTTCTCTCTCTGTACCTCCTTAAGCACTCCTTGTTAATAAGACTGATAGCCAGGACACTAAGTTCTTCGTGCTATTATAGCATTGGTCAGCCAAGTCCATTTAGTGATGGCCTTTAGTACCCTGAAGGGTAGCAGAGATTTTATCTAAATGGTGTACCTGGAAGTGGTCTTGGCTGTTTCCCAACGCTGTATCAAGGCAAGATATGGATATGTACCAGCCTATTTCCTCCAGGTTTTGGTTTCTGGAGGTATCAGGACAAGATAACTGAGTTACAAGAAAGTTGGAGGAATTCTAGTTAGGTCTTCACGCTGCATTGTTAGGGCACCGAAACCCAAAATGCATGCCACTGCACACTTGCTAATATTATTTGAATTTAGACATGGGGTTATGAATTATGTATTTTCCTTTTAATTTATAGATTGTAGTGGTTCTGTTATAGGACTTTTCGAGAACTGGTGCAAACGAAATTTTAGACTCCAAAATACTTAGGCAACCATGTTACCTGAAAAGGCCTCTTTTTTAAACTGATCTTTTAGCACTAACTTAAAATTGCCATAAATTTACAAGTTGAAAAGTGACAATTATGCAATTTTAATAAGAGAGATGGGATCTGGGAGGGTGCCAACTAGGATATCAATAAAAAATGCAAATATGGAAATAACACCTTTTGAATACTTATTTGCATCCATTAGATATGATGTTCTGTTTGGCTCATCACATTAAATACAACTGTATCATTATTCATTTAGGTACAAACAAAATTATTTAAAGTAAGAAAAAAAAAGTTTGAAAATCTTATGTTCAGTTCTCAAGAGGTTCCTGTGTTTTTCTTTTTTTCTTACCAGTTACAAATTTTTTTCTCCTCTAAAAATTAAGTCCTCCAGTCCCAGATGCCTAACTTAATTTAATAAAGACATATTCCTCTTTAAATATTTAGATGACCTTGTTCCTTTTCACACCTACTACTTCCAGCTGTGGTTGAGTGAGAGATGGTACAAAGAAATGTATAATGAAAGCTTAATGATTTTACTGAGTCAACTGAAGTCCTGTTAGCTCAGTGACCTATCTCTGGCTACGGCCTAGCTTTAAGAAGGTACCTCCTCTGCATACTCTCCTAGCATGTGCTCAGGTTGATGTCAGTTAATGTAGAACTGAGCTATTTGCTTATAAAGTCATTTTCTTTTTTCCATCACGCTTGGGTTATAGTTCGGAAATGGACATTTGGTGTTTATGAATCTCTCTGAATGAGTTCCATTGTAGGAAGTACATGGATGGAAGAGGTCCCTGTATGTTCATTTCTCATTCCTCTCCCAGTCCATTCTTGACGTAGGTTGTTCTGAAACTACTTCTATTTGAAACCAAGTCAGTCAACTGGACAGAGCTCCTTGGTTTATAATAGGTGTGTGGAACAGATGGTATCAGTGCGTTCCTTGTTCTCTTCCCAGTGATCTGAGAATATTGCAGTAGTTGACTCTTCTCAGTCACTGCATTAAAGGCTCAACTGCATAGCAATATTCACTATGTTCTGTCCACCAGTATCCCTTGTCCTATTAGATCATGGGTTCTAAGAGGCGCCTAGATCATATTTGTGTTCAGATTTATTCTTTCTCAAGTTAAAAGCTTACTAGAGTCTGTTATTTTTAATTTGTGATTCTTTGGCTGACTGGACTGTACTCGGACAGATTTTTCTGTTCCTCTTAGTACTTTGTGATCAGAAGGAATAAATTAATCATGGTATGTTCCTCTTGTTGTATAGAATCCTTCTGCTAATTACTCTTTTTTCTTAAGTAGGTGCATGTGTTTGGGAGGGGAATCCATGGATAACTGATTAGCTTGAGAGCCTGCATCTTAATACTAAAATTTCTATTTGTAGTATCTTAATAGCAATTCATATGACATATATCTTAAATGCTATAGACTCTTAATGTTACTCGTAATATATCCTAATATAATAACAGACTCATTAAAATATACATTTACAAGGGGGTTTTACTACAGCTGAAATATATTTATATGTGTGTTAATGTAATAAATTTAGATAGCCCGTAATGAAAAAGGATGGAAAAGTTGGCTTGATAAAGATGCTCCTGAGGATGAAATTATACCTGATGGATATAATGATTCACTTGATAGCTTTCGCAAGCTTTTACTCATCAGGTAAGCATCTTCAGAAATTTGAGGAATAACATACATGGCTGCATCACATGTCTCAGTCTATCGGTATGCTATTATCATAATAGCATAATTTTAATTTCTGGGAGACATGAAATATCATTTCATTCACTCGCATGAAATATGATTTAATTCACTCACTTCAGAGTTATCCTCTGAAGAGTCTAAAAAAGTTATTATTTCTAGAGAATATTTTTTTTATAGCTTTGCTTTTGTGTCATGACAAATGGAAACAGAATCACATTGCAACCCTCTCCAAATCCACTGGAAAAGTGGAATAATTCAGATAGTTTTCAGAATTATTTCTTTTTCATTTCTTTTAAAATGAACTATTTAAAATAACTAAGTAATTAAAAAAATGTGAAGACGTAAGATAGGTATTCAAAAGCCCCATGTGAAAAACGTGCTACAAATTATTTTATTGCATCAGCTAAGATCTCTGTGGCAGGGCTTGGGATAGAATGGATTTCCTCAAAGCAGCATTCAGCTACTTTATGCATGAGATAATATCTTCCTATATTCATTGTATAATTTCCAAGAGCTGCAACAAATAAATCAGAGAACTACAAAAAACCAACATTAATTACTAGACATATGATTTGTCTTTGGAGCAGATTCAATCTGTGCAATAAAAAAGGCCAGAATCTGGTGGAAGAAGTACTATATTGTTATATGCTATACACCGCAAATGAGGAAGGGAACATCTGAGTCCTAAGCCTTTAAATAATAAACCTATACATTGAAGTTTTGCAAAGTCATCTCTCTTATCCAAAAGTAGGTGTTTGTTTGGGTTTTTTTCCATCAGAAAATAAAGACTTATCCCCAACACAAATGCAATCCAGTACAGAAGAGTTGAGTCTGTACCCTAAAAGACTTAACAGACCCAATGAAATACCTGCAGAATTTTACTAAAGGGCAAAAACAATCTTACATTTCCCTACTTGTGTTCTCAGATACAAAAGTTCTGTTTAAAATGAAGAATGTCCCAACATGATAAAGGTACCCAGAACAGAAAATTCCAGTGCAAATAGTTTAATTAAGGCAAAATTGTAAGCAACTGAAAAGTATTGAACCGTCATAAGTAGAGGGAAGACTCCCAGCTATGTCTATTATTATATCTGTAAAGACAAACCTACAAACGTATATATGAATGTGTGTATATATATACACACATATGCATATTATGAAGCAAAAATCTCTATTTCACAAAAATAGAATTTCTAATTTAATTCTGTTCTTTGCAACAGGAAGAGGCAATGAATTTGTGTCTTGGTATATATTTTAATTTCTAGGTCTTGGTGTCCAGACCGAACGCTTTCCCAAGCCAGGAAATATATTGCAAATTCCTTGGATGAGAAATATACAGAACCAGTCATTTTGAATTTAGAAAAAACTTGGGAGGAAAGTGACACACGAACACCTCTCATCTGTTTCTTGTCTGTGGGATCTGACCCAACTATTCAGATTGATTCCTTGGCTAGGAAGCTTAAATTGGGTATGAAAGTAATTATTCATTGTCATGTGTTAAGATACAGAAGGGTAATCTAAGTAATTTCAGAGAATTTTTTTCTGAAAAGTATTTCTTAAATAAAAGATGGTATGCTGAGAATCATTCTGTGTGCAGTTGGACAGTAACATTTTCAGTTTCTTTTTAATAAGTTGTTAACATCCTTCCCAGTGGTGATAGTTTTTAAATCCCCATCTGTTAGACAATATTTACTTTTTTTTTTTTTTTTTTTTTTTAATTCTGGCATAGTGGCAATACTGTTTTCTTGTTTTAACTCGTACCTGCAAGCAATGTAAAAATCAGCAATCTGCTTACAAGATTACTTTGTAACAAAAATACCCACAAGATCTGCATTTTTTATACTCTCAACTTCGTCTACATTATATAGAAATTTTGAAAAATTGTGCATACAAACTGAGTTGGAAGTAGATACATATATTCACAGGCTCCCAGGGAAGTGGTTGAGTTGCCATCCCTGGAGATATTTAAAAGATGTGTAGATGTGGCACTTAGGGACATGGTTTAGTGGTGGACTTAGAAGTGGTTGGACTCGATGATCTTAAAGGTCTTTTCCAACCTAAATGATTCTATGATTCTGTGATATTAGTTACATTAATATGTTCACTAATGCAATTTTACAGTTATGCATTGTGCTCATTTACATGGCTTCATTATCTACACTTAAAGAAAAATCTAGGTTCATATTTCAAATGCTGTGGCTTACTTCATTAAAATTTGGCACAGATTCCCATTGGCAATAATAATGTTAGTCACAGTCTTTCACTTCTACAAACACTGTAAATGTTGTGGATGTATATTTTACAAAGTTTCGATGTTTAGAAAAATTATACATAGTAGCATAATATGGTGAAGGGATTCTACTTTCATAAGTATATATTTTTGCATAAAAATGTCCTTAAATACGCTGTATTTATGTCACTGGTTTTTTGGACCGAATTGGAATTCTTACTTTTTCTCAAGAATGTAAGTTCATTAATCATATATTGTCAAATATGTTGTAGAATGTCGGATCATCTCTATGGGTCAAGGACAAGAAGTTCATGCACGCAAAATCATACAGATGTCAATGCAGCAGGTGGGGAAAAAAACACTGCAATATAAGTTGATTGTTTTATATTCTTTTACACTTCTTTTGCATGCAATCTTTAACATTTTGCACTTTCACCTTACTATTAGGCATATCTCAGGGTAGACAAGTCTCCTTGAGCTTAAAAAAATTCCACTGTAGGGCATGCATGTGCCAGCGGAGTCCAAGTAAATACTTCTGGCAGCAGTGATATTGAACAGCTTTGCAGAGGTCGCACATTCCCTTCTTATCACTATGCTGTTAACCAAGAGTAAAAGAACATCATGTCCTAGTTCTATCCTGCAGGACTTACAGGTCCTAGCGCTTTACTGGAAATTCTTTTTTACTTTTTTTTTCTCCAATGAGAGCTACCTAGATGTTGCATAATTTCTACTAGATAAAACAGTGAGTAGTGCACATATAGCTGAAAGCTGTAGATAGAGAAGGATGTGCTGGCTCCTAATACAGCCTCACATTTTCCTCACATCTGTGCTAGTGAGAGGGTCTCTTGCTCACCAGCAATTGTTTTGGGTTCTTTGTTTCTTTAATTGCCAATCCTTCTGGCCTTGAGTCCTAAGGATGTCTAAGAATTTCAAAACAATATTTAAGAATTTTTCTTTTAAATATTGTAGTGTATTTTGTTATGGCAGATGATATTCTCAAACAGTAAACACATGAGAAGTCTAAGTAGCAGCTAACAGAAAGGTGGTAGTTGAAACCTCAAATACAACAGAAAAGTTACAGCGTAAAGATAGCACAGCTGAACACTTCAGAGTTGTGGGCAGTGTTGCAAATGAAGACATACAGCTATAGTTGCCTGTAAATTCAAAATACCAGGGATTAGTCTTATGCCAGTATTCCGAAGGCCTAGAATATCTCCAATAATAGAGAGCAGAAGACTGCAAGAATTATATTAATAAAAGAAACGTATTTTTCACATGACCATAACCAACAGCTAGTCCTTACTAAACCAGGAGTACAGCACCACTTGTAATATTCACCTAAATAAACCTGAGCTGACTTGTGTTCAGTAAAAGTTTTGATTGGTACCATATTACCTATTTGTTAATCAGTATATGCTTTCATACTAGTTGAGTGGGAAGTGTTCACCAAAAGTTAGATAAATAGTTAAGGATGGATTCATTATGAGATATAAAACTTAAGTCCTCAGAATATATGACATCCGTTAGATCCCCTGGGTCTCTGTCCTCACCCATTAGAGTTCTGGAAGCACGAACAGTGAAAATGAGATCACAACGCAGAACACTCTGCAAGAACAAATGTATCTTTGAGACTGTTGCAGGTCCATGATCGAGATAATTTCAGATTTCCATCTGAACTAAACAGTTCTTTTGTCACCTTATTTGCTAATGTTTAATCATAAGGAGACAAGGAAATGCTTTTTAGACTTCTGCAAAGTCCTGTCCTCTTAATCTGATAGACTGAAGTGCTTCAGAGCCTTTCCAGGTCTTCCTGACTCTCATGCAGGAAAAAAAAAAATGTCAGGTAGTATCAGTTCAGGGAATTCTAATTGTGTTATAGAATCAGAGAATCATAGAATAATTTGAGTTGGATGGGACCTTTAGAAGTCATCTAGTCCACCCCCCCTGCAATGAGCGGGCACATCTTCAACTAGAACATTACCTGCTATCTGTGACATATCTTCATTTGAGGCACCCCCCCGCCACACACACCTCGTCAGATGATATTTATTCATTTGACTGTAGTATAGTCTGCTTTATTTGTGTTTTTCTGTTATGGACACGCATAACACTTGTATATGGCCTTTACTGCACACTTTCTAGACATTACTGTAATAATACAAGGTTCTCCAGCTAATGCAGCCTTGGTTATGGAAGGTTCTCTGTATTGTATCCCAGTAACCTCTCAAGTCCTACCAAATGTTGTGACACCAGTGCTAGAATATAGATGTACACCACTTCAGAAAAAAAGAAAAAAGACATCTCCTTATAGCAGGTGGCATTTTTTACGATGTGCAAATGCACACATACATCTCTCATACATCTTTGTGATTGTATGTCTAGAATGGTCATCATCAACTTCCAGTTCATTGGAATGATGAAAACTAGGGCATCCCTGCCTTTCTTTTGCTCTCAATTAAAAGCAAAAGGATACTTAAAACAGCATTCCGGTAGAGCTACTAGTAACAATTTCTGAACTAAATGCCTTGGTGATGTACACATTTCACAGAGGGAGGGATATGCGAACATCAGATTTGAAAGAACAAAACAGAATTAGTGAATATGAAGTCATATCTGGGGTTTTTTCCTACCTCTGGACAGAGTATATAATATGATTAAAACTGCTATGCTGTGTTACAGGTAGATAATTTTCAAAAACTGACCCTGATTCATCTGGAAGTGTAACAAATTGATTAAAGATCTTCCTCAAAAAAGTGGTTCCCCACAAAAGAAGCAAAAAACCTCCTTCATTGAATCTTTTTTTTTTTTTTTAATATCTATCAGTTCACCATAAATATTTCAATTCTATTTTGTCACCAAATGTTATTTATTTCTTTTTAAATGAGTGAAAACAAAATTGCCAAAATTAATTTACAGCCTGTAATGAAATCCACACATCACTGTTTAGAACTGATTAAATAGTGTCCCATTTTAATATCAGGCTTCTGATTCATCAACTTTCTAAAGTTATGCTACAAAAACTGATTGAATTTAAATTCATAAGCAGAAGTGCATCGAGATAATAATCAAAATAGAGCTTTCATGCAATGTGAGAGTTGAATAACAAAATTAATATGTGGATGTTGAATGTTACAGAAATGCGTTTATTGCAGATTAACTGGAGTTGAAAAGTTTTAGAGTCTTGTTACCACCTCTTTACACTTACTTTAAATTATGTTATTAACAAATAAGTTTTTAAAAACATATATTCCTTAGATTTCAGCGGTTACTTTTCCACTCACATTCTTTTGAATCTGATGGCAGGATTGCTTATCACTGGTGTTTTGCTGGGAGAGGACAGGAATTACTTCTTTTTGCCACTAGGTAGCACTGATACTTTACTTAGAATATTGGCTCTGCTTATGTCATTTTCATTGTGAACTGTAGGATGTGGAAATAACTTGCACTAACCTTTCCTATTTGCTTTAACTGTGCCAATATCATACCAAGTCAAATGATAATACATATTCAGGAACAGACCAAAAGTCAATAAAATGAAATTTAAAAAAAAAATTACATGCAAGACCAAATTTTATTCTAATATAGACAGTTGGTTTTAGCATTATGAATAACTTATTCTAAATTTTATATGGTAGTTGTCTATATTCTTATTTAGGGAGGCTGGGTGTTACTTCAGAATTGTCATCTTGGACTGGATTTCATGGATGAACTACTGGAGACACTTCTTACTGCTGAGATACAGGATGAGACGTTTCGAGTTTGGATAACTACTGAACCACATCCTAAATTCCCAATTACGCTGCTACAGGTTTGTTCAGCTATTTAATTCAGGTACATCATGCCATCAAAATTATTCAAAATAAGTGTGTAAAGGGAAATGAAATAAATGGGGAAAAAATACCCCAAACCCCAGAAAAAATGGACTTACCTTACAATGCAAATACCACTTTAAACAGGAAGGTTACTTACCAGTAACTGAAAGTTCTCAAAGATGCCTTATGTATGTGTGAGTTCACAATAATTCTGTACACAGAAACACTTGAATCAAAACTATCAGGCTTTCTCTGTATCCCTTTTTGCCCAGCCAGATGCCTTGTGAACAGAGTAATGCCCACAACTGTTCTTAGACTCTTCCAGATTTCCCTATCTGAAATAAAGGATAAAGGGGACAGAATACACAGGGACAGCACATCTCAAAGAACATCTACCAAGAAGTAACCTGTTTTTCTTTGGATAAACTGTAAATGGTTGTTCTGTAGATCTCAAGGAGACATTTTTCATCAGTACAAGGAAAATTGCCTAAACTCTTACAAAGTGCATTTAAGTCACTTATCATGGTTCCTAGCACTCTCATAGCGGGTCATAATGTTAGTTAATATCTAGTGTAATAGGTGTGTGTTGACAGTTCTGTGTTCATAGACCCCTTTCCTCTTAAAAACTGTGTGAGTCTCCTTAGTGGTTCTCATTCTCTCAATAAAAATAGATATCTAGGATTTAAAGGGGGGGAAGGCTTCCTTTCTCAAATCAATCTAAGAGACAACCTTCAGTAGGAAAGGTATGCCACCATAGAAAAACACTGTGTATGGAAAGCTAGCTCTATGGACCTACATTCTCTTGTATTCTCTCAACAGAAAATGAAGTCATCCTGCATCTTCAAGGGGTTTATGAACAGTGTATAAACATACAATTTTGCTAAAATTGAGAATGGAGAACTGAGAGGGTTGCTAGATGAATCTTCACTGCGTTTATCTCAGATGTTTCACATGTGATTTCCCAGTCTATAGTGTCACATTACCTGTTAAAATATTAACATATTCAGGGATTCCAGAAAATGAATAACTGACAAACCAAAGGTCATCTCCTTCTCAGAAGAAAGGAGAGAATAATTTGCTTTTTTTTTTTAATGCAGAACATTAATCAAAAACTGAACAGGTTATCCTCTGAAATGTGGAAAGACTGGTTAGCAAGTGTTCCCATTCAGTCCAACACTCTAGTGTGTTCATGTGCAGATAGGTCCTTGCAGAAAACTGGAGCTCATCTCTGAGACAGCTTGCCTGGGCTCTGCAGCCCAGAAATAAATTTGTGAGACTGAAGTTGAAAAGTAATTCCTTAAAAATAATTTAAGTTATTTACCACAAATATGGAGATAGTAAAACTGCCAGGTGAAGTACATATTCATGAGTGTCCTCCATTAAGCATCTTTCAGAAGTAGAAACAGTTCAGAGCCATGCTTGCATTCAGCCCATGGGCAGCCTGGCATTTACTATTCTTTCAATACATGCTACCATGTTACCCAAGCCACCCAGACAAGTACTTACTGTTGGAGCAGAAAAATACTTAGCTTTTATTTGGGTTCCCCTAGCACTTGAAAGTGTTTCAAGGAACAGAGATTCTGGTAAGGCCAGTCTGTGTCTCAACTAATAATAGATTCAAATGTGGCCCATGAACATCATCCAGCGCTAAAATGCAATAGTCCATAGGAGTAAGCAGTTACAACATTCTCTGATGTGAAAACGTGTGCTAACTAGCACTCTTCAAAATAATTTTCAGGTATGGTTTGACAATTAAAATTTGGTAGCAACTATTCCCATTAGACCATTCACATGAAATTAAGGGGCTGTATTCTAAGGGGCTGTGGCAGTTTACTACTAGAAATGCAGATTCCATGCCTGCTGACCAGAGTACCCAGGAACATACTCGGATGAATCTAATTTACTGCTGAAGACATAGCCACAGAGTTCAGAGTAGACTCTGTGAACACAAAGATCTGATCTGAGGAGAGGTGAGATTTCTTTGTATTTACTGTGAAGTCCTGGGACCAGAAATACAACTGAGTTCTTGTCGTCTACTCTGGCGACTTCTCTTCCATCATTCAGTCATTGAATTAGGGATAGAGAACCATATGATGCCTTCTGAAAAGCATGAAAACTGCTTCCATGTTGTTGATGAAAATTCTTAGATCTATGGACAAGTATCAGTGATGGTTCTGACCAACATAAACTGAAGGTCTATGTTCAAAATCTTTTGTGGCCTAATCTAGTATGCACTCCTTTTATGCAGTTTATAGTAAAACTACATATCAACTTTGTATCTACAAAGCTTCAGCTATTTACATTTTATTTATAACTAATAGTTGTGACATTTTTGCATGTTGCTGTTTTTTGTTTCAGTAAATAAATCCAATTCCTTTATCTTTTTCACATGACAGATTGCTATAAAGTTCACAAATGAACCTCCCCAAGGTATACGTGCTGGATTGAAAAGAACATTTTCTGGAATTAATCAGGATCTGTTAGACATTAGCAGTATGCCTATGTGGAAACCTTTGCTTTACACTGTAGCTTTCCTGCATTCTACTGTTCAGGTATTTCTTATAAGGTTTGCAAATAGTGTTATAATATATGGAGTCACTTTAACAGAGGTTCCTGAAAATACACATTCTGATATTTACTGTAGCATCATGTTGCAGGGCTGAAGCTTTAATTTCTATAATCTGTATTTCAAAGTTCCTTATTCTCTTGTTTTATAAATTTTACACAATTTTCATACTATGAGCATCTAGAATGAGTTTTTTTCTCATCTAACCTTAGGCGTCCACAAGTTAGTTGCCTGGTGTAAGGGAAAAAGGTCTCTCTGTAGTCATTAGAAATAGATAAGCACCCTGAAAAAGAAAATCAGCTTATCTATCTTAGCCATCTCTCTATAAAAGAGTGAATCATTGTCTAGAGATGTGTCACTCTTTCTGTCCATTGATTTTAAAGGCAACCCAGGTGCCTAGCTTGGAGTAGCTCTCTGCTTTCTAGATGGCTAAAATTAAATAAATATCATTTAGCACCTTGGTTTTATCTATTTTATCTGTGTCAGTGCGTTTTCTACATTAATTCCAATGCAAGTACAATGATATCTATACTTTGTACTTTAAAGATATATGTTTTGAGATCACAATAAATACCAACATTTTGAGCTTTCTGAATACGCCTTCTTGTCATCAGGGATCTCAAAATAGTTAAAACACTATTTAAGCCTTAGGCTCTGTTCAGCTGCTTTTATTTGCAGTGTAGCAAAGATGGAGAGAGAAGGACAGTTTGTTGGAGATCCCTATTTAGATACAGTATTCTGCATTATTTTCCTCCTTCTACCTTTTTATAAACAGCAAGAAAGTTGTTCTGTGTACTGCCTCAGGATTACACTGTTCATGTGGAACTAGAAGATCTGAGCTTATTCTACCATCAGTACTTTTAAAAACTATTATAGCTATTCATCTGTTCAGAAAATTTATTTATGGATTACCAATCAGCAAGCAATATATACATTGCCCTGCCTTTAAACTGACCAATTCCTAATATGCTTTGGTGACAAGATTGCTATGATAAATGTAGCTTAAGAAGTAATTCAGAGAATTTGGTAGAAAACCATTATACCTTTCTCCCAGGGTGTTATTGGTTAATGCTGTCTCATCTGCTTATAAACAATACTTCACTTTGAAAAAATAAAAGGTTTATTTTCAATTCTAGTTCTTTTTAAATATTGTAGCTAAGGTACCTAAATGTTACTTACCTAGATGTCAAAGAGTGTCAGTCATTGTTGACCTGGTGATTTAAACTCTAATAAACTTGTTATCACTTAGTTAATTTTAGAATGTCAGTATTATGCTGTTTATGCATTTAATGAATGTCAGCACTATTCAGCAATTTAATTCTTAACTTCTTGGATTAATTTGTTATACATTCTGAAAAAAATCATTGAGCAATGTAGCTGCAGTGGCTGAAACAAAATTGTGAGAAATCTAATAGTGTTAGATATTTAAAATATTTGGGCTGCAGATTATATTCTCTTTTGTAGTCAACTGTTTTTCTGTTAATGCAAGTGTTGCCATTTTATTTTTAAATATGTATGCAATAATAAATTTGAATAATTTTATTATTTATAAGATGGCAGCCTTATAGTAAAGTTGTGAATTTTGAAAAATGTATATTGAAACATTACAGTGAAACAATAAGACAAAAGGGGCAACCTGGAAGCCTTTGGATAACTAAGCATTAATACAGGAAGTTGAAAAAGTGAAACTATCATTAGTAGACAGTATATGTAGAAAAAAAATGAAAAAGTGTAGAACTCGGAATTGTCGAGTGTGCTGAAAATGCAGAGATTTGGTAATCCTTTAAATTAATTACTTAATATAAAAATGTAATCCACACAGACATGGGACATTTCAAACCTATGACTGATCCATTGATTAGTAGAGGTAGCAATAAATTATTCTGTTGCTTTTTCTATAAATATTTATCCCTCATGTAACTTAACAATAAACTTTGTTTATTACTGATGTGTATGAGGCTTGTAGCAGTTTCTGAGGCTAGCTTTCTTCTTCAGTTCAATTCTTTACTCCATTATTACTATTATTATTGAACTTTAATAATGAAACAAAATGATATGTCTTTGCATAAACATATTTGGTTTTAATTGTATTCCTAAGGAACGACGCAAGTTTGGGCCTTTGGGTTGGAATATTCCCTACGAATTTAACTCAGCAGACTTTACAGCCAGTGTTCAGTTTATACAAAATCACCTAGATGAATGTGACATCAAGAAGGTGAATACTAAAATTTGCATACAGTATATTTAACTGCAATTACAACATCTGCAATTGTTTTTTCTTCATGTTACTATTTATAATAGTTTATTCATTGCTATTCTTTCAGTGCAGCTTCTAATAATCAAAGTTCTAGATTCTCTGTAAGGCAGTCAAGCTGAAATATTTTGTGTGCTATCATCCATGTAAAAATATGTAATAGTTAAGAACTTCAGAATTTCATCTTGGTTTCTTTCAGTATCTTATCTAAAATATTAACAGGTCTATACAATATCTGTTTTGGAAAGGGAGCTAAAATATTTACAGAGTTTGGCAGAGCCAATCAAACTTCTCTATGGCTGCCATTTTGTCTTCTATTATTTATCAGGGAATAATGTAATAGAATAGCTATTCCTTGCAAAGCAGCACTTTGCCAATAGAAAGATAAGAAACTAGGGGAAGGGGAAACAAAAGAAGAAAGAGGAGAAGCAGTAGCAGGTGAGAGTGATTTCAGGTCAACCAAGAAATAATGAGATACATTTCTAATACCAGGATCAAGCTCAACTCTACTATAAAATTATAGGGCTGAGCTCAGAAAATACTTTAGAAACAAAGTTTTGGTTTTTTTTCTTCCAACAATGTTCTTTTCAGCTTACATTGCAGAGCCTTATAAACTTCAGATGATATTGAAATTACAGGCTGGGTACCACCTTCTTACATGTTATAACTACAGTCTCATTTACTTTACTTGCATCTAGGGGATATCATGGAACACAGTATGCTACATGATTGGAGAAGTACAATATGGAGGCCGAGTCACAGATGACTTTGATAAACGTCTTCTTAATTGCTTTGCAAGGGTAGGAGATCTTGAAAATACAGTTATTTGTCATTTTTATTGGCAGCTGCAATACAGATATCAGAAGACCTTCTTTCTGCTGAATATGCACTTCTCCACCAGTTCATAAGACTCTTCAGAGTAAAATTAATTTTTCAAGACATTTTTCTTTGGCAGTGAGGTTCTTCCCCTTGGTTTCTCTCTGGTGAGGAGCAAAAACTATTAAAAAGACTTAGCTGGAATGCAAACTTAGAACACATAACTCTTAATGATTTACTCGTGTATTCAAGTAACATTAGATGTAGTAGCTAAAATAAGAACCCTAATGCTCCAAGAATAAAAATGAGATAAAAAAACTCTAAGTAGCAAAGTAATTGTGTTTTTTTTCCCCTCTGGATTTTTCACAGGTGTGGTTTAATGAAAAGACGTTTGACAGCACTTTCTGGTTTTACACTGGGTATAAAATTCCAGTGTGCAAAACTGTGGAACAGTATTTTGAATACATCCAGTCACTCCCTGCCATGGACAGCCCAAAGGTCTTTGGTCTCCATCCTAATGCTGATATTATGTAAGTAGGTCTCAACATATTGAAAACAGAGACCCTTTCTTTTAGTATTTGGAAACACATCCCTATGAAATGCTTAGGTAAAGTATATTTTCCACAGGAAACCTAGGATTCATGTGAATTTCACTATTGAAGTAGAACACCTGATGTAAATGGTTATGAATGCAGTATCTACAGCTACATTTTACATATTCTTTTAAAGCAGTTGGAATTCTTATTACTTTTTGTGGGTTTAGAATTTTTTTTAAAATTGAAAGCATTATAAAACTTTTATATTAACATGATACAAGTTCTACACAGTTCAACTAGAGAAAGTTTCTAATGTTTGCCTTCTGTTCCAGGTAGTACATTATTTTTCTGTGCACACTCATTAAGTGATTCTCTGGATTGTCATTTGGTTTACAAGTGTGCCTTTGGATGTAACTACAATCTTCTGTTGCCATCAGTCCTGCCATTTCCATTATTTAAAAGAGACTTTTTAACTGCACCATGTACTAACTCCATTTAAAATTTTATCTTTGACTTAATTCACTTTTTCATTCCAAATAATGTGTGTAACAGCTTGGCTTTTATTTCCTTCAAATGTTATATATCATGTGAAAGGATATGAGTCATCATCATGTTTTTTTCACTGAAGTTCTTAATAATTCTGCCATAAATTATTGCATTTTCATTATGTCCATATTCATTGTTCCTTAACATAGCTTTTTGTACTTTTTAAACAAAACAGATGTTATTCAAATACCCAACTGCTGTGGAAACCTAATATCTTCTAACATTTTCGGACAAAACAATAATTTCCCACAATTTTTCAGTCTCAAATTTGAGAGGCTGATGCCATATCAAAAGCCCAGTATTCTAAGCATGCTGTGAGAACAGTAGTTTTATTGTCAACTCTGCCTACACCTACCATTGTAAATATATACTTCTGAAGAAAAGAACCTAAGAGTAGATTCTGTTTCAAGTCATTTTCTGATACTAGCAAGACATGCCTTCCAGAACCGATTAAAGAAGAGCCAAGATTTAACAGAGAACTGAACAAAGTCCTGAAGAGAGACATGCTTTGGATCCAAAATTAGGCTTGCAGGAGAGCTAATTTATAGGAGGAAACTTGAGACTAACCGTGTTGGGGGAGCTTTAGTGAGTAGGAACAGCTCTTTAATTTTTCTTTAGTATTGAGTTTTTCTTCCATTTGTTACATCAGCATATTCCTGCTACTTTAGTCCTTCTTTTGGAGATTTTCCTTTGTAGGTATTTCTTTAGAGTTTAGGGAAAGTGTTCAACAGCTTCATGCTTTTTTCCATGACTTATCGCAGTCTGTTATAGGCAATTATGCACATGTATTGTCTGTCTGAATTTCATCTTTGACACAGACCAAATAATTAGCATCCCATACAATATAAAATGTTGCATTCAAATTCTCTTTAAAATATCCTGTCAAGTCATTTCAGAGCATGCAGAAGGCTAACTGCTAGAATTAGAATCCTGAGACAGCTAGGACCTCTCCATGTTACTATTACTGAGGACAAAAAAAACCTTATCTCTCACTAATTTTAACTACTGGGACAGTTTTCCAATTCAGTCAAAAGCTCAATCCATTGGTTCCAACTGAACGTCAATACTTTAATCCACTTGGGATTAACACCTGAAGTCATTGCAATTGATTTTAACTTGCTCTATGAATCATAGGCTTGGCAAAGGCAACATAGTTAACAAGTACCTGAGCAGGCAAGGAGTATTTTCACAATCTTCTGTCACAACCTCTTCTCCAATTGATTTCATACTGAAGCCTTAAAACTAACTAAATTTTTGTAAAGCTGCTTCAAACTGTTATTAACCAACTGAAGATAGAGCAGAATCTCCCATTGTCCCTTGATGAATGTAAGGTTTTGAATACCATGTTGCAATAGATATTGCTGTTTTCTACATAAAGCCAAGGAAATGTTTCTCTCAAACTGCATTTGTTTTTAGTTTTAACTTCCAGTACAGAAAATTCCTGATGGCACAGACTTCAGCTATCAAACTATGATAGGTTGTTGAATCCAAATGCTGTGTAAGAAAATATTCTTAATACTTTTTGAGCAAATCAAAATCCATAGAAAATTCCTTCTTTTTTTCTTCTTATTACACAATTTGCTTTGCAATACTGCTTCAGGAAAGACCATATAAACAGATATAAAGCACTTTCTCTTACATACTTTTAGGCAACATTGACACTGTAAATGAGATTCATTTAATGTTGCTTTAGCTTCCTTTATGGTTATCCAAGACCTCCTTTACTGTGATAGAGAAAAATAGATCCTTGTAAAGTGCAATTCCTCTGATCACAGGGCAGGCATCTAAAACACATGAACTGAATCATGCTTCTTTGCATTACCTATAAGGGCAATCTAGACAAAGAGCTGTTATGTAGACATCTACACTTAGATGTCTAAATGTGATCAGGGACACTCCATCGTGTATATCAGAATTCCTTCCCAGAAACATAGTACTTCCTCTACAAACCTGTGCAACCTTTTTTTCATTATTGTTTGCATCTGTACTTCAGCATTTTATTTACAATGTAAAAGAGAGTCAGGTTTTCCAAAGCCTAGAAAAATTTTGTTTCAAGGTGTCTTTTACATGCCCTGTGTCCAACTGTTACATGAATGAAATTTCTTGTTTCTATTTTCTCCTCGCTTCCACACTGGAATATTATTTTTAATTATGTATACATCGAGATGCATCTTTTTTCTATTTTTATTTACAACACAAGTTGTTTTGTTCAAACCGCTATTGCTATTCATGTTTACTTCTTTATACAAGATTCAGACGACAATTTCTCCTCTCCAGAAGATTGCTAGCTTGTGTCATTGAAGAAGGGAATATTACTTAACTTTTATTCTGCTCCTTTGAGGTTATTTTTCAAAAACTGTTCTCTGCTTTTCCCCAAAGTTTGCATATTGCCTTCTTTTTTTGAATTGTTTCTATTATTGTTTAGATTTGGAGAAAGACCATTCATTTTGATAATTCTGTAATATTTTATAATTTAATTGATGTAATAATCATGGGACCTATTTCTTCCACATAGAATAGTCTGACAACAGCATTGGAAAAGCAGTACTAGCAGTGTGAAGAAGAAGGTTCACTTCTCTCTTTTCACTAGTTGTTAGATCAGTGAGACCCAGAGTAAGGTTTACAACCATGAGTATGTCATCCAAATGAGGAATGAAGCCATGAGTTCAAGAGAAATTTGATTTTATCCAACTTTTCTGCTCATATGTGGTCTTGAAAAAATCTGTCATTCTTTAAATGGGGTCATAAATGGAAAAAAGGTTGAGAGTTTTGAATCTAAAGTCAAGGATTCTTAAAAACAGTGAAAAGTCCTACCATTCTTAGGTTCAGAAGCAGAAATTATATCCTCTGTGGAGCAAAGTACCAGTAGGATTTCTTCTATTTTTCTGATTTATAGTCTTTATAATTGCATCCACAAACAGTTTATGTTGAAATGCTGCAGTATCTAGCTTCTGTAGTCTTGCGTTACTATCTCCAAAGCTTAGATGTTTTAGGAGTTCATGTGTTCTAGCCTGTGGCACGACCCTTGGTTTCATGTCTTATGTAGTTACGTATGACAAAGTACGTATGTACGTATGTACGTAACGTGTAGTTACGTATGACAAAGTAATAGAAGGAGATGAGTATCATATGAAGGTTGAAAAGTAAAAATGACATGCAAAATTATGCTTTGAGTCAGTATAAGTTTATGTTCTGTGTCAGACTCATGCTGTATATTCCTTATGTAGCTGATTCCATAAGGTAGGCAAAGCCAGCACTGCAGTACCAACACATGCACTGTTATGTTTTCTTTCTTACTGCCTCTAATAGCTCTATGCTACTAAATAGCATTGTAACAAAGGTACTCCTATAATTCTGCTTGTGTTGAAGGACTGACGTGGTCTACTATCTTTTACCATCAAATGCCCCATGAATTTAATTAACTTTTTTATATTGACTCAGAACATAAATTTACATTAGCACTGCCCATGCCGTACTATGGAATAGAAGGTCTTAATCTCCAACATTGTAAATCTATCAGCTTTTATCATTAATGCTGAAATAAAGCAGAATTAATTTACTTATCAATAAAGAGGCAGCTTGCAGAGTTATGCCTCCACCTTTTCCTTCTTCTGCATTCCACTTTTAAGAAGTAACTAACTGAGGGAAATATTCTTCCTTGTTACAAAACTTTTGTTGCTTCTTCTCAGCAAATAGCTGTTTAGAAGTCCTTAGCAGGCATATGCCATTTTCTTGCCTTTCCTCAGAATCCCTAGAAATCGTATGATAGGTTTTTCTGCCACCTCCCATTCTCAGCTTGTAGAACTCCTTCTAAGCCCTGAATTAGAAAAACAGTGTAGAGGTAACAGGGTGTGTAGAGGGAATTTCATATTTTTTACAACCATGGAAAACTAAATGTTGTTCACGATCAGTGTGTTCAGCTTGGTGCAGGACGCAAAGGAAAACAATTTCTTTTGGGAGTTTTGATTTAACGTGGTGACACAGTATGTTTATTCTCAACTTTCAAGATGTGTGTTCTACAAAGTATCATTTAACTGTTAAAAAATCCTTGTAGTTTGTAACATATTTCTTATCCTCTCAGATACCAAAGTAATACAGCAGCTAATGTTCTAGATACTATTACCAATATTCAGCCTAAAGAAAGTGATGCAGGACCTGGAGAAACTCGTGAAGCAATTGTTTATCGTTTAGCTGAAGACATGCTAGAGAAACTTCCTCCAGATTACATACCTCATGAGGCAAGCTAATCTTATTTGTTTTCTTACTGTTTTCTCTGTTGAGTTTTCACATAAGACATTCCAAAAAAGAAACCCTGAACTGTAAAGAAAGTTCATGTAGCTAGTAGCAGATTTAAGCAAGAACCAACATCTTTATCGCTATCAGTGTGAATTAATATGAGGCTTTTTTATTTAAAATAAAGACATCTAACAATTGATCATGGAGATATGTTATGGAGACTATGCTTGGATTTCCAAAGCTGCATGTGAAAACACAGAAAAACATCAGCCTTGACTTTTTGTGACAGCAATCTCCTGTGCCTTCTGGGTGAAGTCCTATTCTAGCAAAATTATGAGTAATTGGGTAGCATCAGACAAAAAATAAAAGTAAAAATAAAAACTGCAACAGTTTTAAAGGGGATAAATGTTAGTTAAATAATGTGAAGTACAAGTCTGCTATTTACTTTTCTGAACCCAAGAAAGTTAAGATGTCATATATGACAACATTTCAACAATTCAGATTTAACTAAATTCCTTCTGTGTTCCTATATTTTAGGTAAAAGCTCATTTAATTAAAATGGGACTACTTAATTCTATGAATATTTTTCTTCGGCAAGAAATTGACAGAATGCAAAAGGTGATCACAATACTTCGCAACAGTTTGAATGATCTTAAATTAGCCATAGAAGGAACTATTGTTATGAGTGAGGCAAGTAAAGCATATTTACTATGTAGGGAATACTATATTTTAAAATATTACCTTGATTGCTTTAGTTCATGTATTATAATTCCATTCTTTCAGAATTTGAGAGATGCACTTGATAATATGTATGATGCTCGAATTCCTCAAGTATGGAAAAGAGTATCTTGGGACTCTTCAACACTTGGCTTCTGGTTTACTGAACTTTTGGAAAGAAATACTCAATTCTCTACTTGGATATATGAAGGAAGACCAAATGTGTTTTGGATGACCGGATTCTTTAATCCACAAGGTAAGGGTACTGAAAGGACTTGAGTAATAATGTATTTAATCATAATTTAATGGTTTTTACTATGTATCTATTTTAACATTACACCTAGAAAAGATGTTTTCATTGCTGTCACAATATGTCGTAGAAGTCAAGATGATAAATGGCTTCAAAAAAGAGATTAAAGTAATGTGAAACAGGTCCAATGGTAGCAATAAACATGACTGTCCAAACTTAACCTTCAAGTTGGGAGGTCCCTAAACTCCAGATTACCAGAATCCAGAAGAACATAGATGAGAAAGAATTTATGTGTCATTTTGCCTGTTGTAATATTATTTCATTAAGCATCCGCCTTTGTCTAGTGTCAGAGACAGGATGCTCGTACAGATGGTCTTTTAGTCTGACCCATAAACATAGTTTTTATATTACAAGAAGGAATACATGTAGCTAACAAAAAAAAATGCTTTATCTGGTTGACATATTGTAGCATGATATGATACAGCTTCTAAAGAAAATACACTTAATGGTAATGATACAGCTTTTAAAGAAAATATTACTTTCCTGTGGTTTCAAACTGTTTAACTCCTTCCAAACTATAAAACTGCAAGTATGGAAGAGCTTTAATCTAGAGCTAGATATTATTTATATGCTGTACAGTAGCAACAGAATGACTTTTTTTACAGTAAGAGCAATCATTCACTAGAACAACCTCCCAGGGACATGGTAGAGTCCCCGTTGCTGGAGGTTTTCAAGATGCAATTGGACAGGGTGCTAGATAATCTCATCTAGGCTCCCCTTTCCAGAAAGGTTGGGCCAGGTGATCTTTTGAGGTCTCTTCCAACCTGGGCTGTTCTATGATTCTATGAACATGCAACCATATCAGAATTTATAGCAGTTACCTATCTTTCACAGAGAATCACTGAACTGTAGTTTTCACAGTGTTTCTATTTTACAGGTTATTTAATGAACAGTTTCTTCAAATTTATCAAAGATATACTGCAAAGTACAAGTAAACATCTATCTTTAACTGTTATAGCTCTATATTTTTATCATTCATAGGAAAGAAGAAGAAAAACAAATTGTAACCATCTCCAAGAGTAACAAAACCTGTTACCTTATTAGATGCATGTTCATAGAAGAATCTCATTTAGCCTACACAACTGCCCATACAAAAGTCTTATGGGAAACTTCTATGTAATGTAAGCTATGAGGTGGTTGGTTTTTTTAATTAGGATTAACCTCTGAAATACTTGAATATTTTATGAGTTATCTTCACTTTGTGATGCTTCTATTCTTACTGGCCTTTCTGTGACCAGGACTGTAAAAAGTACTAATGTCAAAGTCTTTTTTGGAGTTGCTCTTAGAAACAGCTGAGGTGCCTGGAGCACATCCAAATTATCATTAAAAGATGGTATTGAGATGCCAGTCAAAACATCTTTCCATTTGTATCTTAAATGACACAGCTGGTAAGCATACTGATCTCTGGTGATTCAAGAGCTGCACTCATGGTGGTGTAGAAGATGATAATGGACCAGATTCTTTTGACCAAAGAAAATATTTAGTCTAATAGCAAACAAACCTGAGACACAGATGGTCTTGAACTTGATTGCTTCAGCCTCTGTGTTCAAAAAAAAATAGTCCTGTAGATGGAGAAAGAAGTCTGCTAAGCACAAAAGTTGTGGTACAGCTAGGGGTGAGGTAAGTATAGTTACTGTATTCGTAATACTGCTCACCAGGGAATTCTAAGTAAATCAAATCATACAGTAAAATTTAAAAATTGACTGGTGTGAGGCAAATCAGAAATTCGACTATGCTGTGCTGACATTGCAGGAAAATCTAGACTGATTGCACTGGTGAATCAAGCTCTAAATCTACCAGCATTGACAAATACATTATAATGTTAAAACGTGAGGAATGTATTTTATCAGTTTAGTGGAAAAATCTATTTATAATATGTCATGACCCAGACTGGACAGACCAGGAAGTCGTGTTTAATTTGAAATTCCCTCAGGCTAAATTAAGGTGAAATGGCACCAAACGATCAGTTAAAGATTTTATTTATGACAGAAGCAAACCGAACTGGGGAGGCGTGGTAGTAGGTGGCGAGGTTTCTCACAACTGGAATTGGCATAAGACTACTTCTGTAAACTGTGTAACCATATACATCAATTCAGGGAATAAGAAGATCCCCCCCCCCCGTCGAGTCACGAGGTTCAGAGCAG
>JAVJGG010000055.1:906558-918554 GCA_035590195.1 Aviceda cuculoides
TGTTCTATTAAACTGTTCTTATCTCAACCCACAAGTTTTACTTCTTTTCCTGATTTCCTCCCCCATCCCACTGGGTGAGGGGAAGTGAGTGAGTGGCTGCGTGGTGCTTAGTTGCTTGCTGGGGTTAAACCGCGACACCCCCCTTCCCCCATGAAGCAGTTTCTTGCCAGTTTGTTAGACTTAATGTCTTCGGGGCAAACGAGGGGTGCATGTATGGATTTATCTGCATAGGACAATCTCTGAGATCTTTCTCTCTTTAAGACTTGCACTTCTGACTAGGATGTTTTGGTAACCCCTTTGACATCTGCAGTTCTGGTGCTGTTCAGCACATCAGTCTAAGCCATACTGAAAGGCCTAGCATCAGTTAAACCAAAACACTTCTGTGACCAGCCTAAGGGAAAAGCTGGAGGGAAAATAGTGCTCTCCTATATATCCATCTCTAAATGGGAGGGATGTTGGCCACCAAGACTTTTGCATCGAGTACATCTCTGGTGCTTGGCAGAAGCTTATGGAACAGTCCTCCTACACCAGAGCATGTTTTTGTGGCTGCATGAGCAGTCCAGTCTGTGACGTGCTCTTACACATGGACAAGCCAAATGCAGACAAGAAGCTCAGCTACCAGAAGAGCTGCCTCCCGAGTGCTCTGGCTCTGTTCATAATGGGTATTTCTCTGGTGCTTTGAAAGGTGGTCCAACTACTTGCTTCAGCGCATAAGACATGCTTACAAGTTGAGGAATGGCAGCTGACACCATAACTAAGCTTTACCATGCTGTCTACTGAGCTCTGATAATCAAGGGGGATGTACAAAACTCCTTCCAAAGGAGTGTGTGGATTGTACCTTTTAAAATCAGACTTTGCATATTTCAAGATATGTAGCATCAATCTTCCTTTTCCTCTGAATTCTGCTAGCAACAAACTTCTATGTGTTTCTTTCCTTAGGAAACAACTCTCTTATTCTTCCATTTGCTAATATTCCTGCTCCCTTTTTGCTCTATAGATATCAACACTGCTCATGGTATTGACCAACATCTCCTGGATGCTGTGTTCATCTTTATATATTGTTTCATTCTGAAAAATGTTCTTTTGCTCAAAGCATATTCCAATTGTTTCATTGCAGGTCAACTCTTTGCAATTAAGTTTCAAAGAGTTTGTTTTTAATGTGACCAGATTGAGTCAAATTTTGCATTTGCTTATCTCTTTCATCAGTTCAGTCTTTCTTGGCATCTGAAAAAAGCCCTTGTAAAACTAGTGTGATTGGACTGCATGACAAAGTAGGGTGTGACTGGGGGGGGATAAAGGAGGGATGGCAAGTAGATGACTTCTCCACTGCAGCAAATGTGACTCAGTCTCTTCTAAGAAACTCTTAGACCAAATAAGTCAGAGGATTACCTTGTTACTGTGATGGGTGACAAAATTTGCCCCCACCTTCAAAAAAACAAAACCAAAACCCCACCCTAAATCAGAAGTGAACCTCCATAGTATTGTAGAACATCCATTTTTTTTTTAGTTTGAAGTTTTCTGTCACTGTATAGGGCATTAGGAGGATAGAAGGTGAGAGGGTATGATTTGTCCCTGCAATTGCAGAGATCTCATCACCAAATCTGTTATTTTTTCAAGATGACATGGTTGGCTTTTAATGGACAGAAGAGAAGACAAAGGGTCTGTGTTCAGTTAGATGGGGAGACTCTACTTTTAAGTTAGTTGTTGGATTGGAGGCCACATATGCACAAAGCACTTGAGAAAGTATTCGATGTGCATGTTAGCAGGAGTCTTGGTGGATGCGGCTAGAGGTTGTATTCTATGCTGCAGTTCATCTCTAAAGCCCCATCTTTGAGGAGGGGTTGGAGACGTTAGACTCGCTTTCTCTTGTCTTTTGTCTAGCATCCTTCTGTGATACTCAGCTCTTTCTTAGCTTTTTGTGGAGTGGAAGATAAATCCTAGGCACAGTGTGCCATATGTGCTGTCAGCAACCCAACAGATTTTTTTTTTTTTCTCTCTGCTATAAAGGAGACTAACTCAGAACTATTGCAGGTAAAGTAATGGCAGAAGCCCTGCTCCCTTTGGAGGGCGTGTCTGGTCTAGTTTTCTGCTTCTGCAGGTGCCTGGTAGAAATTCTGAAGTATGGGTTTAATGTAACTACTAAGCTGTGGTGTCAAAAAGTAGTGATTACTGCCTTTCAAACCTTCTGGGAGAGACTGACATGCCTGCTATCTGCAGGCTTCTATCATAAGATTAATTTCCTGACATGCATAAGCTCCTGACAATGCAGTAGACTCTTCATAGGTTTTGTTCAAGATGGAAATTGATAACTTGGCTCCTCTGACATGTCTAGAGTGCTGTACAAAAGCTACTGAAGAGTTGCTGTAAGACATTTTGACATGCAGAAAGGGCTGGGTACAGGAGTATCAGCAAGCATCAGGTGTCTTTACGCCGAATTGGAGGGGGAAAACCAGGAAACTTTCAAAACACTAGGTTTGTAAGTATTCTGTAACTTACAGAATTCAAGTTACTACTTAATGAAATGAATTAATTGACTCATCCCAATTTGATCTTTGTGTTGTTCAGACTCAGTTAGACCAAGCCCCTTGGGAGCTGGAGTAGGGTGGCAGGGTAAGGTTCCTGTCTGGTTTGGGAAGCCCAGAAGCCTGTTGCCTTTATGGCTGGCTGTGACTCTTATACAGATTGATGATTGTGCTGAGGAGTTTTGTACACTGAAATCCAAATTCTGCACATTTTGGACAGGGTAAGAACCTAGGCATCAGCACTTGAGTTTTTCACTCTGATTCAGTAGGTAAAAGTGAGTAGGAAGCACGAAGTTTGAAGGGAACACCAATGTGTAGGAAGGTAACAGCCTGCCTCATATGCCCTAATATCACTAGAAGTGCTACTGCTGTTGTGGAAAGAGCTAGACCCTGGAAAAAACCCCTATGCTTCCACGTAAGTCAGCTTTTAAAAGTGTTGCGGATATTGGTACAGCTGTGCATGGATTACAAATAAGTGATACAGCCCCGTATCACTGGATCATTGATATTTAGTTAGGTCAATACCCATCTTCCTCCTTCAGTCCTGTTCCTCCCAAATAAAAATATTCTGCTGTACAAAGCTAGTTATACAGCTTTTAGTTTTTATCCCTTGAAATGGGAAAATTAACACTAGACTATTTGATCTGAATTATCCAAAATAGGTATAGGTCTTTGCTTTTGTTAGATGCTGCGGTGTTCTCTAATCTATTGCCCTTTTCATTACCGTTTCTTAATGAAGAAAAATTTATCAAGTACCATTTGAAATACATCACTCTAAGAATAACAAAAAGATCCCATTCCTTTTAAACTTGATGACACTGCAAGCAGAGTATGCTCTAGGAAAAAAGACAGGAAGCTATTATATGCTCTTTACAGTGACACTGCATAGTTATAAATTGCACATCAAATAAATTAAGATGTATTTGTAGTGGACTTCCTTCAAAGGAAAATGAAATTAATTTCTAAATGAAATACGAAGTGTCATAGAGATGGTATGGAAGACATTCAGGTACAAAGGTGGTCAGAAACATCCTGTTCAAACAGTATTTCAGAAAAACAAGTTCTAGCCCATTTTGTGTCGTGATAGATGTGCTTTAAGCCGAGATCTCAGCACTCCTGTTTATTAGTTGTATTTAGCTAAAAGTTGAAATAGGAAACTTTTTTTTAAAAACTGCATTCAGTCTCATTCAGCTTAGCTCCCTATGGACTTCCAAGGGGCAGCTGTTGTTAGTTAAAGGATAAACTTGCATTAGAAGATATCTGTAGAATAATTCAGTATGCTCTGAATTTGTTCATTGCTCTTTGGGGATTAAGACACCTGGTGCTAATGAATGAGGCTATTAAAGCTTTCTAGAGTAAAACTGATTCTATTACTAATGCGATATAAGAATAAAAGAATGTTAGTTTTATAATTTCAACTCTCAACTTAGTGGCCTTGCAATAGTAGAGATGGTTGTAAATTGCAGGAAACAAAGCTGGAGTTTGAAACTGCATTTCTTGATTTATTTTTTTTTTTTACTTGTTTTGATGTCTAAGCTACACTGGTGTCTCAGGGCTGGAATCACAGAATGGCTGAGGTTGGAAGGAACCTCTGGAGGTCATCTGGTCCAACCTCCCTGCTCAAGCAGGGCCACCTAGAGCTGGACCTGTGATGGAAAAAAATACTTACTTATTTACTTGTGTGGTAAAAGAGCATCCATGCCGATGGATAGTGACCCATCGGCATGGATGCTTTTTTACCACACAAGTAAATAAGTAAGTATTGACCAGCCAAAGAGCTCTGTATTTCCTAATCTGTTTTCCTACTTCCTTGCTGCTTATGGTAAAAGAGTGTTGGCACATTCTCTAACACTTCAAGGAAGCTTTCATCTTGCTCCTCACTCCTACCTTCTTTTGCACTCTGCCACCCTTCATCCTTCTTAATTAACTAGAAACTGACTTTATGTGTGGTATTTTACCATTCAAAACTTTTTTTCAAGATGGTGAGGTCTAATAAATCTCCATTCAATAGACTTACAGTCACCTGATTGGACTCAAATAGACCTTTATGTAATTGCGCCAGCAATGAAACGTTGTATGGGTAGGGAAATGGGCAAATGATTACACTGATTAATCTCTTCCGCTACGTATTAATTCTAGAGGAAGCTGTTACAGTTGTAGACTGTTAGTTTGCTGTAAAAGAAGTCTTGAGTTAGTGCAGCTTTCGCTACTCCTGCTTAGTTTTGGCAAAAGGTGTCACAGGCTTTCCAAATGTGAACAGCAATCTCTTGTTTAGACCTTTATGGTGATCTTCCAGGATGTTTTTTCTTTTCCCAGAAGGAAGATAATAGAGAGGGGTTTGGGGGTTTTTTTGGGGGGTGGTGATGTATTGTGGGGGAACTCTTTCAAAACCTGTTCACGATAAAACGTTTCTTGTTTTCAACAGAAAACTGAAATTTCTTTGTGGGGATGGGTGGGAAGAATATGCTTTCAGCTACAAAAAGTAGTTGGGGTCCTCTTTGGGGACAACACTCTGACTTCTGTACATGAGAAAGGAAAGATGAGAAGATGGGTAACAAACTGACCACATTGTTACTACTGTAGTCCTGGTTAGTCTGAGCAATCAAGGGAGATGTGCCACCCAAGACAGTGGTTGTTGGTGGCGAGGAGTCTGACCAAACTGAAACTTGTGGCTCATTCACAAGCTGTTGTTCTTTGTTAGTGTTTTCTTTTTATCTTTTTATCTGTGCTTGCAGATAAAGACTTTCTTCTAGGAATAGGGAGTGGAATAGTCAGGTGAGAAAAGAAACAGAGGTGGCTCAAGATTCATGTTATATATGTCTTTGTGGCCCCTGTGCAAGTCTGGTGGAACACCTTGTGGCTGATAGATGACAAGAAATGTCCAGGTTTGGGGGGGTGTTTGCTTTTTTCCTTGACAATCTTTCACAGAAAGATTTGAAGTTGCTAACTTTTATTATCTTACTCTCTTCATTTTAGGGAGATTGAGTTAGGTGATTAACATTCCTGGGGGGCATATGTTTTAATTATTGAATAGGGAAATGGGTTACGGTGTTGTCTTGCATTTTGCACAGAAAGTAGGAGTGGTTGTCACTCTCACTATTAATAACAAGGTAGGATGATCACATATGCATGTTGCAATAATCCATGCAGTAAAGTGACCCCTTCCAAATACTTGTTTTGGAGAAGGAGTGGTAGTGATGAGCTTTCTTCTGTGCGTGCTTAATTTATGAAGTCTGTGTGCTTGGATACTAATATGATAGATGCCTTGGAAATATCTGTAATAGCTACAGAAAGCAGTAGAGTATGAATCCCTTCTTGTTTTAAGTTGGGGTTTGAAGGGCTATGTTTTTATGAAAATGTTCTTGGTTCCTGTGTAATTGATTGTGGTGGGAGGAAGAGTTACAGCTGCATGGTAGACATCTTAATCAATGAGGCTATTTGTACTATTAGACAGTATACTCTTTAGAGCCAGGTGCTTAGTAACAAACTAAGCTATCAGGCGGTGCTACACATACTACTTTGGGAGATTAAAGGCTGTAATATGGGGAGAACAATGCTAATGTAAACATCCTTTATAGTTCTCGAGGTTAACTTCCTACTTGCTCAAGCTTTCAAAAATGACTTTCCTTCATGTTCATCCCTTGTGTTGTCCCTTGCTTGTAGAGTTCTCCTTGGATTCAGCAACTTGGTTCACAGCCTGTCTTTAATCTTTGCTGTGTGCTGTCCCCTGTTGTCTTTGAGAATACTCTATAGTTTTTCTTCAACAGAAAGACTTACAGTCCTCATTAATCTTGACTTTGCCATTCTATCTGAGCTGCTTGGCATAATGCTTAAATAAAGCTTTAAAGAAAATTCATATGATCAGGTAATTCATGAATATGAATTTTTTTTTTTTAAACACTCCATATAGCTGAATGAGTCTTCATTTTGGAGATAGGAAGTACAAAGGATGAAACTTTAATGAATTCACGACTCATTTTAATAATTGGAAACTGTTGTGTAAAGGATGTTGAGAGAGGTTTGCATGCACAAAGACTTATTCTCAGGATCTGAATAAATCTTGGTTGCCATAAAGGAGGAAGATGTGCCTTCCAGTGACCTGTACTTCTGCCTGTACTTCAGAGAAGGGGAGAGAGAGAGAACCTGTGTACTGGCTGATCAAGAGAAACTAAATTTCCAGTTAGTGTGCTAGAAAGAATTTGCATAAAAATCCCAAATTCCAATTACTTTCTCCTGTCCCCAAATTACATCTGAGATGATGATCTTTGTGGATGCTACTTTATGGTCTCTGGAGGTTTTTTTGTTTGTTTTTAATTTATTGCTGTTCTTATTCTTCCCTCTTTCTGTTATTTTTGTCATACTGGAAATATTTGGAGCTAAATCAAGCTCTGGAAATAAACAGATTTATTATGCTGCTCAAAGCGTTTGTATCCTGCTCAATGGGCAGCTGGGATTAGCACAGAAGAAAAGTGTTTCTTGAAAGGCAACGTGGACAGCAGACTGTGTCACTGGGAAATGAGAAGATAATTTCATAGCAAATTTGTAGCAAGCTTGGAAAACTGTCAAGTATGGGATGACAGGCAGCCAACATGGAAACAAACATTCAACTTCCAATACCATTGTGAGCTAACTGCTTTGTGCTTATTTTGCAATGCTTGTCTTTTATTTAGTGTTATGATCCAAACTGGAAAATAAACTATTTGAACAGTAGGGAATGGAAAGTGTCAGCCTACTTTGGTCTTGACTAAATCACTTTCTCTTTAGCCTTCTTTTCCCTCTCATCTGTCTTTTCTTCCACCCCAGTGTCTTCTGAAGTTTTTGACCATTTCTGGTCCAAGTAATCTGACAAGAGAAATGTTCTGTGGGTTAGTGTCCTTTCCATTAAAAGTTTTGGTAGAAATGAAGCAGACAAGCTGGCCCGTCTGCTGTGTGTTTGTCCGATTGCCCAAACTGCTCATCTAATGAGCTCCTCCAGGGAGCATGTCCCAGCTCTGGCCAGAGTTATCTTCCTGTCCTCCATATAGTGAGTTACTGCCTTTTTTGGTTGTGTTGTTTCTTTCCTTAAATTCCATAAAATGGACACTTAAGACTGAAGTTTTTAGGTTTTCTTTTTTTGTTGGTTTGGAGTTTTTTTTGGTTGGTTGGTTGGGTTTTTTCCCCCGAAACTGTTGTTTATATTGCAATCAGCCTAGTGAGATCCCGTAGTCAGCTGGAGCTTTGCTAAATTGTAGTGGTGGGCATTGGTGTTTCTTTTGTTTTTGAACAACTAACAAAAACGTCCTTTTTTTTTTTTTTTTTAAACACTCCATATAGCTGAATGAGTCTTCATTTTGGAGATAGGAAGTACAAAGGATGAAACTTTAATGAATTCACGACTCATTTTAATAATTGGAAACTGTTGTGTAAAGGATGTTGAGAGAGGTTTGCATGCACAAAGACTTATTCTCAGGATCTGAATAAATCTTGGTTGCCATAAAGGAGGAAGATGTGCCTTCCAGTGACCTGAACAGATGCAGTTCCTGCAGGTTGTTGGAGCACAAGGTTTTTCATGTACCTGCCATTTCTATCCTGGTTTTGGCTATGGGCTTTAAGAATATAATCTAAGTTGACCTTTTTTTTCCTTTCCACTTAGTACTTTTAATTCTACATGGGTAATAAGAATGTTTGGCTCACTAGGTAAAAATCTTAATTGCAGCATATTCTACGGTGTCTGTGTAGCACATACCAATCTTAAAGGTCTATCTGATCTACTGACTAGTCCTTCATAGGGTTTAAAATTTGTAATTTTTTTACTTAGTGGTGAAGAATAATTTGGTTTATTTTGTTGGTTGGGTTTTGGGGTTTTTTCTGTGTGGTTATTTTTTTTAAGGAATATTGGTGATTGCTTTCAGCCTGCAATAATCCAGCCTGCTTTCAGAGAGCTAGGTGTGACAGAGTAGTAAGACGTGGAAAGAGAAGCTGTGGCAGTGAGTTTCTTTTAAAAGATGCTCTTCTAATAAAGTGCAAGAGCATCTCAGCATTTGGAGATATTAATCTTATGTTGTGATTTGCTGCATTTCCATAACATGTATTATATGTGGGTGTATGTGTAAGAAGGGAGGATAAGATGGCTCAGAAATATAGGCAGAATCCAATAATTAATGTTAGAAAGTGAATGGAGACTATTAATGCTTCCACACTGTGAATCCACTTAAGGTCCTGTGCTTTGAGTCATGTCTTCCTAGACTCCACATACACTCAGTAGGAGGGAGAGGAAGAAGACAGCAAGAAAGGAAAAAGGCAAGGGACATGTAATGCTCTATTCTCTGGGTGATTTGGAAGGGTGTAGGAGGGGTGTGTGCACATACAGTGGCTAATTTACTGATTTTAAACTTAAATGTTTCAGTGAACATTCTGTACTCAAAATCTATGCTGCTAAAGCAAAGATAGCTGATGTGCAAGAGTGATTGTTGTGTGTAGTATATCAGTGTGCTACTTTGCTAGCTGTGAGGAAAAGACATATTTTGGGCAAGGTAGTCAGGCATGAAAGCTTTTACCAATCTGTAGAAGCAGAGGTGATGTACAGCACTGCAGCACTTCCATCTAAGGATGTTGACTGCTTTACCCAATCCATTCCTTCTAACTGGAAAAGTAGAAAGAAATATAAGCTGCCATCCACAGCTGTAAAGCTGAAAGAGTAAAAATTACATGAAAGGAAGAATTATCTTCTAAAAGCACAGATGCTTTTAACTTTGAGGTGTTCAAGATGCAGAAAGTGTCCCTGGTACCTCCAGCTGTGTAGTTGTCTCCTGTAACAACTTAAACCATTCTTGTAAGAAATGGAAGCAGTGGCTAATATAACTTGAGCAATGATATATAACAAAAAGGTAAGGAAGCTGATGGCAACAAGTACAAACCAACAGTTTAAAAAATGCTAATAAAGGTTAAAGTATCTGAAAAGTCTGTGGTGGCTGGGGCTAAAGGACAACTAACTGGCTCTTTTGTCAGAAACCAAGTCAGTCTTAACACCGTTGGGGTGGAGGAGTCTGGCCTCTCCTCCACAGGGCTCCAGAGCAGAGTGTTAGCATGGTACCATATGGTAGCAATACCATGAAAAATTAAATTTGTGTTTGCTTTCACTAGTAACTATTAGCTGTTTAATCTGATACTCATCCAACAGTGTTGTGAAAAGGCTTAAAAATAATATGATGTCATAAATACTAACCAACCTGTTATCTAGGGAAAATTGAATCGGGTATGTTTTAACTATATCAGTTCTGGTTTAGTAATTAAAATAATTGTGACATCCTTCATGTTTTGCAAAGTAGTTCCTTTTAAGGAAACTTATTTGCATGGTTAATTCAACTCAGACCAGAAATAAATGTGGAATTCAATACTGAGGGTAATCGACCACAGTAGCAGCTTGCCTAAGGGTGCAGTGGATTCTCTGTCACTTGGAATCTTCAAGTCAAGATCAGATGTGTGTCTGAGTGGTATTTTCTGGTTAAGCTAGCATGTGTGGGATGGATGCAGAAGTTAGCATAGGGCTCTAGAAGGTGCTATGCAGGGAATTGATGAGATTTTCATCATGGGTCCTTCTTGGCCCATCAAGGTCACCATGGTTGCCATGTACCATTATTAGTGGCAAAAGGTGAAAAATCATGAATCATCAAGTAACAAGCATAGATGAAGAGACTTTAAGGGCTATATCTCCAAGAACTGAAGTCCTCAAGTCTTTGTGAGTAAAAACATATGACTCCTAGCTTAATGTGTTTATGCAGGTAGCAGGCTTCATTTTAGGCTCCTCTTAGTTCTAAGATGGTGGGTAATTAAGATAATTCTTAAGCAGCACAGCTCACAGTAAGGCATTTGTCTCTGCTTCACAGCAACTCTTATCCTCTTAAGCATTTTGCATGTTTAATTTTACCCTGGAGAGTTTGCCTGTGCAGCTTACAGTGTGATGACACAAGTGCTTATGGTGGCATAAGGAGAAGAGGGGAGCGAGGCGTAGGGCAGGAAATCACAACCTTTCTCTGAGGACAGAGAAACCACCTCTTTCAACAGCAGTGCTGGTTTACGCTGCTTTAAGTGCTGATAGTTATGCTGTAATATGACCCCATGCTCCAGAAGTACATCTTAAGGATGAACTGAGATGTAAAACATAAAAATTCTTTGCAGAGCAGGGTAGTTCAGAAAGCAGACTTTTCCTCAGGAGTGACATATTAAATAAAGCCACTGCTGTTTAAGTTCCCAAGTTTTTTCCTCTAGCTTCTTCATTGTGAATCTGTTCTGTTCCTACAAGTACTGCTTGATTTAAGGTTAATGTCAGATGGGAAATGTCTGGCTGTGAAACTATTGACATGGAACTAATGGAATGATTTTAATTCCTTTAAGTGACTTATCTATTTTCACCTTTATTACTGCATGGTCACTGCTTCCCTCAGTGCTTTGGAAGTTGGAGCTGGGGGAGGGGAAGATTTGTGCACAACTCAAAATACTCATTTTGACAAAGGTTAGAGACTTGACTGGAGGGGCAGCTTGTAGCAGCCTTCCAGTACCTATGGGGGGGGCCTGCAAGAAAACCAGAGAGGGACTTTTTACAAGGTCATGTAGTGATAGGACAAGGGGTAATGGCTTTAAACTGAAAGAGGGTAGATTTAGATTAGACGTAAGGAAGAAGTTCTTCACTGTGAGGGTGGTGAGGCACTGCAACAGGTTGCCCAGTGAGGTTGTGTTTGCACCATCCCTGGAAGTGTTCAAGGCCAGGTTGGATGGGGCTTTGAGCAACCTGGTCTAGGGGAAGGTGTCCTTGCCTGTGGCAGGGAGGTTGGAACTAGATGATCTTTAAAGGTCCCTTTCAACCCAAACCATTCTATGATACTATGTTATTACAACATTTTTAATGAAATGCTGACTTCCTCTTCTAGTAACATAGGCTGCATTTTGTTTCTAGAACTGTGAGGGTAGATCAGAAGTGCTCTTCTTCTCTTCAGCTTTGTAGCTTCCCCTGTTCCTAGAACACTGCTCAACTTTGCCTTTGTTCCTTCCACAGTTTCTAGTGCTACACCTCTTGTATCTGTCTAAAAAATTCAATTTAAATTCTTCATTCTGCTGTTTTGCTTGCTCTGTTGTGTAACTGCATCAATAAAAGTTGCCTTCTAAAGAGCACTTCACAAAGCAT
This sequence comes from Aviceda cuculoides, assembly GCA_035590195.1. Classification (NCBI taxonomy): domain Eukaryota; kingdom Metazoa; phylum Chordata; class Aves; order Accipitriformes; family Accipitridae; genus Aviceda; species Aviceda cuculoides. Next base: position 918,241 of record JAVJGG010000055.1, read on the forward strand.
GCGTCTAGATTTGCAGTGCACAGTAAAATCTCCTTGTACTGGAGTCCTATGATAATTTAATTCTCATGAGTCCTGGCACACTATGTCTCCCACTAAAATTGTGGGATTGCTTTCTGCTCTCCAAGAGTTTGGGAGTTATAGTTGCTTTTGAATTTTGCTTTTTTTCTTCTGTCTCTCTGCATAGTTGCTCAGTAGTTTCTTCTGTTATGTTTGACTGGCTAAGGTAATTGTCGTGGTTTAACCCCAGCCAGCAACTAAGCACCACGCAGCCGCTCACTCCCCCCGCCCCCCCCCCCCCCACGGGCGCGGGGGGG
>JAVJGG010000055.1:918654-931421 GCA_035590195.1 Aviceda cuculoides
TACTGAACTCAAAACACAGCACTGTACCAGCTACTAGGAAGACAATTAACTCTACCCCAGCTGAAACCAGGACAGTAATAGACAGTAATATACATCCTTGACAGGAACATTTACCAGGACAGATGAAAGACATTGTAATGAAAAAAACATTTTCTGGTAACCATGGCTGTCAATCTAAATATGTGTCTGCTTCAGTGGTGAGTGTATAGATACATGGGTCCTACAGTGACCGGAGGAAACTTCTCTCCAGGCTGGGAAAGCTCTTCATGGGGTAGAAAAACTCTGCAGGTAACTGTCCTTGTCCCAGGTCTGTCCATCACTGAAGACAAAAACAATAGAATAACCCTTCAAACATAGGTTTGTACCACATTTTCAGTCTATCCTACCTGACTTACAGGAGTTTGATTTTATTTATTTATTTATGTCTCTAGAAGATGATGCTTAATTTTGTAGCATGCTGAAGTATTAGGCTGTACTTTATTCCCTTGATTTTGAGACTGTATACTATGCAAGTTGATTTAGGTGTTGAAAAAATTTGCTTTGACATCTCAGCCTCTGAATGTCAGATAGTTTGCCTTGATCCAGAAAATGATAGGGGCCAAGAGAGATTATTCTCATTGAAATACACCTTGTCAAAACAAAAATTTTAGGGATGGGAAGAGAAAACTGGTCAGTTCCAAGGGACGAATGAAGCGTCCCAGGACAAACCCGGGATGTTTGGTCCTGGAGTGGAAACCCTTGTGGTTAGGGCTGAATTCTCCCACCTGTTCAGACAGTTTGTGTTTGGAAAAATTTGTGAAATGGTAAACCAGCTGAACTGGGAGCTGCCTGTGCCTAGTCAACAGAAGGACTGAGAAGTAGGAATGTGCCTCAAGTCAGTTTTGGTGGTGTTCTTTAAAATGCCTTATCCGAGACTCCAAGCAGAAGCATTCTGTGTTTGGGAATCTGCATTTCCAAACCTTCTTTAGGAGATGTATATGCTTATCCTTTTTTCCTTAATCCAGAAAGAACAGGTCTTAAGAATGAGGGGAGGGGGTTGGTGATTGGTGCCCTGTGCTATTATAGGCCGCTATGGGATTGAGCACAGCCAATCCTTCTTTCTGAAGCTGTGCAGGTGTGCAAAAGAGGAAGAAAAAAGCATGTGGGCAGGCAGGCCAGGATGAGAGACCCTGTGGTGCAGCCAAGAGAAGAGGAATGTTGAGATTCAGCCTCTGATTTAAAACAAACAAAAGAACAACAACAAAAAACATCCCGCCCCTCCAACAAAACACCACACAGGTGTTTTTATACATATTCTTGTGTTTGATAGGAGTGGTGTTTGTTCTTTCAGGATGCTCTTTGGATGGTCTGAAATACTGTTTTGAAGTTGCTCAGGATGAAATGGAATAGGGGGATCTTGTGTGTTTTGGGAAGTTATTGAAAGCCCAGTGTTAATGGTCAGGACTGGAGGTGTGCTGTCAGTCTGGGCTGAGCAGCTCTGAAGAGACAGGCAGAGGAGGAGTGTCGGTTCTGTGCATTTATCAGATATAAGTGCCTGATGAGAGCTTGTTCTTGCAGCTTTCGAGTTCAAAAGCTTGATATCATGAAACTTAAAGTCTTAAACCAGTGACAGAATAGAGGGGTCTCCATGGTTAGACAGCTGGTGAAACACTGTTTTCAAGATTTGCCATTATCAAAGTACTGGGACTCTGTTTTTCTTGAAGGTCTCATTGTAAGTGCTAACTGCCGCAGTCTAAGACAAAACAGCTGGCAGATGTCACCAGGGAGTTTCTCACTGAACCGGTAGCTCCTTTTGAGGGAGTTTGTTTGCTGCTTTTCAATAGCAGGGAGGATGCTGAAAGGTTTCTTTTTCTGGCGCTCTTGAGCTACTGAAGTCACTGGTTCATTAGTAACTAAGGAACAGAAGCATTTACAGGAAAAGCTCCTAGGAGCTGGCAATAGACTTCTCTGAAAGAAAAGTTGTTTTGATCTGCTGTTCGTTTTCTTTTTATGAAGGGTGAGGGATTTGTCCAGAGTGATCCAACTGCTGATGAAGTATCTTGTAAAATATGACTTGGGAAGCATAACTAATGTTATATCACCTCATCAATCAAGCAGGCCTACGGAAGGAACAGAGAATAATGACTTTACCTCAAAGGGTTGCTTAGTCTTGTATAATATCAGATGACTACACTAAACTCGATACTGGGCAACATAATATGGGAAGAGAATGTGATAAATATGGAAATCTGGAGGATGTCAACTTTCCTAAAGTATGATCTCATTTTATGATCTCTGGAAAAGGTATTGCTCAGGTATCTTTAATGATACTTCTTTTGTACTATCTATAGTAGGGACAGCACTGTAATTTATGTGCCTCCTCCTTTGACATATCTTCAGTACTTAAAAGAGAGTAACTGGACTGTTGGAGATGTTGCCTATAACGGATTCAGATTCGCTCATTACACAGAAGTTGAACTAAGTAGTTACAAAATCAGGTTAAAACTCATCTATTTGGGGCAGTGACGGAGGGAGTTCAAACAATAAAGCCTTCTCCCATACTAATGCATTTCCAGAATATCTTTTGATTTTCAAGAAGCATTGTACTTGAAGGACTGATTCTCAGCAGGATTGCTTTGTCATGGGATGAGCAGTGGGGTCAAAGGACTCTATTAATATGAAGTTCAGTGTTGGGTGTTTTGGTTTAATGTTGGGATTTTTTTTCTGCAACAGTTAAAGAAATGTAACTGTTCTTACAAAGTGGTGCCTCAGCATTTGCAGGACTTTTTTGACAAATTTATGGTAACTGTTGAGAAATTGGTTCTTGACCAATGGGCTTAGGGAGGTAGCAATAGCATCCTGCCATTCATATGCCTTCATATTTACTTCGATTAGAAGTGGAGAAAAGTGATGACAAATTGCAGGGGGAAATAAGTTTGTTCTGTGAACAGCTAGCCCTGTTGCAGAGTTGTGCTGTGCTACAGCCTCTGTTTTTAAACTTCTTCTCCCAGAGGTGCTGTTGCGGCAAGCTGAAGCATCTTGTAAGTTGGGAAAGTGCTTTCAGGAAGGTATTGTATTTAAGCCCCACACGAATTAATTTTTTTAAGTTTGAAACCTGGAAATAGTTCTTTTTTAGACAGGAGGAACCTCATCCCAATAAATGCAAGGTGATATTGAGTCACAGCAAAGCTTTCTGGGGTAGCAGTGCTGTGCTCTGCCCCATTTGGGCTGTGAACCGAGGACAAAATTGTCTCAAATTCAAGCTTATGTCCATACTTTGAACTGAATAAACCTGTTAGATGGCCAGCTTAGCTTCCACTCTGTTGGCTTTTATTGATGCAGACCTATAGCTTATGCTGACATAACAGATGATTTAATAAGATCCATATTATACAGGAAAGAATGTCAAGTCAGAATGAGCATAAAGCTTGTAATGTGGAATCTTTACCTATCTTGGACTTAGTTGCTGTGCTGATCCTGAGCAGAATAACCTTGAAATAATGTGTCACATTGGACTTTTCAAAGAGGGCAGTAAAGTTTGAAAGTAACTCAGTGGTGCTTCTGACATAAAAGGCAGTAAATGTAATACGAACCTTCCTGCCATGAGGCAGATACGTCATCATTACTATCCAAGGGAAGAATACAAAGGCTGTACCAAAGTGTGGTTGAATGCCAGGTTGCCTAGCTTTTTCTTTTGAAGATTAAGATTAGCATTTTGGAGGTCCCAGTGGTTGTAACATTATGTATGAGCCTTTAGTGGCAAGTTGAAGTCTTGCATATTATCCTGAAACGTTAAAAGCATGAAAAAGCTGTAACGTAAGTGTTCCCATTTAAAAACAGACAATCAAAGAGTTAAGAAATACAAATGTAAGGAGGAATTTCTTGTTCTGTTGCATGTAACACTTTTTATATGGTTGTAGGAGAAGAGGGAAGAAGATAACCCCAGTAGTCACCTGCTGTTTCTGAAGCTCTGAGAATTCTCCCTTCCACTCTGAATGATGCTGTTTTGTCGTGCATTTTGTCTGGTCTGAGCCCTCTGCAGGTTTACACTCTGTGTGCTCAGATTTCAGTGTAGTAAAATAGTGCTTTTGTAGCATTGATCACCTTGGAGTCTGTGTGGATACTATTTTTGCTGCAGCAGGAATAGTTTCAAAGATGTTGAAAAGTGATTAAAATCCTTCCTTTTACAGTAGGGTGTATGAAGACAAATGATGGCTACAGAAAGAGGCTTTCCTACAAAGGTGTTAAGGATTCATAAGGAATTCTGTATTCAGACTGTTGAATGAGCTAATTTATCACTAGAGATTAATTAATTATATACATACATGGAAAGGCTCCCAGTCTTTGTGCTCTTGCCTGTCTTAATTTTTCTGCATCCATTTTTATGCTCCTTAGGCTGCACCATTACCTACCTCATTAATGTCCTTCATGCATTCTTGCCTTCTGACTCTTCCACCTTAACTGGTCAGCCATGTTTTCAACCTCTTCTCCTCCACTATCGTTCTATGATATATTTTCACCACAGCAAAACTACTGCTGTTTTTCCTCCCATGGTTGAGTATAACTGGGGGTGGGGTGTGTGTGTGTAAATAAAACCTAACCCACAACTAAAATGCAAGGACCAGTGCTTTTAGTAACAAAAATATAGTCCTGAGTTTAACAAAGCTATTTGAACTTTTGCAATTTGCTCCAAATCTTGGGTACTGTCCCAGGAACGTTGTCCTTGTGTGTATGTGTGTTTAGTGCTTTGATGTTGCAGAAGGAATTAAATAATTCTTCAAGAAAATATAGTATCTCTTATTCAAATAACTACTTGCATTGTAAATTTGTGGCACTGGTGATTCTTGTTCACGTGGGCCAAAATCTCCAGGAAATTGGGATTAGGATCTATTAAAATAAAACTTAAGTCAATTTGTCTGATACCTAAATGTGGTGTTTAGCTGAACCAGAGTAAACTGTTGCATAGAGAGAACAAATTATGTAGTCTTGGAATTTATATTTGATTGTCTTATTGCAACAGACTATAGATAATAGAAAACTGTCTACCAAATCAGTCATCTCCACAAAAAGGGATGTCTAATTATAGTTTGCTAATCTCCTTGTTCACGTTGTCTTCTCACATTATGAGAAACCAGTATAAGTAGAATGTTTCTAATTTTTCATTAAATGGAGGGACAGAGGCTTGCTTTTTCCTAAGCTGTAATTAAAGCTGGTTCTTCCTGCATTCATGAAGGGAATAGATTGAAAGTCGATTTAGAAGAAAATACTTTAAGGCTTGCTGACTCCATAAGAGCCAATTTTCTTAGTGTGATCAGTTTTAGGATATTTTCAGGGTATTTTAAAAGGTAGAGTCTTGTTTCTGAATGAAACCATGTATGCATCTTTATCTTAAGAAATCATCTTAAAAAGGTGACTTTAGATTAACTTGATGTGGTCATCTGCATGCATGATCAATAGTTACTTTTTGGGAAGATGTGGGACACTTAGTAGTTTCTGAAATTATTCTGAATCATAATTTAAGAGTTCATCCTGAAAAAGTGCCTCCTAATTAATTTATTAAAGTGTTAACCTGGTGATGAGAAGGTGGTGGAAACAGTCCTATTTAACTTCCAATAACCACCCTTGTAAAATGAAGATCTTTTAAACAATGTATAATCTGAAAGTTACTTTTTTAAAGACTGCCTGAGAGAAACTTAGGTTTGAAAGTTGTTCTCTCACCCTGTACTCCAGTCATCCATCCTTACTCAGCCTACATGGATCTGCAGGTGGCATTTTAGTTTTAGAGTTACTGGTTATGTTTTTCTTTACACACACCTGTTGACCTAATTTAGGTGATGATGTTTTCTTTCGCCTTCAGGTATGCTGAGCACAGATCACTACGCTACAGGTTTGTGTGTTTCCATAAGTACATGGGGTTAAAATTCAGTAGGATGCATTCATTTTACACTAGGAACTTCAGCATAGATGGACTTTGGGAGCATTTATTGGCATAGATAAGATGATTTAAATGAGGCACAGAGGCACACAAGAGTCAGAGTTTCAAAGATCCACAGGCTTGTCTTTGTTTTGACTTCAGGGGGAACTGGCTGAATTATTCTAAAATTATGGCCATGAGGCCCTAGCTACAGTTAAGTTGCATGTAAATATAGGGAGTTATTGTTGAAATATAACACAGGTATCTACTAAATCTCGTACTTCTCATCACATGTACAAGAGCATCTTTGTAATTAAATGTAGGGGCTTAGTCCAGGCAGAAGCATGTGTATGGTGTTTTGTTCTTTTCCAAACACTTTTTTTCTTTTTTCTTTTTTTTTTGTGTCGGTTTGTCTGTCTGTCGGTTTGTCTGTCTGTCGGTTTGTCTGTCTGTCGGTTTGTCTGTCTGTCGGTTTGTCTGTCTGTCGGTTTGTTGTCGTTTTTTTCTTTTTTTCCATGTTTTTTCTTTTTTTCTTTTTTTGGAGTTTTTTCGTGGGTTTTTTTCATTTTTTTTTTTTAATCAGACGTGTACAAGAGAAGAGGACTTGAGAGGTCTGTAATCCAAAAATGCTGGTTCTACTTCTGTTCTTTTATACCAAGGTGATTGCACTGATGTCTAAATTTTAGTCACATTGTAGTGACTAAAACAGCATTCAGTTTGGCTTTCCTGAAATGCAGTATAAATTTAAAATTACTTCTTTGTATTAAAACAATTCTTCCCATGCCCTGGTTTCCTTCTAACCATCTGCAAAAGGTTTAGAAGCACAAATCAAAAATAAAAAGTAGCAGTTGAAGCTGTGGGGGTAAAATTACAAGGTTTATTTACCCTCATGCTTCACTTAATCAACTGATCAACAGCTGGGATTAAATGAATTTTCCTCCACTTGGTTTTAGTGTGTCATACCCTTAGGTTCATGCTGTTGATTGTATGTCTGAGACATCCATGCTGGGCCTTTCTCTGGAAAAAGAATTCTGAGTTAGCTGCATTATTGATCACTTACAGCCTGCTAATCCTTGCATTTGTAATTTGGTTTATATGAATGTGGAGAGGGGAGGGAAGGACTGACGTGTATTTACTTAAATGCAATTAGTAAGCTGGGCCTCTGTGAGCCAGGTGGGGCTTCTGCTAGGGTTAAGCAAGCAGCCAGCACTAAATTTTGCAGTTTAATAACAGCTAATTTCCTTTGTGCTCAGGCAGTTTGTACATATTTCTCCCCTGCCCCCTCAGTACTTGGGGTAGCTGACAGTGGAACCTGCAGCCAGTCAAACTGCAAAAATGAGGTCCCTGCTCTTTCTGCAGTTTCAGGAAAAATATGCTGGATGCAGGCAAAAGCTGTTATTCACAGAAGAAAAGCTGAGCTGGAAAAGCTTTCATGCACGTTCTGAAAGAATGTTTAAGCCCAGCTTGTAAGTAGGCACCATGCAGCTGCTTGCTCACTTCTCCCGCTCCTAGTGGGATGGGGAGGAGGATCGGAAAAAAAAGTAAAAATCTGTGGGTTGAGATAAGAACAATTTAATAACTAAAATAAAATAAAATGTAATACTAACAATAATAATAATATTATTATAATTGTAATGAAAAGGAATATAATAAATTAATTTTTAAAAAACCCCAAACAAAAAACAAAGACAAGTGATGCACAATGCAATTGCTCACCACCTGCTGACTGATGCCCGAGCAGCGATCTGCCCCACCCAGCCAACTCCCCCCCAGTTTATATGCTGAACATGACATTCTATGGTATGGAATATCCCTTTGGCTAGTTCGGGTCAGCTGTCCTGGCTATGATCCCTCCCAGCTTCTTGTACACCTGCTTGCTGGCAGAACGTGACAGATTCTTAACTTAGGATAAGCGCTACTTAGCAACACCTAAACATCAGTGTGTTATCAACATTATTCTCGCACTAAATCCAACATGTGCTGTACCAGCTACTAAGAAGAAAATTAACTCTATCCCAGCCAAATCCAGGACAAATGCTTGGGGAATATCTGCTGAATACAGTGAATTAACTTGGTGTCATTTGTGGGGTAGCAGAAATACTGCTGTTGGAAAGAAAACCTCTCCTAAAAAGGCTTGCTGCTGTCCCTGTCTTTTCGTGAGATAATAAATCACACAACTGGGGCATGTTTAAGAGAGCAAGGCTAGATCAGTTTGGGTTTCAGTGAGGACATGGTACAGTTGTTGTGGTTTTTTTCAGTTCCTTGTGGTACAAACAGAAAGATATTTATTTGGCTGCTATCAAGGAAATGCATAGCAGTATCTTGTACCCTTTATGATAAGCAGTGGTCTTTGACTTGTGGTAGCCATTTTTACACTTGCCCACTAAGGCTGCGTGAAAAACACACAGTTTAAATCCCTGTAATGTCTGAGACTCATGATTTCTCTTTCAGAGTTCAGATGGGTCCCTCTCTGGGGTTATGCAGAAGTGGAAGGAGTATCGGCTCCAATGTCTGAAATACTTGTATGAGGCACCGCCCATTGTGGCAGGTAAGCCTGCTTGGTAGGGATAGGATGTATTTAAAATGCATGATAACAGTAGCAAGGGAGTGATTATGAACTTGATAATACTTCTCCAGCTTACTTTCCAGTCCATTTCTTCTTTATCCCATTTGCTTCCACCTGCTCTCTGTAGAACTCTTCCCTCTGAGGAAGCATTTTATAGAACAGTTTCATTGTAAAGATGTTAGTCTTTAGGTCCAGAGTGTTTTGCAGTGGCAAGTGGTGGCTGTAGCATGTCAAAGCAGCACACTAATGTAATACCCCTGAAACTTTTTTAGGGGCCAGGGTTGAGAGAGTACACAGGTGTTAGGAAGTCTTGGGACCATGCTGTTCCCATTGACCTAGCAGTTTGTGGGCCTTAAAGTTGATATAATTTACTTTTGAGCATTGTAAAATGCTGAAATGGCTTTAAAAAAAATGTGGTAGTGAAAATGAGAATGCAGCTTGTCTTAGCAGTTGAGCTGCTGTAATGTGCTGAGGGCAGCTGCAATGTGCCAGCATCATGGTGTTTGGAGGACATTGGTGACTTGTCAGTGACAGTCACAGCTGGACACAGTGCAGCCTCTCCTATGCTTCAGTGCTTTTTTGACACACTGAGGAAGATAAGATGGGTCTAAAGTTGTACCTGTGAAGAATTATTTCAAAACCGTTAATTTTCCTTCTCTTAACTACATTATTATGGTGGAGGAGAGCAGTAGCTGATGACAGCAAAGGCAGGGAAACATTCATCTGCCTCTGCTCCATTATCCTGTTGAGTGGTTGAGTGCTGCCCTCTAAGAATGACAGCTTAATAAATTCGAAGTTGAAGTATTCTCATGTTGATTAAGCTCTAATGTGAAGTTACGGTTGTGTGTGGGTATTTCATTGATGGATCTATATATTAGGCTAGACTTTCCAACTGCACGACTGTGAACCATTCTTGGGAATGACTACAGTATTCATAGCAAAAATGATTTTAAATTGAACAGACACGTAAGGGTGTAAAAGAGAAAAGATGGGAATGGATCAGTATTGATTTACCTTTCTTGTCTCTTGATTTAGTTCAAGACCCTAATCTGTTCTTGAGTCCCCCCCCTGAAACAACAGTTTCCTGTTGTGTGGGGATAAACTCTTTTGGACAAATATCTCATTTAACTCCACATCAGAGTTTAATTGCATGATGCTGCTATGGCTTAAATGCACATCTGTGTTTCCTTTAATCTTCTGCTCTTCAGTCTTTTCCTCCTTGCAATATTAATACAAGGCAGTGGCATGACCCTCCCTTCCATTTCTCTGCAGAAGGCAAGTTCTGCAACAGAACATTTGACAACTACGCCTGCTGGCCAGATGGACTGCCTGGCACCTACGTGAATGTCAGCTGCCCCTGGTATCTCCCCTGGGCTAACACAGGTAAGACCCTTTCTTAAAGCTCCTTCAGAGCTTTAAACCAACCCTGTTTTCCTTGCACAGTCTTAGCAAGGATAAAATTGGCTTAAATGGCTATGAGTGCAGTCAGTTCTCTGCAGCATAAAAGTAGGAATGGGGCTTAGTATGATACACTCTATCTCCATTTAGCAAGAGAAAATGAAAGTGAGAGAAGAGACTGTTCTTAAGGCTTGCATTTCATTTGGATTTTTGTGCTTTCCTCTGTTTTTGCTGCTTGAATAGCTGTGACTATTAATAAAATAGTACTGTGGTGCTTGATGAAGACTATCTAACAATAATAATGGTGTAGTTTGAAAACTGATATAAAAGTAGCAAAGCTAGATGGTAAGTCATCCTGTAGTAGATAAAGACAAAAAGGTCTAAAGTGAAAGTGTTTTGTGCTGCCTCCTGAGATAAACTTATTTCTCAGAATGCTGCAAGATGAAGGCATTGTCAAAGTGGTTGCAAAGACTTTTTTTTTCCTCTGAATGACTGAATGTCACCTTTAGATTTTGCACCCTTATGTACATGTACAGTTGAAGCCACTTGAAGGCAATATGTATTAGATCACTTTGTCTAGTATTCTGTCTTTGAAACCAGTGACTTGTACAGCTTGTTCTTTGTGAAGACCTTTCTGTGTTTTGAAGTCTAAATGAAACACTTTGTTAACTAGCTACCTTGGTGTGGCAAATTGACTTTGGCCCCTGTCGAGGGACAGAGGATACTGGTTAACGAGGATATATAAATCTGACTGCTGGATGTAAAGATGGTTTAAGTGTGGAGTACATGTTGTAAGTGTTAGTACGAATAATTTCAGGTATGAGAAGGAAAAGGATTGGGATGGGGTGGTCAGAGGACACTTAGATGTATTGGATAACATGGGACCTGGGCATGATGCAAATGGTATGGAATAAGGGGTGAAGATTATACAGGGTGTGGCTGGGATGGAGGTAACTTTCTTCGAAGCAGCCCATATGGTGCCGTTCTTTGTATTTATGGCTAGAAGTGTTCATAATGCACCAGTGGTTTGGCTGTTGCTGAACAGTGCTTGCACAGCATCAAAGCTCTCTCTCCAACCCGCACCCTGCCCAAGGCCAGTAGGCTGGGGGTCTGCAAGTGGTTGGGAAGCGACATAACTGCGACAGCTGACCTGATCTGACCAAAGGGATATTCTCTACCATAGGACATTGTGGTCAGCAATAAAAGCCCAGGGAAAGGGGGAAGAAGAGAGTGGAGGCATTCATGGTTATGGTGTTCATCTTTGCAAGTAATGGTTATGTGTGCTGAGGCCCTGCTTTTCAAGAAGTGTCTGGACACCTGCCTGCCAATGGGAAGCAGTGAATAAATTCCTTATTTTGTTTTGCTGCAGCTTTTTCTTTCCATATTAAACTGTCATTATCTTGAAGTGGTGGTGGCATGGAGTGGGGGAAATCCTCACACCAAAATCAAAAAGTCATCACAACACCGACAAAGGTGGACAATTTACACACACAATAAAACTCCATCCCTCATCCCTTCACTGCTTTACAACCACAGAAGATTCCTCACAATTATTCCCCTCTCTGACAACATCCAGTCCTAGTTATACCTGTTACCTCTCCCAGTTACTGTCTTTATCTTGACCAATGAGCTTTTCCATCTTATTTTCTCCCCTGTCTTGTTGAGGAGGGTGAGTGGCTGGGCGGGTGTTTGACAGTTGGCAGAGGTCAACTCATCACATCCACCATGGTATCTTCAGGGGCTGCAAGGAAGTCTCTGTTGTGGTGCCTGCAGCATCTCCTCCCCTCCATCTTCTCTGACCTCAGTGCTCACAGGGCTGTTTCTGACACTTTTTTTCTCACCCCTCACTGACAAGCAGTGTTTGACCCTTTCTTCCATACATTTCTGCTTTGGCAGTTTTATTCCTGTCTTGTTTGTGCTGAACGTCTATGTTGGGGTGACTTCCCCCCTTGCATCCCCCACCCAGATGTATTGCTCTGTATTCTACCAGGTTTATATTATGCTACCGTGTCCATAGTTCTAACTTCTGCACATCTTTTATATTATCTCAACTGTCTTGGTAGTAACTGCCAGTTTGATAACCTCTGAAGTTAAAATGGTGTTTGCTGATCCTCTTCATATTTTTAATAAAGATATTATGTTTTTGGAATGGGTAAACAAGCTTTTATAAATGTATGAAATCAATATTTACCTCATAATTAATTGGCATAAAATTATTGGATGCTGCAGAATTTTTTCCAATAATGCTAATCTTTCTGGATAGCTAAAACACTTCACAGGATTAAACTTCTTTCCTCTAAACCTGTTTACTTGCAGTCTTAACACAATACTGCAGATTAATAAATTATTGGAATGTGCACTATCTTTCATACTTTTGGAAATAAGTTTTTTAAAAAGAATTAATTATCCTGAAAACAGCGTTTGTTTCGGTGGAAAGAATAGCAGCATTTTGTATAACCCCTTGCTAGGGATGGTTACAAAACTACTTCAGAAAGTCATTAAACCTCTGGATGTGTTCCCTTGTGCGTAGCATGCATATACCTCAATCTCTGTTTTATCAGTAAGGAATAAGAATGGAATAAGGAGGCCTTTCATTGTCTAATATAAAACAAGAAGTTTGTATTAGTGCCAGGTATGTAATTTAGGAGCCTGAATTACCATGACCTGATGCTATTTAGTGACATCTTGTGGAGTCATGGTGAAAGTGAATGCTAATGGGTTGCCATGATGAAGGGGTAACATCTTTATAATGGGAGATCTAGAGCAATAGGAAATTGGACACCCTGTGATTTACAGTAATCACTAAAGCATGCTTATTACTTCTTGCTTAGCCCCCTGTCTTGGTTTGAAAGACAGGTGTCTGCCAAGGAAGGCAGGAGCCCCCCCTGGAATGGCAGATGCAACCCCCCT
>JAVJGG010000055.1:931521-954204 GCA_035590195.1 Aviceda cuculoides
TCCCCCTAGCAACCCGTATGGGGAAAAATTCCTTTAACAGAAAAAAAAACCAGAAGAGTTTCTGAAACTCCAACACCCCCTACTTGTAGCTTGAAATTAGATTCTAGCACTGCGGGGCTTCCATCTCTTCACCTAATGAAAATGGAGAAAATGAAAAGGTGAGACCTTGTTTGGGAAGTACCTTCAAAACATGTTCATTGAAGGTCATCATTAAGTGTGAAGTGCTTCAGCCAAGCTTACTCATTTAAGACTGATGTCCCTTTGATTAGGAGTCAGGTTTTTAAGTGCATAAAGTTTGCTGGGGGACTTCACGCCATACCCCCAGAAGTCCGCTGAGGAATAAATTGAAACACTTGGAAGTGAATACTGCTTCTTATGGGGTACTAAAATGGAGCAAGCATTGAGTGCAAGTCTCTTTATGACCTGGCCATTCCGGAAAAAGTGTAGAAGAGTTGGAAGCAGAGCCAGGTGACCCAGGAGGCATATAGAGACACCGATCATTCAAGGATAGGGTTAGGAAAGCCAAAGCCTGCCCAGAATCTGACAAGCGATGTGAAGGGCAACAAAAAGGGCTTCTAAGCAGATATGAGAGAAGATTTGGATCCACTGCTGAATAGGACAGGAGGATCTTTTGACACAGGGTGGGGAGATGACTGAGGTACTCGCTGCCTCCTTCATCATGGGCTTAGTGGTAGAACTTGCCTTCAGCAAACCCAGGCCCCTGAGATCAGTGGTAAAGTCTGGAGCAAGGAAGACTTGGCCTTAGTGGAGGAGAATTGGGTTGTGGAACACTTAAATGGGATGTACACAAGTCCATGGGACTTGGTGGCATGTACTAACAAGTGCTGAATGAGATAGTTGATGCCATTTTGAGACCACTCTTGATTGTCTTTGAAAGGTCATGGCAATTGAGGGAGATTCCTGAGGACTGGAGGAGAGCAATTGTCACCACTATCTTCAAGAAGTGTAAGGAGGAGAATATGGGGAACTAAAGGTGATTGGCCTTGCAACAGTCCCCAAGAAGGTGATGAAGCAAATAATCCTGGAAACTGTTTCCAAACACATAAAGGACAAGAAGGTGATTGGGAGTAGTCAGCATGGCTTTGTGAAGGTGAAATCATGCTTGATGAACCTGAGATGACTAGCTTGGTAGATAAGGGGAGAGCAGTGGATGTGTTTATCTTGACTTTAGTAAGGCTTTTGACACTGTCTCCCATAACATCCTCATTGACAAACTGGTGAAGTGTGGATTAGATAGATGAACAATGATATTAACTGAAAACTGGCTGAGCTGCTGGGCATATAGGGTTGTGGTCAGCAGCACAAAGTCCACTTGGAAATTGTTCCCTAGTGGTCTACCCCAGGGATTGGTAGAAGGACCAATACGGTTTAACATCTTTATTAGTGATCTGAATGATGGGACTGAGTGCACCTTCAGGAAGTTTGCAGACCATACAAAACTGGGAGGAATGGCTGATACACCACATGATTGTGCTGCCATTCAGAAGGACCTTGAGAAGCTGAAGAGATGGGTTTCCTGTGAAATTCTGCAAAAGGAAATGCAAAGTCCTGCCCCTGGGGAGGAATAGCTGCATGTACCAATACTGACCGGCTGGAAAGCAGCTTTGCAGAAAAGGCTCTGGAGGTCCTGGTGGACGCCAAGCTCAGCATGAGCAGCAATGTGCCCTTGAGGCAAAGAACACCCACAGCTTCCTGGGCTGTGTTGGGAAGAGCATCACCGGCAACTCAAGGGGATGATCCTTCCCCTTTACTCTGGAGGGTGAGACATATCTGGAGTGCTTTGTCCAGTCCTGGGTGCCCTAGTATGGGAGAGACATGGACATGCTGTAGCAAGTCCAGAAAATGACCATGAAGATTATTAAGGGATGGGAGTGTCTCTCAGATGAGATGAGGGTGAGAGAGCTGGTATTCTGCAGCCTGGAGAAAAGAAGGCTCAGAGGGAATGTTATCAATGTGTATGGTCACAAATTGAAATACAGGAAATTTCCTTTAATCATAATTATTTTACTGTGAGGTTGGTCAAAAACCTGGAACAGGTGACCCAGAGAGGTTTTGGAGTCTCTATCCTTGAAGAGGATGACTGGACGTGGACCTGGGCAACTTGCCCTAGTTCATCCTGCTCTAAGCAGGGTGTTGTACTAGGAAATCTCCAGAGTCCTCTTCCAATCTTGGCTGTTTTGTGATTCTCTGTTTCTGCTATTTTTTTTTAAGATGATAAGTCTTGGTAGCTAGTTACTGTCAGGTGTTACAAATTTCCATTGGTGTCAGCTACAATAGGAGATGGGGAAAAGAATTTGCATGGGAAGAGTTTGTAATGTTGGAGCGTTCCTTGGATCAGTTACAGGTTTTGCAAATCTTGCACTTTAACAGCTTTTATTCTTGTTCGTGTCCCACTCTTCTTGTCCTAGTAGCTATCAGTCTTGAGCCTGCCCTTCTGCACATCTCAATAGCAGATGTAGTTCAGCAGGTCGCCTAGCAGAGTGGCAAGCTGAAAATGATGTGGAGAACTTTTTACCTGCTCAGCAAGTGTGTGTTGTGTCACTAGTCCAACCCCACATGATGTTAGTAGGTTCTTGTCTCTACTTGCTGCCACAGAGGTGCTCACTGAGGTGTAACTTTCCTCTTGCTTCCTTAATGTGGCAGCTTCTGAATCGCTGCCTGCATTGTGGGTGTGGGTTCAGCAGTAATGCTTTCTCCAGATCTTCAGATTGCTCATTTATCTCAAGGTACAAGAGCAACTGCTGGGAGTTAGGAATCTGTTCATTGAAAAAATGGAGAATAAAACTGGTGCTCTCAGTGCTGTACATCTGTTCAGACTTGTGTGCATACAGAGACTCAAGACCAGTCTTTCACAAAACAAATCCATGGAGGACGGGCCTGCAGATCTTTTGTGCTAGGCAATGCGTGCAACTGTAAGGTGGTGTCTTATAGCACCACTCACCTTGTGATTACAACATTTGTCTTCTGCCCTTTTTGAAAGTGCTGCTTGCTAAGGCAGCCTATAAAGTACAGTAGAGACAATCAATACTGTCCCACTTGTGTGTTAGATCTCTTTAGAAATGCTGAGTGCGAGACATTTTTCATTGTGTTACCTAGCGGGTGTGTCAGCATCCCTGCCAAACTCAGTATTGGCATGCTGACTCCAAGGATCGACTCTGAAGGCTGGGAATATGTCAGTGATAATTGAATAAAAGAAATCGCAACATCAGACCAAGATTTTATGCTTGAGACCGTGTATTCCTGTACTGCTACAGACTTGCTTTGTAACAGGCAAGTAAATTAAACCTAAATTTTTAGAGGAATTTTTGTTTTATAGCTTGCACTGAAGTACTGGGCATCAGGTTGTCGGTGCGCTTTTGGGATGTGGCCCAAAGGTTGGTTTATTACATGTTTCTTCAGTGGCACTTCACTACTGCCTTTTTTCCATCTGCAGCTGTGCAGCAAACAAGATTCGGAATTTCATCCAACTGAAATGTGGGGTTTTGTCCTTTTTTGTCCTATGTCCTTCCTTTGAGACTAACTACCCACCCCCACCCTCCGCACCTCCTCATGCAGATCAGTTTCCTGATTGGTGTGATTGCAGCTGTATTTGCGTTCATCTGCTTCGAGTATATTGGTCATTATAGGTTTGCCTTAGCTCAACAGGAAACTGTGAAATAAGGATATTATAGGTGTCTGGGTGATCAATATTGCACTGAAGCTGAAGGAGCTGAGGTTTAGAGTAGCCTCTGCTTCAATGCAGGTTAAACCATTGTCACTGGCCTGAGAAATAGGTGGCTAATGTGTCTCACAGCACAATGCAGGGTTTTGGTATCATAGCAAATGAGGACCCCAGACACTGCTGGGCTGTAACTACATGGTAGGAGTTCATAAAGTTATCTGTGTCCCTCTACTGTCATATAAAATAGCCTTGTGCATGTAGTGAGGAAACCCTTTGGGATAATGAGAAGCAGTGGCATTGGGGCAAACAGAAGGTGGAAGGAAATTTCATTTTGGTCAAACAAAACATTCTGTTCAGGGCTCTGTAGTGAAATTCATAAGTTTTCTCTTTAGGAAGACTTCTTGTTTTTCAAACTGGTGTTTTTAAGTGCTTTGAAAATATGAAGTGAAATGTCGGGATTATCAAAACAAACACATGCTTAATTTCTGCCATGCCTTGCTTCCCCACCCCCAAAACCAAACCAAAGCGTTTTTTTTGGTTTTTTTTAGCCTGCTTATACATCTTTGAAATAGCAAACTACAGCAATTTCAAACCTGTATGGGCTATTTCACTCCAGCTCTGTTTTGCTTCTATTTGTTCTTACGCAACTCCCACTGTTGGACAGGTCTTCATGGGGTGACACTGAAATAGCAGGAGGGAGGTTGCTGCTAAAAGGATTTTTTCTGTGAAGTTGGCAGCACAGATTTTGGACCACGGCCAAAGCTTGTTGAAGGCAAATTTCACGTGCTTCTGGCTGCCTGAGTCAAAGCTTTTGCTCCCATATGTGTCGTGGGCCAACCCTTGCCATTAGTGAAAACCTGGAAAACCTATTCAGTTTTATGGTAACATTGAAGTTACACCAGGTAAACTTTGCATGTCTTGCTATCCACATTGTAGTCAGTGAGGTTACAATGAGTTATACTAGGGCAGCAACTGTCTCAAAGTCCAATCAGTGCAGAAACCTCCAAGGGGAGCAGTATTCCTTTAAGGGACAATGGGCACCCCAGCTCACTGTCACTGACTGTGTGCTTTTTCTTGTTACCTTCTTATAATTGAAGGCCAGCTGCCAGTAACACCATGTGGATTTGGAAATTGTGGAGCTGCACAATTCATCTTGCAATTATGCCTCCTCTGGGGTTCTGATTTTCTATTGTTTAATAGCACTAAATCCTTTTTAATTAAAAAACCTTCCAGAGGTACTAGTTTCAGATGAGTTATGTGAACAGTAGCCACATCAGTTGCTCATATATGCACTGGGCTGCACAAAGGCTGGCTCCAAACTTGCATTAACACAAATGTGGCTGTTATTCAGATCTCTACTCAAAATCTTCTGAACTATTTGAATGCTTTTGTTTTAGCTTGGGACCTGTCTCTGGTTTTGAGGTGTCTAACACATGAATTGGCTTGACTGCTTGTCTGTATCTGTATTGGTATCTTGCTCTGGCACTGCAGTGAATTTTGAAGCAACCCCTTGATTGTCTTGCTTGCTGTGACTGAGTTAGTTTGAGCAGTTTGGGGGTCTGTTGCTTTGGAGGAAACTAAACCAGAAACTAATCCAGGCGTGCACTGGATTCTCTTCAGTCCTGGATGGAGACATAAGACCGAATGCTTTGTCTGTGCTACTATGAAGTTTTCCAATATGACCATACACAAGCCATTGGAGGACTCCTGAACTACCAAGCTCTCGTTAAATCCTGAATGCTTCTTGTGCCAGGTAAAGGGCCAGGTGGCTTGTACACCTTTAACTGCTGTTGACCATGATGCCTCAGTGCTTTGTAATTCCCCATGCTCTCTAGATCCACCTTTCTCCTAGTTTGAAATCCTTTCTTTTGTTTAACTAATAACTTCCATTGTCATTCACCTTTGCTTGAATCACTTGTCTCCTATAATTCACTTTATTTTCTGTATTAGCCTCTCTTTACTACATTATGTGTTGCAATGGTGACACCTGCTCCTTTGTTCTCCCAGAAGATGAGGCAAAGTACGGCCTGGGGACCCCTGGAAACAACATAGCTTTTCAGCCTGTGACGTGAAAGACCTGAAGGTCTCTCTGGTGGCAGAATAACCCAGCAGTAGTATCAGATGATCTCTGATAGTAATATTGTGGTTGCCTCTAGCTACTAGAGATGCAGTCAGAGTCTGATTAAATAAGTTGAAGGGTGTCATGGAGGTCTGGGACCACAGCTGTACTTCGCATGATAGTTTTGCCCAGTCACAGAAATTGCATGAACTGAGCTTCATGTGGGAGTGTGGTAATGCAGAGGCCAGAGACTGGGTTGCTGCTTCAGAGTATGTTTAGGTGCAAGGACACATCCAGGTCAGCTCTTTCCCATTTCCCCTTGCTGTAACCTACATTCGAGACCCTTTTTCCAGCATTGCCTATTCCCTTTCTGGTGACAGAACTGCTTTTTCTGATGTGTCTTTTGGTAGGTGTGGGCTTTGGGTGAAAATGGGGCATTACCTCAGAACTGCCAAGTGCCAGAGGTTACATGTCTGACCATGAGGATTTTATGCTTTTTAAAAGCAATTTCCCTAGGGCTATGAGATACAGGCAAACCTTCTTGTGGTGCAGCAGAGCTGACAGAAATTGTCTGCACGGTCCCCACCCTGCATTAGTGTCTAGCTTAGTCCTGGCTACTGTTTAAATCATGAACTCAGCAAGTCCTAATACTTCCCTCCTGCGTGGCATCTTCCCCTCCCCAAAACCTGTGATTATAGACTTGCACAGTTGTAGTGGCATCATGAACAGCAATACTGCAGATCCTATTCCCTTCTACACAAGCTGCAGAAACATAAGTGTTGAAATGGATTTTGTTTGGGATCCGGGAGATTCATCTGTGGTTGTTGTGCCCACCAAGGAAAAGGGCTGAAAAAGAAAATAGAACCTTGTCACATTTGTCAGTGTTGCCACAAGTGCCTTAGGTCCATGGCATGCCATATCATGACCCAGGTGAGAGAGGATTGACTGTTGGTGGAGGTGGCCACTAGCATAACGCCCTCCCCGCAGCAGAGTGCTCCTGGACAGGGCAGGCAGTAGTGTGGTGGGAGCAGGCTGGTGGTAAGCACTGTTTGGGGTCAGGGGCGTGATATAACTCACTTCATCTGTCTGTATCTGTAAGTCTTGCTCAAGTGTTTTCCCATGAGCAATGTGGTCCCACCAGTCTCCTGGGCCTACCATCGCCAGGCATTGGAAAA
Source organism: Aviceda cuculoides (assembly GCA_035590195.1). NCBI lineage: Eukaryota > Metazoa > Chordata > Aves > Accipitriformes > Accipitridae > Aviceda > Aviceda cuculoides. The sequence continues at coordinate 938,438 of JAVJGG010000055.1, forward strand.
CATTCTGCAGCCAACTTTTTCCTAAAAGTGATTTAGCCAACCCTGCTCCCCTCCCCTACCCCACCATCAGACAGGGTCATGGAGGGTCAAGCAGCTGCTCTCCTGGGGTATCTGCTGTGCTGCAGGATTAAATCCATTGTCCTGGTCCTCTTTCCTTTCCCTGGGGTTGCCTGTCTTTGGGCACTGTTCAAACTCAGAGGGGGAGGGATTTTGGGGACCAAGTGCCATAGTCCTACAAGCAAAAAGCAGAAACAGAAAGATGATGCTTGCTTTTGTTTGTGAGACCTCCTATGGGTAATGATGTTGTCATTATGAAATGCTGCCATCACCCATGTGGAGCAGACTGAAGGAAACCATGCATGTTACTTTCTAGAGGGCTCTGTGGAAAGCCCTACAGCTGAGGAAGTAGACATTTGTGAGAGTTTTCCTTCAAACAGTTTTGAAGTATATGCATGGCTGGAACATTTGGTTCGGGGGACCAGGTTAAGCCTTGTCTGGTTTAATCTGTCTCACTTTTTGTTTTATCATCCAGTTTCAACCTAAACTATCTGTTTGTCTTTTAACATGCAAGAAAATAAATTTCACTTCAAATATTGGAAACAGTGAAGATGATTAGATATTTATTACATTTCTTCCCTTCTTTGGTCTAATAAAACCAAGTTTCTAGAAGGCTCTCTGTAATGGTGGAAAGGGGTGTGACCTTTTTTCAGTGAAAAAGATGTTGCTTTGCATTTGCTAACCCATAAGCAATTCAAAATTTATACTTCTTTGCACTAAAAGCTGTCTCAAGCTAATTGGCAATCTCAGTTTGCTTAAAAAAAAAAACCAAAAAAACAGCAACGCCCTAGTCTTTCAAGTTCACCTCTGCCTCTGTTTGTTAGTCTCCATCTGGTAGTACACCAGAGAACTCTAGAACATATGCTGCTCATCTCAAGGGTAGGTGTAGGGACTATTGGAAGAAATAATTTTAAAAAATCATTAACAGATAGATGCATGTTAATAATATCTATTGTGGTCTATGTAGCAATGCCATTCTTCATCAATTTTATTTGTTTAAACAAATGAAATACATTTTTAGATAAATTGCTGGTTGAGTTCAGATTGAGATGCATGCAACAGAGCAGTAGCTTACGAACTTTCAGCTGGGGTGAGATATGTGACTTCCTTTAGGGACAATGAAAAGCTGTATGCTCTGATTCCTCTTCTACTGCAACAAAAACATAGGCATTCCTAATCAAATGTGTGATAGGAACAGAAGTAGGCTTTGCATGTGGCCAGACATTGAAGTGCATATATGGGTGATGGGAGCAGCTGCATGTTGTTCATATGTCAGGTACAGATCTGGTCACCTGAGGCCCTCCAGGAAGAATTTAGTTTTCTGCATTGCTGGCCATAGCATAAATGCTGGACAGCCTTGCTGTGTGATATCAGCTTGCTGTGACTGCATCTGTGGGAGTTACAGTAGTTGGCAGGACTGCATGTTTTCCAGCAATTTTTCAGTTATAACTGTATAATGTTTTTATTTTGTTAAAGTAATTCCTTGAGATGTACTGTCAAGGATATCAAGGCACACCTCTGCAGAGACCTAGCTAAGCCTCATTCTGTGACTGCTTGAGAAGTTGTCCCCAGCTGATCTGACTGTGAATAGGATATTTAAGTGAGAAATAAAGTTATACCCAGCTGCAAGGAAGTGACTGGACTACCTCTCTGCCTTGCCCATGCTAGTCTAGCAGGTAGCTTAGCTTCCGACAGACATGTTTGAGTTCACAAATGGCCTTAAATTTCCTCTATGTTCTCATTACAAGTCTTGCATAATCTAAGTATATGTTATCTACCCACTTTTATTTGTTTGCAGCACCAGTATACTCTGTTAAATGGAGGGACCTCAAACCTTTCTTCATGTTAAAAAAAAAAAAAAAAAGGCACTTTAAGAACTCGCAGTTTTTAATTACAGTGGACAGAGTAAACTGAACTAATTGAGGGCCTGAATAAACGTAGTGCTTATGTGTGCTACATTAATTAAGTGCCTTGCTGAAAACAGCTTATTTATCTTTCTGGCTTACTTAAATGTTGCTAATTAGTAAAGTATTGATCCCCACCCACCCCAATCCTAAAGATGGGGATAAAACATGAATACCTGATCTTAAAACAGCATAAGTGGAGAGCAACTTGCTAGAAGAGCCGTATGACCTACAGCCCACTTCTTCCTCCTTTTTTCAGGAATCTCTGGCACTTCACCTTTGGATCATGGGAGGTGCCTTTCTCACATCCAACCTATATGTGTTTTCTCGCATAACAAATATGCTTTTGGTGCGATAGCAAGCTTAAAGGTTGCTTCATTCTCCCAAGATCCTCATTTGAATTTGGGTGAAGATACAACTCAATCTATTTGTATATCTATAAAAGTAAATGCTTTATGTAAAGGTGAATCACACTCTTTGCCTCTTTAAGTTATTAGCTCTGTGTTTGAATTTTTTATAATATTTTCATTTGACAGAGTAGTCATGCAAAAAATGTGGACTGACTTAAAAGGCATCTGTATGTAAGTAGTCTAGTTATAGAACATCCTTCCTTTTGCACCATTTCACAAATGCAGCTTTAACTTGAAAATGTGCTAACCTGTACAATGGTTGCACTTGTTAGTCATGTACACAGTTTTATTTATTTTGCAAGTATTATCCTTTTCCACTCACGTTTTGCTGGTAACTTGCCCCTTGACAGTTTTCTGTAATAGACTAGATTTTCATTTTCCCTGAGACCCGAGTCCTTGCTATGAATTTTGAAAGTATGTCTAGTCCTCCTCAGACACGCTCCAGATGTTAAGTATTAGGATTCCCATACATCACTTTAAATTTTCTTTGAATGAGAACAAAGTTTTTCCGGGCAACAGGTTTATGAGAGAACCGGGGTACATGACTAGTTCAATGACAATAATAATGGTAGTGGTTGTTGACGCCCAGCCAGACTCATCTGACCTTTCTGGAGCTAATTTACTTTTTGACAATTGGAATGAGCAGAAATGAATTAGGCAAGAAAAGTATCAAGTGCTCATCAGCATATTGTCTCTGAAAGAAAAAACTGGCTTCCACACGCAAAACCTGCCCGGTAATTTTCCTGGAGCTTAATGGAGCAAGGTATCAACAATTTCCTTTAAACAGTGTGAAAGCATGGGTAAAAATGTGGAAAACATTGCATTTGTGTGGCTGATGAATGACAGCAGACCTCTTTAAGTTTGTAAAAATGTGAGGTAGCGTTGGCAGTGGATATTCAAGGAAAGGATTGTACTTTGGCAGGAAAAGTTTAAGTTGAAAGGATTGTTTGTCCATCCAAATACCTTTCAAGCAATGAAAACTGAGTGGAAACAAAAATGGAATAGAAAACTTGGGGAAGATTACCAATAGAGTGCTGTAAGAGTTCCTGTTTTTTTGGATCAGGGGTAGGTCCCACCTTTGGGGTGGAGAATCAGATTGATGTAAAGATTGGCTTTGTAATGGAAAGGTAAATCCAGACATAACTGCAGCTCTAGTGGCCTCCAGTCATTACTGACCGGCAAGATGGTGGTTTCTGTAATAAAAGCACTTGGTGCTTTTTTTATTATTTGTAAGAGCTTGTATTTAGTAGCTTATAGGTTTGCAGAACTTTGCTTGACTGAGATGCAACACAACAGAAGTTTGTTTTAAGGCTGATGCTTTTCAAAAACAGTCTGTCAAAATCTTGTTCTGCATTTCAGCATGTGGATGAGGAAGAGGAAGATGGCTTCTATGGTATTGGTGATATGCCTCTTGCTGCTCACGGGGGTGAATTCCTTATGTGTGCTCCCGAGACTTTGCAGAGTTTGTACCTACAGTCTCCAGAGGCCACATCAGAGCGGAGCAGTGGTCTGTTCTCCTTAAATCCTGTGTGACTGTCGGGCCAGATGTGCTTTTGGCACACAGGCTGGGTGGGACTTCTCGTGTCCTTGCTGGCCACAGTAGGCTCCAGATTGGAGAGCAGAGGCAATTCATTGATTTTGCCCCTCCTCACTGCTTGGCTGGAGCAGGAGGAGCTGCTGGGATGTTATGAGGAGGGCTGAGGAATGGATTAGCAAGAAAAAAACTTGAGAGGCTGCAGTCAGGTTGCAATTTTGTTTAATTACAGTGTTTTTGGAGAATGGCAAGTCAGAGCAGGAGCTTAGAGAGGAATAGGAAAGTGCAGGGTGGAAGGGGAAGGGTCAGCAGTGGGTAGGTAGATCAGCAGCGTAGAAGTAAGCATTGGAGTAACAGGGAGGGTTGGAGGAATAAAGCTGAAGAGGAGAACCAAGGAGGGGAATGCAAGTAGGGGAGAAAGAGGAATGGTGTGATAGTAGCTAAAAGGAGAAGGGCGAAGGAGGCAGACAGAAGAGGAAGGGGTTGGGAAAGGAAGGCAGAGAAATGTTAGTGTTAGGATATATCTGCTATGGAGCTTGAAACCCAAAATCAGTATCCCCTTATTGTGTAGTAGAGAAATCCATTGGCAAAGCACAGGGATATGCTGATGTGGCACAGGGTAGTGTCCCGAGCAGTTGAATCAAGGACTGTATTTCTTCTTATACTTGAGCTAGCTGGGTTTGGGGTTTTATTGCATAGTACTACTTCTTATCATGTAGATGCAGCTTACATCTGTAACGCTAGGTCTGCAGAGAGAGTATAGTAGCAACGTCTGTAGGAAAGCCTTTTCCAGTCGATACAATTTTTCTTTACAGCTGCAGATGCTTTAGCTCGTGTATGCAGAGGTAATAAGCCTTTAACCAATGCCAGAGTGCACAACTTGCTCAATAAAAATGTACTTCTTCACTCTGAAACACGTGAGACTCTTCATTGTATTTGTCTGCTTTGAAGTATCCACTTCCTTTACTTTCTGTAGATAGTGGGTAATACTTATGGAATTATAGTCATCTCTAAATGAAGTTTGATTGTTTGGGTTCCTTTTTATTATATGTTTTGCAGTTGCCTGTGCTGAAAGCTTCCAGTTGTTTAGAATTTTTTGGTTTATCTTTATAACTTTCCTGTGAGAGGTGATAAATTAGGATTGTTGAATCATTGGTTCTTTAAACCATTGTTTTTGAGGATAGCTAAATACCACTAAATGCCAAAGATTGGCAGTTTGTTTGCAGCACCTGGCATTGGTTTTCGCCTGCATCTTCTGGAGCTTCTTGTTTTGCTCATAAGCTGCATCAAACAACTGGTGTTTATTTGCATGTGTACTTCCCTCTCCCTCCTAGCTATACATATTTAACATACTAGTTATCCATTGGTTTTTCTCAAAGTTGTTTTTCCTTGCTTTAGCTCAGCAAGTATTATGCTAATGATTTGCCTGGCTGTTTCCTTTTCTTTTAGCTTGTTTTTCTTTCACTGTCTGCATATTTCGTTTGTTTATTAGGGGTTTTTTTTGCTTATTTTTATAAGTCCTTGGAGTGTGGGCATAGTAAAATAGATCCCTTCCTCTGCCCTCGGAAGACTTTAGTTGTCTTTCGCAGCCTTTTAAGAAAACTTTTTATTGCATAATTTTTTTGCTTCATTTTAACATCCTCTAATGAGATGTCTTCTATTAATTAGATTAACTAACTGATCCAATAATTTTAAAACACAAAACCTCTTAGCACTGTTTTTACAAGTTTATTATGCATTAAACTTCCAATCACGTTTGTTGTTGCAATAAATTTATTCTAACCCACTTTTATTTATTCTGAACAAAACTTTTATCGGTGCTTTTTTTTGGTATCTTACTAAGCCTTCACAAACCTGTACTCTTATAATAAATACTTGTTTTTATAAACAACCTTCTTTTATTACCTTAATTCACATATCTTTTATAGTTCATAAACACTCTCTGTTAAACTTAGTGCACACATATATGTGTACATTTTTATGAGTTGTTTTTTTAAAGTACATTTCAAAAAGTTGTGAAGGCTGCAGTGTGGTCTAGCATAGTTAATGCAGCTCTTTCTCAATACAAGTTACTCAGCTGAAGTGCTTGGAAAGTATAGCTTCTTTTAGGGTAATAATGTGTGTTAAAAAACAGTGTTGTTTTTCAGGAAGATATTTTAATTGTTTATGAGATACTAACTCCTACCCAACAATGTATAAGGTTACAACTTAATGAATGCTTTGTGATTTGGCATGGTCTGTTTTGCTCACACAACCTTTATTGGCCACCATTATGCAAGTAGTTTTTAATGAGGAAGCTATATTCTATCATTTTTCCACAGATCTTTTATTCCTTCACTGTGCAGAATGGATCCGCTTGTGAGATATGTAGTAAAGGGGGCTCTTCTCTGCAGGATCATTGCCTCACTAACTGTGGGAGTTTGTGTTGAGTGAGGCAAGATATTGCAGAGCTGGCAAGGATGATCTCTGCACTGGGAGGACTGAATGCCCATGCAGAACAAGTTTTGTGGCTGCATAATTTTCTTTGTTGTATAAATCTAGCTTTACTATGTGACTAGAATATGCTCTTTATTTTTTGTATCATCTATGTACACATATGAGATAGTAGCACTTTGTGTTCATTGAGGAGCTGAATGGACCACAAAAATAAGAAAATACTGTGTTTGGTATAGACTTGATTCAGTATGCTTAAATATGACTTGACGTCTCACAGTGGTAAGGATGAATGATTTCCCATTAAATGATCTCTCTCTATTCTGTATCCTGAATAAAACAGTGGATTTTGTTGGAAAAAATGTATGACTGTGTACGTAGAACAGTGTTATGTGGGTTAAAACCCCCATAAGTAGCTTTAGCTTAACCCTTCCTAATTCTTAAATGTTTAGTTTTGTTGTGTTAATTTCATTCCAAAATCAATATTTTTAAATAAGAATTTATATGCAGGCAGTATCCCTTGAGTGATGCCAAACAGCATCATCTCCATATGCAGTCTCTGACTTTGTGCTTTTGATAGCACAACACAGGATTCAGGCACTGAGGATTTCTGGGGCATGCAGGGTGGGCTTGTGCAGCCTGTGGCATGGCCTGTGCCAGCTTAATTGCATCTCCCCTTGCACCATGTAAAGGTATCTGTTAGGTCTGCGTAACTTCACATCCATCTGTGGTTAGGAGTGTGGCTGCATGATTCTTTTTCTCTTGTCACTCTTCTTTGCAGTAATTTTTTTATTATTATTTTTTTTTAATTGGAAGAGGCTGGAGAGATTATTGGACATTTCAAGCTAGGAGCTAGTGATGGGAAAAACTCACAGTGGGGTTATTAGGATCTTTTCCCCACCTCTCACCAAACCATAGAATATAACTGAAAATTATTCTCTTCCTGCTGCAGGAACTTGAAGTGATCACCAACCTTTCTGCCTTCAAGGTAAAATGCAAGGCGTAGCTGTTTTTCAATTTTTTTATCATCACTAAAGCAAAGAAGTTGGGATGACTAATATTCTGTGAGGGAGGAGGAATAGAAGGGAGGGATACTAAATAAAGTACTTGTAGTACTGCAAGTACCTCAACTGCCTGTTGAGGTAATATAATTTCAGACAATGTGGCAGTGAGCCCTGCATAAATTGCATTTTGAAAAATGTGATTCTTGGACAGTAGTGCAGGCTGGACTTCCTCGTGCTCCCCGGAGGCTTCGTGATCAGGCTGCTCCCTGGTGTTCTATGTCCTATGGTGAGCTGCACGCTCACGGGCGAGTGCATGAGTCCTGGGTTTAGGATGTCTTCACTGTAAGCAGCACCAGGATTGGGACTGAGTGACACTTATGCAGCAGCTTTTACAGCCGAGAGTGGCTCCTTTCAGGAGAGCGGTGCCCAGCTCACACCAAATGCTAGCTGAACAGAGCCAGCTGCTGACAGAGGTACAGTCTTCTACATTCTGATAAATTGTTGTCCCCATCAAAGGGCAAGTTGCTCATTTCAGGAACTAACCAGTCTGCTTTGAAGACTGTCACAATGCTCTCATATTACAGAGTCCCTGTTTTATGGGAAAATATTGTTACCTTTTCCAAAATGTTTCCCCTGCTGGAAGTAGAGAATAGGTATTGACAGAGGAGAGGTCTATAATACTTGACACACAGCAGCCAGACAAAACTGTGGTCTCTCTTGTTCTTTTTCTCATTCTGTCATGTGTCTGCCTGAATAGAATTGATTGGGTAGGACATGCTGTAATTTGTTTTTACAATGAATAATGTTCCAGTTTATCCTCAGGGACAGTTGGGTGAGTAATCTCACACCAACCTTGTGACCCTGACATTGTAAAATGCAGATCAGATTGGTGGTTTTGAGCAAAGAAATCATTTAATTTGTTTTTATTTCTAGTAAAAGGGGGCTAATAAGGAAATATTTGTGAGCCTCCTGCCCATGTGATAATGTATTTTCTCCATATGTGAAGGTATTTAGCTAGTTGTAGTGTTTGATTTTGATTTACAGGCTCATCAGAGAACTAGATAGATGTTAACTTCAATGCTAACTCTTGGGCTCTTCTCTCTGTCTTTTATCAGTTTACAGAGACTGAGTTCTGGGCATCAATCAATGTTTTAACATGTAATTCTAATGAGGTGTGATTGACACTGTTCAAATAAACCGGTGTCATTAAATTTCTCTTCCAAAGGTTGTGCAACTTTGTGAGTGAATGCATTTAGCTTACAGGTTAAATAAGATTCCCTATGCACTGGCTGTAGATTTTCTTGCTTTTTTTTTTTTTTCTGTTTGCAGAGGACAGTAGCCAATTCTAGAATGTAATAATCAGTGTGATTTGAAACATTGACTGTGTGGTTAACAAAAAGCATTACAAGACAGGAAAAAGGTATTGTAGGATAGCAAGGAGGCAGCAACCACTCGAACCTTCAAAGATTGTTCGTCATGCTGGTCTATTAGAACTGAAGCTGATTGTTGAATGTTTGGTATTTGCACTGCATTAAAGGTAAGGGCCCCAAGTCGTTCTGCGGAATTCAGGCATGGACAAATGTGAATCCCCTCTGACTACACCACCTGCAAGCAAGAAGCTGAAATTGCTCAGCAGTTGAGGGGGAAGCTGTGTGTGTGCCTTCCTTCCATCATGGCACACAGGCAGCCTCCAAACATGTCATTGTTAGTTTGCCGCTATGTATTAATAACTGAATTTTTTTCAGCAACAGCTTCATATGAAAGCTGAAGGAAATGAGATTCCTGGTGAGCTTTGGATCAGGCCCACAGCAAAGAGAGAATGTGTACAACTACTATCTGTTTATCTATTTTAGGAGGTTGAAGATCTCTGCCATCCTAAGCCATGACCAGCTGTGCAGAGAAAGAGTCATAAAAAGTCCATGTGAAAAAATTGTTTTAAGAACATTTGTAGGTAGCTTTAGTGCAAACCACATGCTTTCCTTGGAGCAGTAAGAATGGTAAGAAACCTGCAGTGCTTGAGTCAAAATGTCACTGATTAAAAGCCAGTGGATCTCTTTGAAATTAGTTGGAACTGCTTTCACTAAGCAAAGATGAGAATTTATCTTGTATACGAAACAAAAAAGATCTAAAGTCTCCACTTCAGATTTTTATCAGTTGTTTTGGAGACACACAGATGTGTCTCTGCTCAATGCCAGAGCAGAGTTTCTGGCATTGAGACTGTTCTCTGTCCCACTCTTCAGTGAGGCAAGACCAGGGAAGAGCCTTCAGTTAAGGTAACATCTCTTCTGAGCTGTCAGTCATTAGCAGCCTTTTCTTGTGTTTGGGCAGTAGCAGGTGGCTGCCTGCGATGGACCTGTTGCCCAGAGGATGAGTAGCTGGAGGCTTGTTTGCCTTGTGCTTCTAGGAAACAGAGAAACCAGGAATGGCTGCAGGGTGATGTGGTTCAGGAGGGGTCTGCTCTGAAGATACATCCTGAAGCGGCTGTGCTGTGTGGAGGCCAGGGCTCATGGGACTGTGGCTCTGGGCCTCCTTTTCTGGAGGGCTTCTGCGGCTGATCATGCAGCATACAAAGATGTCAGCGCCCCTGGGCTGGGTTTGCCTTGCAGGTCCTGCACAGTGCTGGTGTTGGGTGTGCCCAGCTGCAGGGGATGAAGGGTCTCACATGTGGTATATATCCATCACCCAGCCCTTCATGGTCCCTACACTAAACCTCTGCTGATGTTGTGTGGGTTCTGTGGTATTTGACACGTAACTGAGAATAATCTATTTCCACAATGGTGAGACTTGTTTTCACATTCCTGAGTGTAACTGGCTGCCCTGCAGTACCTCAGCCCTGTGCTCTCTTCATGTTGTGGTTCGTGTGGTCTCTCAACTCTTTCATAAGCATCTATCCATGTATCAACCAGAATCTCAACACTGCCTTAAAGTCTAAGTTTTCTTTTTTAACTTTTTCTATTTCGTAAGCATTTTGGCTAAAAAGGATTCCATAGACCAGACATATACTCTCATACACACTCTCATATGCAGTCTCATCTATTTGGATTTTTGGTTCGATTAATTCTTTTGCTTCTTAAGGCTCTTCCTGGATACAGGCAGCCCAATTGGTCTTTAATTGCCTCTGTGTCCTGCGCTGACCACCACTGTTTTGGCAAGCAGTGAGGCTATGACAACCTGACACAGCAGGGTTGTGGCTACCCAGAGGTCCATAAGAGCCGTCAGTCCAGTTTTAGTGTTTGTGCCTCCTAGATGTGGCAGGAACTCTCCAGTGTAATAGGGTTACATTCATTTTTCTTCATATCTAAATGAATTGTCATGTCTTTCTGTCTGATGGCAAATTTCATGTTTCGTTTACTGTAAACTCTTCCATTCTCCAATATATGCCAGGCTTCAACATACAATAGATTTTTCCTCCTTATTAATTCAAAACAAGTGTTATCAATAAAAAGAAAATTAAAATGTGTCATGATGATTTGGAGAAAAAATAAATACACTGAGGCTAAGCTTTCATCCCAATTAAACCTTGACATTAAGAAATACTGGGAGGGGGGGAAATTACAAAGAGTTTCAGGGAATGTGAAATAACATTTGTTGGTTTTTTTGTTTTGTTTTGTTTTTAATCAATTCTCCTTTAGCAAGTTCTTTTTTCAGGAATATAGTGGAATTTCTTTTTGTGTGAGATTTTCTCCTAATTTTTTCTTGTAATACGTCTTGGTTACATCTCATGCAATGGCAGTCAGATGGAATTTCTGAGTCCTGTGACCCTCTGGACTTTAACCCCACTGGATTTCACCTTCATTGGCTTCTAATATATATGATATTTACTGATTCCTAGAACTGCCTTTGCATAGATGTTTTGAATGGCTTGCTTCAATTTGCTGTCCATTAATCCTGAGGGGAGACAAAATGATGCTTTCCTACTTGCTACCCCCCATCAGGTGTAAGATCCTTAACATTGTAGCAGCATCCTGACCCAAGGAAGTGGTTTGCACTGGCAGTAGATAATGAGCTCAGGTGACAAAATGTTCATAGCAGTTAGTGGATGTGAATGTGTATGTTGCATGTGCTGACCTAATCTCTCCTGTTTTTGTGTAAACATATGCAGATATCCTTAATAGTAAGGAAAAACTTCCACCAGGCATAACTTAATCTTTATATCATCTTTATATTATCTCTTACTGGTATATTCAGTACACCAAATTACAAAAGCAAATAGACTATGCCTACCAAAACCATTATCAGTTACCATTTAGCATACTCATTAGAAATGGCTTATTAGAGGATGAATATCTGTATTATTTTTTAAAACATCATTCTTCACTTAGAATACCTACTACTAGTCTACCACTGACAATTATCAAACAAATTACCAGTTGTCAACTAATATGCAAATAGCCTACTGGATTGTTATAATTTCAAATAAGTTTTAATATTTTCCCATTGCACAGAAATGCTCAGTTCGAATGAGCTCTAGTTTGCAGTAATGAGGGAGCTGACAACAGGATGAGGTTGCAGCAGGCAAGGCTGGGTTTGAGCAAAAGCTGTTACTGGGAGGTGTTTTGATACCCATGTAGAACTGAATCCTCTTAACTTGGGTTCTCAGACCTCAGAACATTGTAAGTGTCTGTTTCAGAACATTGCCTCTGTAGAGGCTTACCCTGGTTGAGGGATTGACCCAGCACTGCTTTTTGAGGGGTAGCTTCACAACATAGAATACCTCAGTTTACTGGGTCAGAAGTGTGATTAGTAAGAAACTTTGTTTGCAAAGCAGCCAACATCATTATTCTAGCTATGCTCTGTTATAGGGGCACCTCCATGTTGCTTATGTACAGCTGTAAAAGTTGTTAGACTTCCCCAATGCTCCAGACACCAGAGAGAGGGTTTCTTTTGATACACTATGGTTGAGTGCTCCTTCCCCTTTGTACTTTCATTTTGGTGCTTCAGTCTGTTCTAATTTTATTATGAGCCATTTCATCGTACCAGCTTTTACTAGATCAAGCTGCTACCTGCTTTGGAAAGATGTTTTATTTATTGCTGCTTTTGTTATTCGAACACATAGACAGAAGAAATAAAAAGAGTACATGGGTAGTTTCAGGAAAGATTTACGGCTTCATTTTGTAGCACAGATGTTTGTATAAGCATTTACATTTTGAGGAGCTTGTGTTAGCATACCTGTTCTGAGGTTTCTCTGTCTCTGGGTCTGCATGTTCTCAGAAAAGAAAAAGCACATTTACTCTTTGTGCATCTTCTTTTCCTTGAGAATTTTGTAACTGAGGCTTAACATTTGCATAATTTGTGTGTCTTAAAATCTAATATATCAGTGACCTGGAATTTATGCCTGTTGTGAAATCCACACAAAGATGGCAGCAACTATTTCAGACTGTTGTTGCTGCTGAAGGGTTAGCAGTTGTCCTGGAGCATGCGCCATCTGATCCCTTTGCAGCTGTGTCCTCCCAGGCTGCTGTTCCCTGGCCCTGAGGATGAGCAGCAGCAGCAGCATTTGCTTCAGGCAGGGAGTGAGTGAAGTACTCCCCCAGTGATGCTGCAGCTTCCCCCTCCAGCCAGGAGAGCAATTGGTGAGGAAGAAAGGTTGCACCAAGCCTCAGACCACTCTGCACTCCTTGCCCCATGAGCAGGCTCTCCTCCCATTAACCCCATGGCTTGTTTTGCTTCTGGCAGTGCTCCATGGGCAGGTGTACCGGTTTTGCACCCTGGAGGGGACGTGGCTGCTGAAGGAGAATTCGACCCTGCCCTGGAGGAACCTGTCTGAGTGTGAGGCCTCTGACCAGGTAAGAGTTTCCATCTCTTGCTGCTGTTGTTTAGACCAAAACAGAAGAGCAGAAAAATACAGTCATTGATGCTCAGGTGGTTTTGTCCTGTCAAAGTAATCTTTACTGACTCATTCTGGGTGCCTCACTTCAGTGAACCTAATGGTAAGGGATGTCAGGCCTCTTCTCTTCAACAAAGCGAATGTGAAGCGTAGACAAGAGCAGGTTTAGTTTTATGTGAGAGAGCTAAAATAAGTGAACCAGGTAGTCCTAGCTGTGGTGCAGTGCAGGGGGCTCAACTGCAACCTGCCTGAACTGGAGGAGTGGCCTAATGTTATTCCTTTGCCTTTTCTTCCATTGGCACATCATTACAATAAAGTGACTGTTTGTTCTCTCTGTCTTGTTAGCAGCTATTAAGGTGATTAAGGTCAGCTGAACTGAAGGATATTTGCTTTTCACCTTTGGGCAGGGGCAGTCCCTGCTTTTTTTTGTTTGGGGGTGTTTTTGTCTTTTTACCTTAATTTGCTGTGGGTGATGGAATTACGCTTGTCAGTGTTATTTTCTTGCCCTATTGCTTTATACTCTGCAGGGAACTGAGACATCTGGCACCAAATGAAGGAGAGCGTAGGGATTTCCAGGGGATTTTTGTCAGCCATTGGCGTCAGCTAGCACACCATGTGCGTTCTCATGACACGTGATACCTTTACTGCTGTGAGCCTCCAAGGGCGATGCTTTTCCTTGCATAAATTGAGTGCGCTCTCTCTGTCCCAGCACACTGGGAACTAGTACATACCTAGCCGAAATAGTTCAAGTATATGAAATTCTCAAGTGCTGCAGGATCTGTGTCCTCTGGAGTTCCCGTTGCTCAGTGCCTTGTTCTTCAGAAAGAATAAATGGCTGCAGACTAGAAGGAGATGGGAAAAGAAATAGTTTCTAATTCTCCAAGTATGTTAAATTTAACTTTTTCCTTTAATTTGCAGCCTTATTCCTCATCCCTTCCACGTTCTGGGCTATCCCAGCAGAATGCATTATCTTAACGCAAAGTGTAAGCCTGGTTGTTTGACTTTCCTGTGTTTGCCGTTATGGTTTCTTCCAGAGCTGTGATGGGACATGCCAAGGAGAGAGATACCTAATGGTAACACTTGGTCATTTGGCACCTGCCTTTATGTTTCCATGAACTGATCTGAATTCTAAAACCCTGTGCACATGGTGTCACTCACTGAAATGTGAACAGCCATGCTTGGTTTTCCAGCTAATGTATATAGAGCCCCTTAATAGCCTACTTTGGTTTATGCATCCTCTACATGAGAACAAGAGGTTATTTTGATAAGTTTGCTGTGTATTACGTTAAAACTGTTGCTAAAACAAGATCCTTAAAGTGTGAGTGAATCCTTATAAAATAACATTGCTTACTTTAAGTGTGCAATGTGGTTTTGATGTGGGTAGGCGATTTAAATTGTCACGTTTCAACAGTTTGCCTGAGCTTTCATACTGAAGAGATTTTTTCTTTTCTCTTCATAAGGCAGCTCTTGTATTTAAAACATTAACCTAGCAAATCCCTGAGGAACAGTCTGTATGGTCACCTTAAATCCTCTTGGCTGTGCTGTACAGTGAATAGCTGTACTTATTTCTGAAGTACAATGAATGTATTCTTTTGTACAGCACAGGTCTTGGAAGTCAGTTGCAGAATTACCAGCTTGAGGAAGGGAAGTAAAATGCCTGAGTCTATTTAGACAAAGATACGTGCTTAGAAATGAACCAGAACAAAGAATATGAATGTGCCTCAGAGGCTGCTGAGCTCTGTGTTGTAATTCAGACCTGCTGTAGCTTTTCAAATACTTCTCTTCTCCCTAAAGATTTTGGCCAGCACTTTCAAGCAAGGGTCTCAGTGGTCATGTTTTCAACAGTGAATCTGAAGAGAGCCAAAGCCCAGGACTGTCAAGGGGGGTGCGAGCATTCCCGCGGCTCTGGCCCGCATTGGGTTGCTCCCTCCCAGGCAGTGCTGTAACACTCAGGTCATGAGATGATGTTGGGCTATGGTTCATTACCAGGAGGTTGCATAGTTGAGGCAGAAGAGAGACTATTTGGGGGCAGAAAAGAGTTTAGTTGTATGAATGCAAGGCATGCTTTGTCTCAGAGTCAACAAATAGGACCTGGCTTGTTTTA
The DNA here is from genome assembly GCA_035590195.1 of Aviceda cuculoides. Lineage (NCBI taxonomy): Eukaryota > Metazoa > Chordata > Aves > Accipitriformes > Accipitridae > Aviceda > Aviceda cuculoides. Next base: position 953,711 of record JAVJGG010000055.1, read on the forward strand.
TTTCTAAGTAGAGATGCAGCCAGAGGACCCCTCTCATTACACAGTAAGGCGACTTGCTTTAAGTGTTCAAGTCTGAAAACATCAGCTTTGTTGTTTTTACTGCAGGCTTGAGTTGTGGCTGTGCTTCCTGCCATCTGTTTAAGACTTGCTTGTGTGGTAATTCATGCCTCTCCAACTTTATTGTGAAATAATGTAACATTATCTATTTTCTAGCCTGGCTGCAAAACCCAACTGTTTGAGCGAACACCTGGGAGCAGCTGGGGAATTAAGATTAAATTTTTTATTTCTTTAGAGCATATGGAAAGTGGAAGACTGATTTGATATGTGCATTTAAACTTGAAAGTAGAAGAATGACTTCTCATTATCATTAAGAAAAGTTAGAAAGCAGCTGGGAGAAAAGAACTGAAGCCCCTGAGCTCTGTCTTTGGGGGGGGGGGGGGGGGGGGGGGGGGGGGGGGGGGGGGGGGGGGGGGGGGGGGGGGGGGGGGGGGGGG
>JAVJGG010000055.1:962137-989377 GCA_035590195.1 Aviceda cuculoides
TAGAGCCGGCTGGTATTGGCTCTGTCGAACACAGGGGAAGCTTCCAGCAGCTTCTTACAGAAGCCACCCCTGTAACCACCCCCCACTACCAAAACCTTGCCACACAAAGCCCATACAGTTATACCTGTTTTTTCTCTAACAAGTGGAAAGATTCTAAGATCTTTCTGCTCTTCCTTGCTTCTTCACTGGTGGTTCCATTTTTTAGGTGTTCAGGTCCCTCACCAGGTACCTTTCTGCTGTATGCAATGCTTAGAAGATTTTTGGGTTGGTTTTTTTTTTTTTGAGCAGCATGATAGCCTCAGCATAATGCTGAGGCTTCAGAGAGACAGTAGGTTCCTGTTTGAGCTGAAAGTCCTGCTCTTTGAAATAGTTGATTAACTGTAAAAATAAAGCTGGATCAAACCAAAAATATCTATTTAATTGTCAGAGCTGATTTGATACCCTGACCCTTTGTTCTGTTAATGAATTATCCTCTTACAGGATAATTTTTTAACCTGTTCTTTACTCATCATATGATGAATATTTGTTTTAAGATTTCATATATGAATTGTTCACAAACTTAGTGAGTGTTAGTCATTTCATGTTGTTATGTCTTCTAATTGTAACTGAACTTTGTGATGACTTACAGACCATACAGTATTGTTTTTGCTGCCTGAATACCTTCTGCAATTCCCCATGTGATCACATATGTTTGCACTTGTACTTCTCTCAAATTTACATATTAATAAAACTGTGTATTCTCCTCAAGGTTTTTGTCCACCTGAGTGTTTGCAGATAGTCTTGGTCATGATGTTTGCCCTGTTGTACTTCTTTCAAGGAACAACAGGTCTCAGAACAAAGAAAAAAATAGAGCAAATTATTTCCTCAGGTAATCCTAAGCAAAACTGTAATGTGAGGGCCAGCTCTCAAATAAGTAGAAATGTCCCAATACGTATTTCTGTCCAAGCTTTTAAACTGCTGTATTAAATAGAGCTATATTTTGTTATAACAGGGGAAAAGGTCCACATAATTGTGTAAATAAAGAAAAGCACTTCTTCCATTTTATGTCTAATGTGATCATTTCATCTCAATTCAAAACATGGAAAGGGTAAACCTGCTTTTCAAACAGAAAGATGTCAAAGATACCATACTCAGTCTGTGTTTTCCTAGGAACAGTTAGCAGTGAGGAGTGTAAAGAAAAATTAATAAATATTTCCCAAATATATTTTTGCTATGTGATAATTTCAGGTCAGTTCATAATGTTATTAGGCAGTAGTCCATTTAGTATCAGTTCAAATGAGTAATTATTGTTGCTGTTGGAAGTGTTTTATAAGGGGAAAAATCTGTTTATCTTGTGTTATTGTACTTTGCAAAAGCTAGAAAAGTTATAAAAGCTTGATAGACTTAAGGAAACCAATGTAGTTTTAGAAACTGGCAGTCACTTATATTGACTTCATGTATATTAATAGGATTCTATAAACCTTCCTGATTACTTGTGAGGTAACTGTATTCCTGTAATGGCTACTTCCTTGCTGAGATTTCATGCCATACTAGGCTTTGAGATGGCAGTGTTAAATTCTTCCTATTTAATTCAATGTGGGAAATGTCTTGCTTATGTTGTCTTCTTTTTCTTTGTAAAAGCAGACTTTCATACATTTGTGTCAACCCTGAGTTCCACATATCCTACTGCAAAACCAACAGTTTATGCCATTTTCAAAGCTGATGCGGGGTTGGGGGGGGAAGCAGAAACACTAACAGCGTCAACAAACAAAATTCTTAATAGGCTAATGGCAGAGCAAGTAGGTGAGTTTTTCCTTCCAGTGTGGAGATCAGCACAACAGCAGCTAAACAGGATGTTGATTCAGATAGTCATTATCACTTGCAGAAAAAAAAGCTGTTGCTATACTTTGCTGGTACCTGGTGCTTCCTTCCTCTGGCATAAGAGAAATCCTTGACCACAGATCTCACCTTCTAGAGAGAACAAAACATTTGCAGAAGGGGGGAAGAAAACAATGTCACTACGGAGATGAAGATGATTACCTTTTTGTTTTGTCTGTTTCTTGGGATATGCAGACTGCTCTTAATCAGGGTGTCCAGAACACCAACTCGGTGTTCATTGTGTCTGAGCCCAAGTGAAGAGTCACTGAGCTTGATGTTGACTTCAAGCAGCTGTGTCAGTGCTGTATAAAGTGGTCTCTGGAGAAGAGCAGTTTATACTGTAATGCTGCTCTATGCATCTTTCAGCAGCTTTTAGTGGAAAAAGGACCTGACCACGTTCAGAAGTGCGGAGGAGGGAGGAGTGCGGAAGCAGCAGCAACATCCCACAGTGACTGTGCGTGACATCCAGGTGGGAAGAATCACAGGAGACAATTTGCAGCACTAAAGGCTAAGAAGAAAATGTTAATAAAAAGCTAAATGTTCTCTGAGCTTCTGTGGCAATTTTACACCCAGCTGTGCTTGCAGCAGGGAAACTGCCATAAAAAATAAATAATCCCCTTCCTTCCAAGCCTTGGCAATCCAAACTTGCTCTAAGGAAGAATACTTTGAGGGAATGAAGCTATTAAAGGCAGGAAGCCTGGCTAGGATGTCAAAATCCACATCTTGATTGTGAGGAAGATCTGACTGGAACACAGCCAGTAAGAAAACTTCCTTCTGAAGCCCCCAGTATGAACTCAGTGTAGCAGCAACAGGATGCATTCATTGCACTGACCACTTCTTGTCTGTTTTCAAATGAAAACTGTGTTTCAGTCAAGGATGTGAAAATAGGTTTTGTATCCAGACTGATCTTGGTAGGAGATACGTCTGTCAGGAGTTTCTCTTAATTCTCTTCACTTCTCGTCTTCTGGATTAAACTCTTTCATGCTTTTCCTTTCTTAGAAAGAAAAACACTTCATATTTTCTTCTCACATCTTCAGTGCTCTTAGTCTTTCTACATCTAGACATGTTTATCACATCTTTCAGTTCCTCATCACATACTTCCTGCATTCATATGTCAAGCAGTTGATCAAGTCAGACCACCCTGGATGGTTTCTGAGAGAAAGAGGAGGATCAGAGTTCTTCTGGCAGCAATAGGGTCATTCTGGTTTGTGTGCCTGATTGTCTTGGAGGCTGAACTTCTCACCACATGGAAACCAGTGATGTCAGTGATGTCATCTGAAATATGAGCTTTATACACAAACTCATGAGTCCTAAAATGCTGTATTTGGAATATGTCCTTATTTAAGGATCTCAGCAGAATGGCAGTGCTCTGGTCCTACAGAGACAAATTTACTTCAGGAAGAATCTCTAATCAGCACGTGAGGATGAGGGGAGCCTCTCTTGCTCCTCATACATCTTTCTTCCCTGAAATTGCCTTTATGTAAAATGTGGTACAATGCAAAGCTAGAAATACCGTGTGTCTGTAAGAGTGAACGCTTGCTTGCACCTCAAGGTAAGGGAAAGAAGCTGACATGGAACAGCACCACCTGGTGACACCTTTCATGGTACCTGCTACTTAGTGGACTCCAGAACAAGCCTGAGCTTTTCTGTTCTGTTACCAAAATATCTCAGACTCATTAAATGAAGAGACTGATTTCTACATGCTGTTATCAGGACACGGTAACTTCCACTAGCAGCTCCACAAATTGCTCTCTTCTCTGTTCATTAGGGACAGTGGAGCATTGTGAAAATGTCAACCAAACTGTGGTTCCTGTGCAGAATTTCTCACAGCTTCCTTTTCTAACCTACCCCATCCTATTATCATTCTGGATAATGCCTGGTTTTCCAACTTCTGGGGTTTTTTTCTTACTATGCAGATACCTGTCCAGGTGTAGAATATGTAAGCTATGAAAATAAGTAAGTCATGCTGCTTATATATGCAGTGGGGTGTTCAGATGTTGATTTGGCAGTTCCATTACTTTCTCATCATCTATAATATATATTATTATCGCAGCCTACAATTCAGATGCCCTGTCCCCTGTCATTTGAAGTTCAACTTTATTAGCTGAGCTGTAAGCATGCTTATTTCCTAGTACACTTGACAGATTTCATAATCACCATGTAGTGTCCAAAGAATTTGGTCAGTTATCAGCCTGAGAGAATGAAGATGGCAGAAGCTATTATGAGCAGGCTGTTGCAGTTTCTGGCATCTTCAGCAGTGATGTAGTACAGAGAAAAGTAGACATTACCATTTCCAGAATTCAGAGACCTTTCTGTGGTTAGTTAATCTGGAAAAAGATTGATCCTGGAGCTTTCTGTATAACAAAGAGCAAAACCAGGAAGAGTTCAGCCTATATTTTAAATAAGTGAATCCTATAAATGGGTGCAGTTTTTTCTTAGATATCTGATATTCTTTGAATAGCAGCAGCAAAAGAAAGAGGTGTAGGACTGAAACTCAGATGCACCAGAACAGCTGCATGTTGGGAGCCCAGGACTGGAACACAATGCTGATTCTGTTAATGAATGATAGTCATCTGTAGAGTTTATTCAAATAGTTGTATACAGTTTGCTTCCACTGCCTGCTCAAGTCAGCCAAACTTCTCTTGACTGAGTGAAGTAACCAGAATAATATTTGCATTTGTGCTAGTTAATGCAGGTTATTTAGGTATCAAGATGTAAATTAATCTATGGAGAGCCTCAGTGGTCCTTGCAAACTACAATTATTGCAGAGATGCTGCAGACTTGCTCTTTTGCTGTTGTGAATGACTTCTGCAGACTTTGAGGTGGATTAGGGAATGTTCTTGGGGCAGCCTCCTCTTTAGATCTTGACTAGGGCTTTGGAAAACTGGATGCATTCCTACCTGCTGAGAGTGTGTCCCAGACAGTGTTCAGAGCTACCCATTTCTTAGGACAAGACTTTGTGAATTTGGTAGATGTCGGATGGTACACATGTAGAATTTGCACTGACGTTCAAAGCTTACATGTATGTATTGCACTGTTAAGTCTATGTCTCAGATTAAATGTGTATTGGTAGCGTGGAAAATAACATGATTGATGGTGTTGCAACACTAAGGCACCAGAGGCCTGCATCACAAGTGGGAGTGGGCAGAGGATGTTGAACAAGTCACCTTGTACACGCTGCCTATTAATTTGTATAACATTTGCATAGCAGGTTACTGATGCAGTTCAATAATACCAGCCTCTCTCTAGCTAGGCTCTTTTGAAATATAATATTAATATCAGTTTCTCAATTCAACTGTCAAGTAATGTGATTAAATATGGAGAGATTTCTGACATATCCAGAAGATGGAGATATCCACAAATCATTATCGTTATCACTCGATATATTGGTTCCCTCCACTAACACAGCCTTTGTGCTCCCAGTGTTTGTGTCTTATCCTGTAAGTTTCATATTAAGATGGCTTATTTCTCAGCAAAGTCAAGAAAGGAATAATTCAAACTGTAATTAGTTTCTCTGAATCAAAGGCTCATTTGTGTTTGGAAGTGATTTGTAATGAGCCTGTTCTTAATCTCATATGCCACTGTCAAAGCAGCATGGAGTTCTCGATAACTTTGCTCCCAAAATATTGTGTACTCTTGGTATTAAGTACATCTGTGGAACATGTTCGACCGCTTGCCACAATAGTCTCACTCAATTCATTATCTTTGCTATTATTCTAATTATTGGTTTGGGTTTGTTTCTTGCTGCTCTTTATTATATCTTTTTTTTTTTTTTTTAACTGATTAAGGAGAATTAATTGGTCTTTTGTGTCTGTAGTATTTAGTTACTCTGATACTAGAGAAAGAATACAGTATAACAAGATGGAAGGTTTTTACTGATAATACCCACTACAGATACTGCTTGTAGATTTTCGGACTGCAAGAGATCACCAATTTCCCTGTGGCTTCTGCTGTCCGGAACTGTCTATTTGCCCTGTGCAGTGTTTACTGTTGCACACTGATGTTCTTATGGTCCCTTACCATATCTGTTCTTAAGAATGGAATAACAAAGCACATCAAATGTTGCCCTTCCTATACAATGTATATACATCATCAGACATTGTCCAAGGAGGTACAGAGAGGAATTAGACCATCTTGATTCATCCTTAGGCAGAAATTCCTCATCCTGCTTGTTGAGTCTCTGTGCTTTCCTTCCTTGGGGGCTTTTTTGGCATTCCCTGTATTGAGTATTGGTTGGTAGATGCACTTTAAAACTATTTTTCAAGACCTAGGCATTTCATAAATGAAATAAAATAATTAGAGAGCCTTTGACATTGTAAGGCAAGTAATGACTGCCAGCTTCTTTGGCTTTTCTCTCTTCCCTTTACACCCCAGATAAACTGACCAACTGTAGCACACTCACTGTCAGGTAAGCATAGGACCAAGCCTCTTCCCAAGACCAGATACATCTGCTGTCTTTGCTGCAGCTGCTCGAGTCCATGCCAGCAGCCCAAACTTGGGACTTCTTTGTGGAGGAGGCCTGAGCATGCTTGCTACGTGTCGTGTGCCCACGATCCCCTTTGCCATTGGGGTTATGTGGGGCTGAGTGTGCTCCAGCCTCATGCCAAGAGACAGCCTGAGCTTGGTGCTGCCTGAATACAGTGTAGCTGACCCACAGGCAGAAATGTTCATGGAAAGCCTCGGGTCAGAGCAAACTGCACTCCTCTCTAGCGTGAATAGAGAGGCTAGCACAGCTTCCAGAAATTTCGTTCTCTTGGCCCCTCTGTGAAACTTTCCACAGAAACGCTGGCATATACCGGGTATGGGGGTGATGGTCTGTTGTTCATTTTTCATGCCTGTTAGGAGCTAGGTGGGGGCCAGACAAAGTGAGTTACATGCATTAGTTACTTGCAGGTTAGATTCCTCCTCCTACCGTTAACAGCCATTTGCGCTGGGCAGGAGCTGCAATGTTGCCACCAGTTAATTATGTTGCTCATCATTATGTGGGGGGTTTGTCCTTCTCTCTGCTTTTCCCTGTCTCTCAATGTCGGTGTCAACCTTGTCTCCTTTCTTCCCAGGTGTGCCAATGCTGTTTGTTACCCTCTGGGGAACTGTCAAGTACCTTTATGAAGATGAGGGGTTGGTTTAGTTCTGATTTTTCTAGCTACCTCGTTTGTGCTGTATGTGTGCACCAGCAGGTCATTGTTTGCATTCTGTTCAGTGTGGTTTGCTTTGGCAGTGTGCTGAAACCTCACATGATTGCTTCTGTTTTGTCTGAAGGTCTTGCATAACATTTCAGAAAGGAGCATATGTTTTTCTCTGATCAGAACTTTCTGCATGTCTGAACGAATCTATCTTTTTGCAGGTCAAGGAAAGGTATGTTTTGTTTTTCTGTAGTTACATTATCAACAGTAGAAGTCATACCCAACCAAGACCACTCCTTATACCGTGCCTTTGGCAGTAGCCTTTACAGTTGTGCTTCTGAGGAAGGCAAAAACCTCCCACAGGATTCTGCCTGTGATTTGTAGTGGTTAGCTTATGCCTAGCAGCAGACATGCAATTGCCTGTTCTTGTTTAAGCTTCCATTATTTAGATCTTATTAAAATAAAGGCCCATGCTCTGTCTGCTTATGTTAGTCTTGCTGAAGTCAACTATACCACACACAAGACTGCTGCAAAACACGAAATACTTTTTGCCCACTTTTACCTTAGTGGCTGTTCTGAAAAATTGCCTTCATATATGCTTTGTGTACCAAATAGCATTGTAGTTTGTTGGTTTGTTTTTTTAAAAAAACAAAAGGGAGGAAAGTGGCTTCCTCTTCTTAGTGCCAGTGACTGCCTGGAAATATTTGGGTAGCTTTCTTTGTGATGAAATAAATAACTTTATGCTATTTTCTTTTTATTTTAAATGTACTATTTGTTGGATCTTCCTCTTACTTAGTTTTCCAACAACCCAGCCAGCACTTTTGTAGAGGGTCCTTTTTTCTTTTTTTTTTTCTTGTTTTGTTTTTCCCCACCCCCACCCCCGACACAATTCTTGCTGGAGAGATGCTGCAATGTGAAAATTCAGTCAGAGCCACCCCCGGACTTTTTCTGGTGTTCCTGAGTATTAAGAACCGGGGTTTTCTTAGTGTCTTTCATAGTACTGAACAAGTTCAGTCAAAGATACCTTTTCTGGCGTAAGCAGTGCTAGGATTTTCTTACTTTCTTTTTCAAGGTTGACTTGATAATATTCTATAGCAAGATTGTGGCTGTACTGATGTATTGCAGGTTTTGTTGAAATTGCCAGAATAGGTATAGAGAACACACAGCCTCTGAACAGTCGACATTCTGTGGACATATCTTCCCATTGATGTAGAAAATGTATTCAAAGTGCTCATGCTGAGCTTCCTACATTATGTAGTGCTCAGAGCTGATTTATGTTTTCTATTAAGGAAAACTGTCACTCACTGCCTTCAGCAGACCTTAAAAGGGGCAGTTTTTCACCTTATTGAATTTTCTAAATCTTGTATAAATATTTGTAAAATACAGCAATAAATAACCACATGTAGCAGCTTCTCTGAAAGACAAGATTTCTCTGCCTTGGGCAGGCATTTGCTGGAGCAGCCAGGGATATCTTTCATGCGGTTTGCCATAGCACTGTCACCATGGATGTGCAGCGGGCTCTAAATTTCATTTGTGACTTAAGTACTTCCCTGGCTATGAGGAATGACTGGAAGTAAATGCGGTCAGGGCTAGGAACTTCAGGGAGTCCTGTGGATGTAGCCATTTGAATGAAGGACTGAAGCCTGCAAGACTTACTTGCAGACTGGCTCCTTCTTCCCTTACATGTGCACGTGTAAACTCCTTTAGAAAGCAGCTGCTGTTTTAAAAAGTGAGCTATTGAAAAAGACTTTGTCTAGATTGCAAATAAAATTAAAGGCAAGCTGTACTTTTTAGTTATTAGACTGTGCCTAAAGAGCTGATACTTACACATCTTTGTTTCTATCTGCAATTAATTATGGGAGCAAAACAGCCAGCCTACAGACTTTTTAAAAATTAGAGCCATTCAGCTGTACTTCTTCAAGGTAAAAATTCAGTGTTTTCATTTTTAGAAAAAGCATACCAGATTGGTAAGCAACACCAGAAACTTACCAGTAGCGTTTGTTTCACTGGACCAATTCTCCATTCACAGGTCTGAAGCCATTAGTTGCCAAGCATCTTCTGAGTGGTGCTGAGCAAACTGCAGGGATAGATCCCAATCACAATAGATGTTGGTGTATTTGTCAGTGTGGCAATCCCAGAAAGCACAAATGGACAAGAAATTATGTACAGATCTATCAATTTTATTTTCTGGGCACTTTAATAGCTGTGACACTTTAATTGGGCTGTAATGGCTTTTTTATTGCACATATTTGTATAAATTTAAAAGTAGCTAGAACTGCTGTGTGCCACAGGAAGCAAATTAACACACAGAGAAATGTAGCAGAGTTAATGTAAGGAATAATTTCTCAGCCTCTGTCATTATCAGGAAGTTTTAAAATTGCCTCTGCTTCCACTGCAGCTAGTCAGAAAATTAGAACTCCACTTCCAGCCATGCCTATTATCCCGCCAGTCTTGAGAGGTTCAAATAAAATTAATTTTAAAGGCTCCATGAAGCTGGCTCCCAGTCATGTGTACCAATTAAGAAGTTCTTCTGTTACTCAGATTGCAGCTCAGGTGTGCTGACTGCATACTATATGTACACCTTTTTCTCTGGTATCTAAAATACAATTGAATTGTAGGTTGTGGAGCTGCTGGTTGCAATAATATGCTTGTTATATGCATTAAACTGAGATTGAAAGGAAAAATGAAATCCTGAGCCCTTCCCAGGCTTGTAGTACCTGCAAGGGAATGTGGAATTGCCGCAGCCAAGGGGCTTCACTTTCCTCTGTAGTATGTGAGCACGTGTGGGTGTGTTGTTGTAGCATGGATCCCTTCCACATGCTGCACGGTTTGCTAGTTTCTGTCAGGTTGACTGTCCCATTACAAGGTTGGGGAGGGTTTACTTTCCACCAACATCACCCAAGCTGAAGTTTCATAGGCCTGTTAAGAAACCTTAAGGAAAATTGAGCATATATATGTTTTGGCAGATGAGATTTGGAGATGAAGAGAAACTTGTTTTGTGAAGGAACCTATGTTTTCTGTAGTGCTGTTTCATAGTTTTATGCCTGCTGGCTTTACTGATGACTGTTGCTTTTGAGTAATGCGGAGCAATTTGGCAGGAGGTTAAAAAAGTTATTTCATAGAAACATTAAGAATGCCATCTCTGTGGCAACAAGGGAAGTGGCATATGAACGTTGCCCCAACACCTGGGCCATTGTGTGCACACATGGCCCATCATACAGTTGGTGGTGGCTGGCTGTGGCCAGAGTGGGACTTAGAAGAACTAGATGCACAAACCCCCCAATGTAAAGTTCACTTTGAACAAGTGATCTGAAACTGTGGCTTTCAGGCATCACTTTTCTCGTGATTGTTCTCCAATATTGCTCAAGGATACAGGAATTTAAAAAGCTAAAATGAGACTTATGGGGACAGTGAAGTATTATGTTGCCTGCAGTGTGTTACTTACTTGGCAGAGGGCTCAGCTGGCCAACGAAAGTTGGGAACTATTGCTCCCATCTTTGATTTTACTTGCTTATAAGTTTTAAAACTCTATTTGGGCCTGAAACCTGTACATATACTCTGAAGGAGCTGGAGTTTGCTGCCTTAATTGCTTTCTCCTGTTTGAAATTAGTAGGTCCTTTTTGAAAATAAGGACAAATAAAATAGATGATTGATACAAGAAAAGTGATGGTAGGTAATGGGACAAAGAGCTAACAGTTAAATAATAAAATGACCTGACACTGGAGACAGAAGAGTAATAAAAAATAATGCAGAAAGTGGAGGATAGGAACCACGCAGGAAAGGTCTGACTCAGATTCCCACCATCTCCTTTCAGCCACATGACAAATTTGACCTTGGTTTTAATGGAGTAAATCTTCACAATTAACTGATGATAATTCATAGCAAATTGTGGGCAAGAGCTAGCCATTAGTGGGCAAGAAAGGCCAGCAAGTAGTACCCAGTTTGATTATGATAACTGCAATAGTACAAAGCATTCAGTGTTTCTAAGAAGCAACTGCATCTGTTTCCATGTCAGCATGATGTGCTTTCCTGGTATCTAGTCCTCAATATTGTTTTCTATCTGCATTGCTTTGACAGAATTAAAAGCAGGAGATTTTAGTAATGTACTGAAGCTTTTTCTTCTTGTCCCCTTCTTTTTGCCATCTTCCTAGTTGCTGGACCAGAAACTATAACATGAATTACTGGCTAATCATCAGACTGCCCATTCTCATTGCCATTGGGGTGAGTATGGGGCACATGCAGCGAGTTGGCAGATTTCCAGGAGAACAGGACATGATATAGCACAAAGAGCAGATGTGCACATGGCTGTTGTGCATGCCCAAAGGCTAATAACCTTTGAGGGTATTGACATTTTCATTCAGAAGTGTGATTTTATGAAACCAAAGTGGTTTCTGTCACTGGAATTCCCAACTAGCATTTTATTTGTTTAATTTGGCCACACATTGTCATGTTGCAGTGGCAGTACATGGTAACAAAACAGTATGCCACAGCAATCCAGTGAACTCCCCTGTGTGCAGAAAGCTGTGGCAGGTGGTACAGGGAGGCAGAAGATAATATTCCAGGTACTGGGCTACAGAAGAGCAACAAATTATGTGGCATTGTGGAGAAATGCCACGTTCTGCAGCCACAATACTGTGTCTCAGGCCTCCAGACAAGGCAAATGGGCCAGCCCGCACCTTTACTATGTCTCACTCCCCAGAGATGTAGGTAAGCTCCCCTGCTTTGTTTAGTGAAGTGCCTGCATTTTCAAAGGTGACTTGGGCACTCACAGAGGATGTATTTAGAGCACGGTTCCTTAGCAAGGAGTTGAGTTCCATGGCAAATTCGTAGCTGCAGAGTAGCAGGATGCACAGGGACCTACACATGCATACCCAACCCAGCTTTTTTGAACACTTAAGCACATGTGTTTCTTGATAATGATATAAGTCCTTCTTTCATTCCTCCAGGTAAATTTCCTGATCTTTATCAGAGTTATATGCATCATCATCTCCAAACTACGGGCTAATCTGATGTGCAAAACTGACATAAAATGCAGGTGTGTTACATGGTGGTCTGATACTTTTCATGCCCATCAAAATGGAAGTAGGCAAGGAGGTACATGAAAGGAGTGGATTGACAAAGGTGGGATTTTCTAGTTCTGATGGCTTGAAGCCATTTAAAAGTCTGACTGTAAATTTACTCTGTCAAGGCAGAAAGCCCTTGCCCTCATGACTTCCACAAGCAGCAGGAAGGTTTGATACAGGTGAGCCATATCTCAGACGTGCATGTACATTCATTTCTTCATGTTGCATGTTCAAAAATCTGATGTGTAAACAGAAAGGCTTTATCAGAAAAGGATTTACCCAGTAACACAGCCTTCTTCACTGATGAAGACCATAGTCTTGGTGGTCTGTCTAGAGGTTGGTGGTTATAGCCAGAAGCTTTGGGGAAGTCTTTTACCCAGAAGAGTTCAGTTCATTGGTATGCTTCTGATGATAACAAGACCAGTAGTCAGAGATTCCTGTATCATAATTTTTTGTCCCCCCTTCTCTTCTGCTCAAAGACAGTGGAAAAAATTTTGGGTGGAGGGAAGACAGAAATGCTGTATTAGAATGTGTTGTTTTAAACAAGGACCAGTCTAGGTGCCCTAGAAAGTCACTAGCTTAGATATGTTTGTGTATAGAAAGGAGAAAAGTGTTTTGCTCTCAGGCCAGTCTGTCTTTCACCTGTCACTTATTGCTCATTCATTTGACAAAGAGAGAGAGCTCACTGTTCAGTATGGCAGCAAATCCCCTCTCTCTGCAGAAGGACTGGAGTTGTGGAGAAACTTCGTCCCTTGCTCAGGGAAAGGATTTTTTTTTAGGGAGGTCTTAATTACCCAGGAAGCCTTTTCATAGCACTTTATATGGCTTCCTGTTTAAGGCAGAGCTCTCCAAATATCCCATCTAGAACAATTAGCATTCATGAAATAAGCTAGGGGATTGCTGTACACCTACACAACTCCCTTTTTTTACGCAAGTGGTGTTTCCAGAGCCAATTCAGTGTCATCCTCCCACTTCTACCTCTTATGTCGGGCAAGTGGTGGTGGAACAGAGCCTCCATCACAAGACTTGCTGGTAAGCTGCTCATTCAAACAAGTCCACTTCTAATGCAATGGTCTGCCTAGATCCACTAGAGATCTGCACTGTCTGCTTACCTGTATGTGTAAACTGCTCAATTTCAATAATTCCTTTGATTCACCAGCCCTTGGTCCTTGTTTATACAGGACATTGGCAGGCCAGTGGATGGGCTGACAGGAGCTTTGCTCTTGGTATATAATAAACCCATGCAGCAGTACAAGATGGCCACTGACTGGGGAGAAAGCAACTTTACAGACCCAGGGATGCTGGAGGACAATGTTTCAGCAGTGTGCCGTTGTGACAGCGTAGGCTGACTGCATCCTGGGCTGCACTAGCAAGAGCATAGCCAAAAGGTCAAAGGGAAGTGACCATCTCCTCCATTCAGCACTATTGACACTGCTTCTGATGTCCAGGTTGAGGCTCCCCAGTACAAGAAAGACCGTGTGTCCTGTCCCTCCAACCCCATGGGACTTGTATCAGTTTTTCACCAAGCTAGTTCAGGGACTGGACCAGGTGACATAGAAGGAGGTGGTGAAAACTGGGTTTATTCAGTCTGGAGAACAGAAGACTAAGCAAGGGTTTAATTGCAGTTTTCAGCTACCTAATGGTGGTTATACAGGAGATGGAGTCTTTTCAGAGGTGCATAATGAAAGAAGAAGGTCACAAGTTACAGCAAGAGAAATTCCAACTGCGTGTCAGGTGAAAAAAAATTCACAGTGAGTGTGGTCGGTCGCTGGAAGAAAGGCCCAGAGGGGCTGCGGAGGACCTTGGAGATATTCAGAACTTGGCTGGACACAGCCCTGAGTAACCAGCCTGCTGTGAACTGGAGTTGGACCAGAGACTTCCAGAGGTCCCTTCCAATTTGAATGATTACATGATTCAGAATAGCAGCCAACAGCCTTAGGGCACATAAGATCTACTGACAGCCCTGCTAGTTGAGTGATTTTGTATCTACCGAATTGTCTCAAGACATGTTGTTGTGAGATGTTGATAGTTTCTGTGGCCCAAGATAGCCCTATAAACTCCCATGTGAAGCTGAGGTGTCTTTCATTATCCTGTTGGGTGGCTAGCACGTGTGTCTGTTAAAAGAGAGTTAAGGATCATTCTTGTGAATATTTTCCTGTGGTTATATCCCTAAGCATTGTGCTCTCACAGCTGAAAAATGTTTTATTTCAGGTTAGTTTGTCTTTTTTCCTTTGCTAGCTGTGTCTTTGAACTTGCCGTTTAAATCACAGAGTGATTGCTCACTTTTAAGACAGTTTAACTGCTTTTACAACGTGTTCTGCAGTTATGGTTAGTTAGAGTGTTCTGAAGATTTAACACACCTTAGATATGGGAAGGAATAGCAAGTACTCCTCCCTTTGCCAAGGTATTTTTAAAAGATTCCACTTATTGATAGATTATTTCTTTCAGGCTGTCAACAAGGTAGGTTTTGGTCATCTTTCCCACTTACAGATGGGGAAAAGGATACACAAGAAGACATCTCAGGTACAAGAAAGCACATGGCCTCCTCCCGAGTTTGGAAGAAGATTTTCCAGGTGAAATACAGCCAGTAGCTGAATAGTAGCTTTGCTCTCAGCAGCAAGTGGTCTGCAATGGAGTGGGATGTTGAAACCTACTAAGGTTATTTTGAGGATTTTTTTTTTTTTTCTGCAGCCTCTGGAGGAGGACCCTGCAACACAAAGTGGTGCAGTGACTTACCTAAGTTGACAGTGTGTCAGAAGCAGAATGCAAAAACAGTGACTCCCAGTGATCGTTGGGATCAAGAATGATCTACTCAGTGGCATTGTATTTTTTCTTTCTTTGTGATCTTAGGCTGGCTAAGTCTACGTTGACTCTGATCCCGCTGCTGGGGACCCATGAGGTCATCTTTGCCTTTATTACTGATGAGCATGCCAGAGGGATGCTGCGCTTTGTGAAACTTTTTACTGAGCTCTCCTTTGCTTCCTTCCAGGTAGCACTCATACTATGCCCATGTGCATAAGATATTTTTGACTGCTGTTTGGGGACCTGCTTTCTCTCTCATTCATTGCATGTTCCCTGTTCTTTGTATTTCTCAATTTAGCACAGGATATTGCAGGATTATGACAGTGGAAGGGAAAGTATGAGGACTAATTTTTAATAGTCAACTTAGATGTTAGTGTCACTTAATTTTATTTTCAGTGTCTTAAATATACTACAATAAACTGGTATTGCTACCCATGTATGAATATCTACTTCCTATGGGACACCTCAAGGCAATAATGAAATTGTGATTTCCTTTAATTGTATAATGGCATTGCTGAAAGCAAATTTTGTGCTTTCTCCAGTGTTTTTGATACTCCTTGGAAAAATCTGTGCTGTGAAAGGTAGTTATCTACAGCTGTAACTGCATGTGAGGAGGATGTAGGTTTATTGTGATTTTTATTTAGCTGTTGCCTTAGGTAATGCCTTTTCAAAAGAGTCTTCTTGTCTAAGGGAATCATTATTCTTCTAGTTTCCCTGCTCACCCACTCATTTCCTGTTTATCAAGCACAGAGCTGTATTTAAGATCCCTATGAATTGTTCACTTACAAAGTGTTTATAACTTGAAACCAGGTAAGGAAAAAGAAGTGAAAAGAAATCTTTAGGAAAAAATAATAGGTTGAAGAAAACAGTAACTCCTTTTTCCTAAGATCATGTGCTTTGAGACATAGTTTGGTCAAACTTATCCTCTGCCATCAGAACTGTCAGGGACCACAAATTGTCTCTACCTTTCAGTCTTATATGGGACATGCCAGTGTAGAGCCCCTAGCCCTCTGCAAGTTTGTTTGGCAAAGCCAGGAAACTGCTCTGCTCACTGCTTTTCTGGTTTTTGTTGATTTCAGGGGCTGATGGTTGCAGTTCTCTACTGTTTCATCAATAATGAGGTAAGAGAGATGCTAGTCGTTCCAGTTTGCCTTATCAGCATTCACTATAGGAAAAGGAAATTAAAAATGGTCTTGAACTGCTAAACTGTCCTTGCTCAGGACTTTTACTTTTTTTACAGACCCTTCTCTGTACAGCTACACAGGATAAATCCTCAGACAAATGTTGTTGGAAGGAATTCAGGCAGTATAATTCAGGGCCACTATTTGCGGACATGAAATCTCACAAGTTGTCTTGCTCACAATTGTATAGTTTGCACTGCTGGAGCTTTTCTTTTATTAAGAATTATAGCTGTCTCAGAGCTTCTTACTTGCTTGTGTTGGTGAATGTCAAAGTAGAGCCTGTTTTACTTTGAGAACTGAGCTCAGCTGGCTGGTAAGGTTGGAGGGTCCTCTTGGCTAATGCCCATTTAGTTCAGTTTCATTTGGTTTCCCTGTGGCCCAGCTGCTTGAAGACATCATCGCTTTCATTCAAACCGAACTTCATGGAGTGGTGAGCTCTCCCACAGGCCCAGAAGAAGTGTAGCCAGGGCTTTGAGTTAATTGATTGCAAGTACCATCTTCTGTGGCTTCTGCTGAATCCCAGCCCTGTTGGGGGAAAGAGTATTACTCTGTTTCACTATTGCAGGAATCTCTCATGGTACTTTCTAAGTGATTATTATTATTCCTTCAGTCAGCAGCCAGGTTTTCAAGGGAAGCAAACACTATTAATTTGGCAGCCTATTATTAAGTTTAATGCACATCAAAGTGTTTTACACTCATACTAAATCTACTTTTAAACATGACATGGTAATTCAACATCACCTATTGAGAGATAGGCCTCATCAAGGTATTGGAATCAATGGAAAAATGTTCTATTTGTGTCATTATGGCCAGGCTGGAGTCAACAGAAAAGCAGCAGGCACCTGATATAAGCCCTGCAGGAGACTTCACTTTTGTAGCTTGTGGGTAAGATTTTGTTTAAGTGAATGTGTTAATTGTACTGCTTACAAAAGTAAGAGATGGGTAGCAGCAGGCTTTGCTCAAGCATGAATTAGACAATATTTGTTTCAAATCTCTTGTATGGCTTTACAGGTGTACTTCAATCCTGAAATGCAGCACCCTCTGCTGGTGCATCATGTATTTCTTTTGATTCACTTTGGCCTTTGCTCATACATCCCCTATGCAGTTGCAGCCGGGCCTCTCATGAGTAATGCCCAGTAATTTCCTCCATGTGATACAAGGGCAAAGTTACATCACAGCCCAAACTTTATTACAAACCCTGAAACAGGCAGGCTTGTTTCATTTGAGGGAACTTACTGTGAAGTAGCCTACCTACGTTTCTAAGAGGTCCTCCAAATCTCTTGTTGCTATAGTTCTCTTGCCTTTGTAATGTAATTTGTAGAATCTAACCACAGCATGCTTAGCTTTACAGAATGCTGGCAGACAATCTAGGATGAATTATTTTCCTTGTTCAAACTCTTGTTAGAAGAAGGGATGTCCTGGTTTCAGCTGGGATAGAGTTAATTGTCTTCCTAGTAGCTAGTACAGTGCTGTGTTTTGAGTTCAGTATGGGAAGAATGTTGATAACACACTGTTTTCAGTTGTTGCTAAGTAGTGTTTAGTCTAAAATCAAGGGCTTTTCAGCTTCTCAAGCCCAGACAGTGAGAAAGCTGGAGGGACACAAGAAGTTGGCACAGGACACAGCAAGGGCAGCTGACCCAAACTGGCCAACGAGGCATTCCATACCATGGGACATCATGTAAACTGGGGGGAGTGGGGGCGGGGGGAATCACCACTCAGGGATTAAAGGGGTGTCGATTGGCGGGTGGTGAGCAATTGCACTGCGCATCATTTGTACATTCCAATCCTTTTATTATTACTGTTGTCATTTTATTAGTGTTATCATTATCATTATTACTTTCTCCTTTTCTGTTCTATTAAACTGTTCTTACCTGAACCCATGAGTTTTACTTCTTTTGCTGATTTTCTCCCCCATCCCACTGGGTGGGGGGAAAGTGAGTGAGCAGCTGCATGGTGCTTAGTTGCTGGCTGGGGTTAAACCATGACAAGGGAGAAGGATTTTGTCAATCCCAGTCATCAGCATCCATAAAATAAATTCACATAAAGAGTTTGATTAGGTCAAGTCTCTTCTATTTCTTTCCTAAATTAAATGAGAAACTGTTTTTCTTCTGACAGACTATATGTGCCCAAAGACTATCCTTGTTTGCAATATGGTCTGTATTTTTATTTTTGTCTGTGACTCATCGACTCCTTTTCTTTTTCCTTAACCATACAGAATGAAAGTTTTTTGGAAGTTCTGGTGCCAGATCAAGAGTAGAAATGAAGCTAGAAGTGATATTAGTGTCCTTTTCCAGTATCTACTTATGGAAAAACATTAAATTATGTTCATATTTCGGTTATATTTCACCTAAAAGATTCTGGATTTTTTCTGATACTGCTCTGAAGCCAACAGCAGGGTCTCATCAGATTACCTGTTATCACCAATGTTTTTTGCAGAATGAGCTGGGCTTAATATGAACAGTTTATCTGCAGTTAGTGATGCTTTCTATAAGAAATATTCTAAACCACAGAGATGCTGCCTCTTTCCACCAGAATTAGTTTAAACTGGTTTGGGTTTCATTCTCTGTAGTCTTGCTTCTCCTTTTTGCCTCCTTCCTATCACAGTGGAAGTACATGTCACTCCTTTCTAACTTAAAGAATCTGTCCTAACTCCAGAACTCCTCATTTTTTTTTAATTATTGCCCAATCTTCGCTCTTTTCATTCTCTGTACAGACTACCTGTTGAAATCTTCCACCAGCTCCATTCCATCCCATTTCAGACCTATTTTCCTTTCACTATGATTTGTTGAGATGCTTTTTTGCCAAAGTTTAACTTTTTTGTAATCAGATTCCAGATTTACTGCCACACTGTCAACATCCTTGCCCGTTAGCTGCATTAAGCCCAATCAGCTGCTTTCTGTGAGAAGCCTTCTCCACCTTTAACCCCCTTGACCATCTTTTCCAAATTCTCATACCTCTTCCCTTTCTCTTTCAAAATACTCTACATAAAAAATTTTCCTTCATCCCCTTTCTCATGGGAGCTTTGTTCTTGATTCCCTTTTCCCTGTATAGCTTATTTCTGGGTTGTCTTATCCACACATGGAAGTTATTAGGCTAATTATTTTGCTGAAAGATCTGTAGATCTGCTTGCATGCTCAAGAGCTGCCTCTACAAAATAAACCTTAACCTATTCCCTGTATACAGCCATCTAGGCAAAAAACTCAGTTCAACATGGACAGCAGACCTGTTCTTTACCCTTTTCCTAACCTCTGGAGAGAAAACTAATATTCTGTCATTCAGATCCATTCCTATAGTCTTTTGCTCAGGTCTTCTCATTCACTTCATCTCAGTCTTGCAGGCTATTTGTATTGTAGCTCTAGGATACAGCCTGTCATGTCCAGCCAGACTGAAGACTCATTTCCTCCCTTTGATTGATCCCAAGATACCCATTTCTATTACTCATTGACTTATTCTGTCAGTAAGTAGGTTCATGCTTTCTTTCAGGATCTGCCTGTAAATGTCTACAACTGCTTTTTCCCAGTGCTGCCTATTAAACCATCTGTTTTCCATGCCCACCAAAGGTAGCAAGTACTGGGGTGGTAATATGGTCAATTCTTCTCCTGCAGACAGTATGGTCCTTGCATCTCACTGTTTACTTTTCTGTCTTTATCAGGCTGTTCTCTCTCATTCTTCTACGACAAGCTATGCCAGACATACTGTCTTTTTCTGATGTCTTTGTGCAGCTTTTGACACAATGACCCACAGTTATCATAGTAAAACACAAGCTTCTATCTCAGCATCTTTCCTCCTGTCCCATTTTGTTGTGATACCAGAGGGACAGATTCTGTGGTTGGAAATGCAGAGATGCGGCCGGTTCCCACCAGGACAATATTCAGTATAAGGGCTGTAGCCCAGAGCTGACAAGCACTGCTAGAGGTGACCACCAAGGGAAGACAACTGGTTATGTAAGGCTTTGCTCCTTTTTTAGGGCTGCCTCCCAGATTCAGTTTTTCACAGTGAACAAGCAGAGAAGACGTACAGCAGCTGGTTCCCTAGGATGTTTCTCTCAGAGTTTGAAGGTTTCAGCAGCCTGGGTATGATGACAAGCCTGCGCTGGAAATGCTATCAACCTATTCAGTCTCTTGGTGGTCAGCACTGGACCCTTAAAATGAAACAAAAAGGAACTCTCCAGAGAAGGCTCGCTTTAGTGACCCACCTATAGTGAATTTACTTTCAGGCTGAAGTACACACCATAATGAATTGATTTCTGTAGCTGCACTCCTGCCTTTTTCTAGAGTAAAAAAAGGTTCAATTTTATGTCCTCTGTCTTACGTGTTAAAAGCTAATGGAGGTCCTTACTTCAGTCAAGTGTCAAGAACTTTGCCCATGGAACAGGAAGTTCTAAATTCTGTTCTTGTTTAGCAGTTACAAGACCCTGGATAAACTTCCAGATGAGTACAGAGGTTACACAGTTTAACCCAGAACCTGCGACTGGATGAGAGTATTTTGTAGCTTTAAAAAAGCTAGTATCTGGAATGAGATACTGTAATTGCTATTTAAAA
This sequence comes from Aviceda cuculoides, assembly GCA_035590195.1. Classification (NCBI taxonomy): domain Eukaryota; kingdom Metazoa; phylum Chordata; class Aves; order Accipitriformes; family Accipitridae; genus Aviceda; species Aviceda cuculoides. The sequence continues at coordinate 982,705 of JAVJGG010000055.1, forward strand.
AAGGGGCGGGGGGGTGGGAATTACAGTCTTTAATATGCTTAATTGTTGGTTTTTCAATTCTGAATAAATCTTGATTTTTGTATGGAATAAAAAACCTGTAAATATTCAAAGAACAAAAATAATCCAAGACATAACACTGTTTAAATCAAACCAGAAGTTAAAACAGAACTCTTAAGAATACCTGTGGTAACAGTATTAAGCAGGAAGCCAGTCTTTTCAGTGATTTCTTGGCTGATAAGCAAAATCAAGTTAATTGTTACTACTGATAGAGCATAGAGTACATTCAGTATTGCAGCTGAATACAATTTAGAATAATGAAGATAAGATTTCCTGATGCATGAAAGAGCTTTATTTCTACAAGTAAAAGTGAATGCTGTCATTATTTCAAATATGGAATACCCTACAATGGACTAATGAGACGATTGGGTAATTTGAAGCAATAATATTGCAGGTTTAAAGCATTGCCAGCTTTTCTCAGTAGTATGGTATTTTTATTTTTTCCTTGCTCTTTTCTAATGGAGTCATTTAAAGGTCTGATTAGTTCTACATTCATTCCTTTTGTTTCCTTCTTTGATTGTGTTAGGTTCAGATGGAGTTTCGGAAAAGCTGGGAGCGCTGGAGGTTGGAACATCTGTATGTCGAAAGAGACAGCAGTATGAAACCTCTGAAGTGTCCAGCCAACAGCATCAGTAGTGGAGGCACGGTAGGCAGTAGTGTCTACGCTGCCACTTGTCAGGCCACATTCAGCTAAGATTTCTGCAGGTGAATCAGACTGAGAACAATGAACTGTATAATACACCTGAAAACCCTTAAATACCCAAGCAAGTGGCTTAAGTATGCCATTTCCAGCAAGAAACTTAAGCATATGCTGCTCATTGCCTGCAGGCTGTTGTACAAAGGTTTCTAGGGAAAGCCATCTGCTAATGTAATCAACACATCAGAGGAAAAATTGATCACATCTAAAGTAAGTTAAAAGAGTTTCTTCCTATTCGCACACAAGGCCTCCAGCTGTCCAAAACTTAAGCATAGCATTGATCCAGTCTGAAACCATAGGGTCAATGGCTTATTACTGTTGAGTGGGTGAACTGAGTGATCGACTGATTAAATTACAAGGATACAGAATATGATTATTGCCAAAAAATACATTTAGACTTTTATGGGGATAGGGTTAGGTGCTATCACCAGTTCTAGAAAAAAAGAACTTTGTGGGACACAACATGCGTTTTAGGGAAGAATCAGTTTGTAGTAAGAGTTTCCCAAAGCTAAAGTTGAAAATATGTTTACCTGTTTTCTGGGTAGGTGCAGAACAGTATCCTGAATGTTTGTCAATACCGCAGGCAGTGTGGTGTACATTTCTGACTGGTCTTTTTAAACTTCACTTGAAAATAATAAACCAAACCCAGTATCTGGTAGGGGCCTCTTCTGCTATTAATAGCTGTGTGTTATCTCTATTGAAACGGATGGAAATATCCCCTGAATGCACAGCCCATCCAATTTTATGTGATACTCTGCCTTTCCAGTGGGCGCAAATGTGTTAATGGGGACAGGATAATGACTTGTGCTTCAAGAGGACATTTTCCTTCTAAGCTATACTCCGCTTCTTGTGGGCACAAACACGCAGCTGGTCTTAGCAGACTTCACCTCCTTGGAAAAGATTCCGTAGTTCACAGTGTGGGCTCACTTTTGTTTCTCCTCTAGCCGTGCTAGTTTTCTCCCGACACGAAGAGGGAGAAGGTGGCGGAAGGCGGCTTTGGAGCGGGCTGCGCGTTCAGCACGGAGGACAGCTCCCGCCCCCGCCCGGGGTGGGCTGCCTTCCTCCTCCTCCTCCTCCACAGCCTGCCTGCCAGCAACGGGATTCAAAATATCCCGCCCCCCTCCCCCGACACTATCCTAAACTCAGCCGGCTTTTGTCCGTTTAAAACTGCGAGGGCTCTTGCAGTGAATGCATCTGCACTGCTATTGATGTTATCCTCCCTGACATTTAGAAGAGTTGCTGGGGAAAAAGAGAGGTACCTTTACAAGCAGGACATGATCCATTGCATCACTTAATAACAGGCTTTACATATCTTTACTCGGCTGTTATTCGGGCTCCCTTTACAACAAAGAGGCAAAGTGCCAAAGACTAGCTCTGAGAATAATCCTGTCCATAGACTTCTTGTAATAAATAACTTCCATGGCATAGTAGATAGCCTACTCAGCAGAGAGAAAAACCCCAATTTTCAAGTCCCTCTTTGCACTTGCATTCACAGCCCCCATTGCCAAGAAAGTGGACTGGATATTCTGGGATGTAATTCAGCATCTTTCCTGCCTGAAGCTAGATTGCTTTGCATGGGATTGTTCAATCATTGTATTAGAATCCAAATTGCCAACAGGGTGGATTAGTTTTGCAATCATCAGGTTAGAACTGAATTAGAGAGGATGGGTTACCTTCTTCTGCTATAGTGCTTGTAATTGAACTCTAGGGGGAATTCAGACATGTCTGTAGAAATCCACCACAGTTCACAGGCTGGCTTCTATAGGGGGCATTTCCAGGCCTTCCCTTCCTAACATTGGTTACAGAGCTGACCTTGGAATGAAGCAAGCACCTCAGGTTCTTCTGTAAAGTTAATAACTAGCTTCTGTGTTGTGTGACCATCAATACAATACCTGACTACTACACGCTTATCTTAACTGCTGTCCTGCAATTTAATTAATTACCTTCCTGTATGTAGACAATATGCTTGATGTTTCTATTCAACACATACATACCCTTAAGTGCTTTGAACAGGAAAAGACATAAAGTTAGTCACTAGTAGGTGAAAAGGCAGCACAATGACAGATTAAATTTACAGCTGTATGATAATGCACACTGGAGGGAATAATTTCACTCATGAATATTCACAAGTGGGTGCTAGTTTTCCAGGGCCCTGCTTAGCTGAGTGCAAACCTAGAAAAAAAGTTTCTGCTACTTGCACAGCTGTTAGCAAGAGGATAGTTTTGCTGTGACAATAGGAAGTTACACAAGTGTTTTAACTCACTATTATGCTGGGAAAAGTATACATAACAAATGAAAGAGGACAGGCATAGGAATAGAGAGTATTTACACGTGTGGTGACAAACCTGTACTTAGTTACTGTCACAAGATTCTTTAAACACTTTGACATGCTTTTGAGTTACTAGGCTTTTTTGGCCCCTCCTGGTCACTTAAGAACCAAGGGCTTTGGCCCCACAAAGAATAGCTCCAGCATCAGATGTCAAACTTACATTTGTAACTTCAGCCTTGTTAGAATCCAAGACAAAAATAAGATGACAAAGTGAGATCTTAGCCAAGTAGAGGGTTGTGGTGGAATATTTTTTCCCCTCTCTGATTAAGCTCTCACTTCTTCAAACCTTTTTAAGTACCCTCTAAGTACTGAGGGAACAACTCAGTGTAAGTAACTGTGCCACCAAAGCAGAATTACAGTAATTGTGTATTTCTCAAAATACTTTCAGCCAAGCCTAAACACCAATTTCCCCATCATACTTGAGCTACTTCAGTAAGACCTTTTACAAGCCTTTGTTGTTATTCATGCCATCTCTATTTCAGAATTTATAATGTGCATTTGAGTAGCATGAAATAAGCAAAGCAACACAAAGCACTGGAACAGATGAACTGTGTGAATTTTTATTTCTTGTGTCTTTCAGCTTTATGCTTACTTGCTGTGGTAACTTGTTTCATGAAGCATTAAAAAGAAGAGTCTATAAATTTACCTGAACATAACGTAACTAGTTTATAGCAAATGAAAACTTTATTTCCAGCATTTCTGCTATAAAGTTTTAGAATTTCATGGAAGTTACCTTATATTTAATATTTATTTGCATATATTTCCTCATTTTTAAAAACACCCAGAGACTAACTGTACAAGATGTCAGATTATCAACTCTCCATAAACATTACATTTATGTTTATTTTTATCCTTGTGAATAAAGTTTCAACTCACAAAATTCTGTCACTTACTGGTTGCTTTGGGTTTGTGTGGTGGAGTTTTGGTAGCAGGGGAGGGGCTACAGAAGCTGCTAGAAGCTTTCCTGGCTCCAGGTCCGACCCACCTCTGGCCAAGACCAACCCAATCAGTAACGGTGGTAGTGTCTCTGGGCAGTGGAGAGGGGAGTGGAATGTGAGCGAAATCCCTGTGCAGACAGCAAGTTCAGTGAAGGGGGGGAGGAGGTGTGCCAGAGGAGGGGATGCCCCTGCAGCCGTGGTGAGACTGTAGGCTGTCCCCCTGCAGCCCATGGAGGTGAGCAGGGGAGCAAATGCTCACCTGCAGCCCACAGAGGACCCCACGCTGGCGCAGGCAGATGCCCCTGAAGATGGCCATGACTCCATGGGAAAGCCCACACTATAGAGCAGCCTGTGCCTGAAGGACTGTGGCCCACAGAAAGGACCCACACTGGAGAAGTTCGTGAAGGACTGCAGCCTGTAGGAAGGACTTATGCCAGAGAAGTTTGTGGAGAACTGTCTCCCATGGGAGGGACCCCACGCTGGAGCAGGGGAAGAGTGTGGAGTCCTGCCCCTGAGGAGGAAGAAGCAGCAGAGACATGTGTGATGAACTGACCCCGACCCCCATTCTCTGTCCTCCTGTGCCGCTGTGGGGGAGGAGGTAATCGGGCATGGAGTTGAGCCAGGAAGGAGGGAGGGGTAGGGGGAAGGTGGTTTAAGATTTGGTTTTACTTCCCATTATCCTTGTTTTTTATTTGCTTGGTAGTAAATTAAATTAGTTTTGTTTTATCCCAAGTAGAGTCTGTTTTTTGCCCATGACCATAATTGGTGAGTATTCCCTCCCTGTCCTTGTCTCAACCCATGAGCCTTTGTATTTTCTCTTCATCCCAACACAGGGGGAGGAGTGAGTGAGCAAGGAGCTTCATGGTGTTTTGTTGCAGGCTGGGCTTAAACCATGACACTGGTGTGTTTGAGTGTCACTTGACGACTACTTACTCTCTAATTAGAACACTGTCTAAGAATGGAAAGACTCACAGTTCATGGTTCTCCCAAAGAAACAAAGCTTTATATTTGCAACTCTATGTCCACTACAAAAAGGCCTTTGAACCTGCAGAGGCTATGGTAATCAAAACCAAAATGCAGCATATTATTTGTATAGAGTTAGGAGGAATCAGTAAGAGTAGTGAGAACTCTGAGGGAGTTTTACCAGAGGGTGGTGGAATTTGTGCAAATCCAAAAATTCTGTCCTTGGTTTTAAATAGCAGCATTTGGAACTTGAACAAGAGACCAACACTAGAAGCTAAGAGAGCACTGTGGAGAGCTACTGAGATGCTTAGCAGTGTTAAACATATTACTTGTGCTTTAATCTACTATTCTCTTTCCAGTCCAATTAAATTCAATAAAGAACACTTTTGTTTCCCCAACCAATGATGGAACATGGGGTAAATCAAACCTGAACACTGTGTGTAACTTAAATTAGAAAAGGCATAAGGAAACAGGATTTGAAAGACACATTTTTTACTTTTCTTCTCAATTCAGTCCTCATAGGCACAAGCTCTACCAGCTGCTCTTCACTGTGACTTAATGACTTGTTTTAATGCAATGATCTATATATTAAAAATACCAACGGATCAAACAAGTACACCTGACAGTCTGTGGGATGATGATGAGAAGCATCATCAGCTGTGCTGTGCTAAAAGGACTGTATCCAATGACAGGATAAATCCCCTGCAATCTGAGGGCCTCTTGCACTTCCACATCTGCTGCACACTCACCGTAATTTTTTTCAAAATGACATTTAAAGAAAAACATGTATTACCTGCCAGGAACAAGAAGTCTTTTTTGCTTACGCTACAATTGATGAAAACTGTAGTATGAAGCAAACAGGGAACATGCGTTAACATCAGCGGTTTGTGTTAGATGAGAGACATGAGTGTGAACAGAAGCAGCCAGCTATTTTAGGCAGACTGTGCCTCATGTCTCTTCTTCAGAAAGAGGATTCTAGCCAGTGCTGGCCATGCCACTAAAGGGGTCATCAAACCCCGGCCTTCCCGTTGCTGGTGGCAAAGGCCATCAGGAGCAGAAATTCACCAGCTGACACGCCGACAGCTACCGCTGTGAGAAGGCCGTGCCTCTCGGTGCCGCTGCCACAGCAGTGAAACCAGCTGCCCGGCCCCGGCCCAGAAGAGACCCGAGCGCACGCTTTGCTACAACTTTATTCAGGACCGGACCGCGCCTGGGGAAACCGGGCCAGGAGTAAGGCACATGCGGCGTTTTGCATAGAAATAACCCCCTTCTCCTCCTCCCCCAGCCCGCCCTCGGGTCCGGGGTACGAGGGGTGGAGGCAGTGGGGGCCACCCCAGCAAAGCGGCTGTCCCCGCCAGCCCAGGCGCTCCCTCGGCCGCCGCCGGGCCGGTCGCTACGGCCTGGCGGCGGGCCGGTAATGCAGCTCCCGCTCCAGCTGCTCGGCCGTCAGCGTCCCGGCGATGGCGGCGCACCCGGGGTTGAAGACGGAGTAGGCGCTCAGCTCGCACCGCCGCCGCTCGGCGGGGCCGCGGGTGCCGGCGTACATCCAGTAGAGCAGGGAAAGCACGAAGTAGGGCAGCCCCAGCTCCAGCTCCGCGACCAGCGCCCGCAGCACCGCCCACAGCAGCACCTTCAGCAGCAGCGGACGCGCCCACACCGGAGCCGCCGCCTCGCCGGGCCGGGCCTGTG
>JAVJGG010000055.1:999068-1014673 GCA_035590195.1 Aviceda cuculoides
ACGTGTACTGAAGCCCTGCTTCCCAGGAAGTGGCCAGACATCGCCTGCTGATGGGAAGTAGAGAATAACATCATTTGGTTTTCTTTGCTTTCGTGTGCGACCTTTGCTTTCATCTTATTAAACTGCCCTTATCTTGACCCACGAGCCTTTTGTTATATTTTCTTCCCCGTCCAGCTGAGGAGAGGGAGTGATAGAGAGGCTTTGCTGGGCACCTGGCACCCAGTCAGGGTCAACTCACCACAATCTCCTGATAGACTGAACTGAGCTCATACCACGCTGTCTGCTTGATGAGACCTGCAGGCCTCACACAGAATTGCTTCACATTATTTCCCTTAAAAACAGACCTACACAACAACAAAAACTTTGTAACTTTTTTTTTTTACTGTGACAAATCCAGCCAATTTATTCTATTTATTATACTGTAGGTATTCCCCACAAATCTTGTACCTTATGCATACAGGGTTTTAAAATAAGATAAATTACATGAAGAGGACAAAACCTAAATAAGGTTAGCTTCTTACATATCACATTGTAAAGACAACCTGGAATGGGGCCAAGCCTCTAAATTTAGGACAAGTTCAAAACGGGGTCTGGCTGGTTCTAGTGCAATAAGAGTACGTGGAATACTCATCCTGCTTCTGGTGGGTTAAGAAACCATGGGCTGTGTTTTGGCATTTAAGGGCTGATCCTGAAGGACAGTCAGCACTGCAGCAATTTCAGCATGCAACCTCCCACCCAGGCTATCTCTTCAGTCAAACTCAACCAGCATTTAAGTACTTCACTTGACTGGGGCCTTATAGGCCAAGCTTTGAGCAATCAAGCTTCAAAAGGAAGGGGGAAAAACACAAATCCAGGGAAACCATGCTTCATATGTACTGGTTGAGTAGAGTTTTCAGATGGCAGAGAAGACTGAGCACTGTTTCTAGGTAATTTGTTTATCTTGGAGGGCAGCAAAAGATGCAATAAGTTCTTTTGTCAGTTCTTCCAAAGGATAACTAAGTGGCTTTTGTAGGCAGGACATTGCAAACATTTAGCAATATTATCCTGTCATTTCTGTTTCAGTTCAGTAAGGACAACAATCTGTAGACGATAAAGTATAAATTCATGAGGGAGAGATACTTACAGATTAAAATGTCTGACATCTATGTTGCTAGAGGAAAAAGAAACAGACAACAGCAAATATCTCTACATTTTAGTTTTGTAAAATCAAAGTGCTTGTTGCAGAGCCTTCACATTTAGAAGCTGAGTTCTGGCCTTAAATACATACCAATGTGTACTTCCTTCCTCCATCCGTGGTCTCTAACCCTTTCTGGATAGCCTCCACTGAATTTCAGAATTTGTTTTTTCAAGATTCTTGAGAGTAACAACACAAGGGGTAAGAGAGCCACCGATTAAGTCCTGACACCATGAACGGAAGGAGAAATGATAGCACCCTCTGCTGTCATTTTAGATGATTACCTTAAAGATTTCTGTATTAAACTCAGTAGTTTTATCTTGCCTGGAAAAAAACCACCAGAATATTTAGTTCATAATTTTAAATTCATGTTTAAAAGATTGCGACTGCCATGTGATTTATTTCTATTTTATTGTTTTGTAAATGACTGTAATATTCCACAATTCAGACTAGTTTATCTTTTGGGAGCTGAATAGAACTGAAATTTTAAATCTATGCCATCTGCTTATGTGAGATAAGATTCACCTTTCAAAATATACCTTGTCTTTCAGTAAGTGTGGTTTTTATCACATGCACACTGAATTTCAACATACATTTTCTAAAATGCACTCTCTGACTGATAAGCCAACAACTAGACAGCTTTAATCTTCACTTCTGTAATTCATACAGCTAACATTGGAAAGCTGCACAATATGAGTTGAAATTACATCTCCCTTTTCCCTGCTCCAGACACAGCCACTTCTGACACTGATGTCTCAAAGACATATTTGTGGATCGAATATAGAGGCCTGAAGGGTTTTATTTGCAGGATTAGGGACTGAAGTATGATTTACATTACATTAGATGAATATACACTCCCCCTCTCTCTAATTCCTCTTTCCTTTCTGTGATGGACATGTTTGTGGTTCTGGGGTTAATAAATTATAAAATAAAAGTAAAATCACATATACAGAGACTCTTTCATTATGTATTTATGGAGGTAGACTTATCTGCCGTAGAACTGATCTGATAGATCTCAAGTTGTTTTTAATTCACTCACATGAATAGAGTGAAATATATTGGTTTTATATTATTGTGATCTACACAAAAGCATCTGTGTCTCCAGACCATGGGCTACTAAAAATCTGTAGCAATACCAAGAAAATCCTTTGCTTTAGAAACTTTATGTGGTGTATTGAGCCAAAAATGGATCAAGACTTCCTGTATATATAATGTCTGATTCATTAAATGGATTTCAGAGTTCAGTTTCAGGTTTTCCAACTATTGCTTTTTCTTTCCAGAGGAAATTTGATATTCTGTCTTTTTTTTTGTTTTTTTTTTTTTTTTTTTTTTTTTTTTTTTTAATGTTCAGTATCAACATTTTAGATTGACGTGCTAGGAAAGATTCTCCTGTATTCATTAAAAGAAGCTGTTCTGCTGGTAGTTTTTTTAAAACATTGGTTATCAGTAGTCATTCTCATTCTTGAACAAAAGTGATTTTAAGTAGAGAAGTGCAAGTAAATACTGATCATATACATAGAATTTTACTGAGAGAGAACAAACACATAATTATCCCAGCATTGCTTTTGCTCAGCAGGTATCAGCTGGTGCACAAAACCCACTAGCACTGCATACCCATACATTAGCAAGTATCTGGCCCAGTATTCCTGATGGACAGTACAGGCCTGACACCAAGACTCATATGGCTGGCTCAATTAAGTGTCTGTGTTTGTTTCTAGAAAAAAAAAAATCCTAGGAGACTGAACAAGATAGCATCTGCTCTACAGTTGCATTTACTATGCATCATCACCTGCAGGCTATAGAGCCAAAAGAACTTGTGCCATCTCTCCAGACCTATCACAATTTGGGTCTGTCTTTTGTTGCCATATTATCACCTCAGCCTCACTTCACAAGTGAGTTAATTCCCTCTTCTGTTGTTCTATGCTTTCGTGTTCTCCATTCTTGACTAACTGCAGAAAAATGAAATCCAGGTTCGCCTTGGTTCTCCTGTCCCCTCCTCAACACTTACCAGGGCCATAAAGCTTCCAAGGCCACTTCCATCTAACGATGGTTAGGTGCTTCATTATAACTGTTTTTGTTAATGCTTTGTTGCACTTACAGTTTTGGTGTATACATCAAGTCTAAGAAAAAATTATTCTCTCCATTTGATAGGTGGTAAGGTCTTTAAGCCAAGACCACCTTTCATAGTATACAAATTAAGGTTCTTGACTTGACATACACTTCTGTGGCCTTCAGACATGTTGCTATGGTTATTGCTGAGTGACATCTCCTGTGATGTGGCATTCATATCATGGCCCAGGACATTCAGTAAAGGTTCCCCTGATCTCTTGATGAAACCCAGTGCAGGATCAGAAGACAGTTGTGGTCTTTCACTCAATATAAACAGCATTGGGGACCTTCTGGGATCTCAGGCAGTTTTGCAGCATGCATCACCCCAAAGCGGCCAAGCACAAGCAATCATCAGGCACCTAGGAGCACCAATGAAAGAGCTGTAGCATCATGGCAGGTGGATCTCAGATGACAGCATGCCACAGCTCTGCCTTGGCCTGCCTCCACTGCGCCATGGACCAATAGCAACAGCAGCAAGAACAGCAAAGCAAAATCATGGGAAATTTCTGTACACCTTTCTCCACATTCTTTCTCTGTTACTGATATCCCCCTCTCCACGAGTCTGGTTTATCACACTTGCTTATGTCCACTAGGTGGTAGCAAAAAGGCGTTATTGGGAGAGGAAGGGTTTGCAAGGCTCTTCTCCACACGGGTGAATGCACCCCTCTCCACCAGCGCACCCGGGTATCTGCAGGGCAGACCTGGAGTCAAGCTGCCGGGGGTGGTGGGTAGGTGGGGGAAAACTCTGAAGAGCTTCAATTGTATAGATCCTGCACTAGGAACTTGCTAAAGAGTAAATGCTTCTCAAACTTCAGGAAGATGCAAGGAAGGCAAGTTGCAGCACACATTTTGCTTTTTTCAGAACTACAAAATAGGAAGAAGCACCCCCAAAATCTGCAGAGGAATGCTCTGGGGCGATGCTGTCCGACACACAAGTTGTCAAATGCATGGAAGTTTCCATGTTCAGCTCATTTCTTCAGGGTATGCTACATATGGTAAGACCATCCTTAAGGAAAGTGCTAGAGGACAAAGAGGGGAGCAAGGTAAAGGCAGTTCATGGTGCTCTGATGGCATTATTACTTCATTTAAAAATACCTACAATTAATAAATTAACTGAACTATCTGTTGGGATGAAGTGTCAAGCACAAGACCCAAAACATTGATCTCCTGCTCCACATCTGTAACACTGCTAGCACTAGAGCTTACTAAAAAATTATGAAACTTCTGATCTTGTAGTTTTCCTTTTCCGTATGGGGACAAACTCAATGGTTTTTAAATGGCAGATAAGATTATTTTTCATGAAAACAGAGCAAAAGTATTGCCTCAAAATAATTAGGGTACTTACATGGGAAAAGAAAGAAAATAAACCAAGAAAGATATCTCATTTAAATCCCATCCCTCCTTGCTTCAGTGCAAGCACTTGATTTCAATGGGCAGCTTTACCAGAGACTGTGACCTCTACATTAGTGCTACTGGGACACAGTGATGCAGCCTGTCTCTCTACCCAGCCTCTGCTTATTTGCGGGTCTCTCTCAGCGTGTTAATTTGAATTACCACACTACAGGAAACATCTTCTGCTGAAACATTCTTGCAATATATTTGGATTACAAAAAAGTGTCTTTTTTTTGGAAAATTGCTCCAGGAACTCCTGACCATCTCTGTTCAATGGAGCAGGAAGGCCATGATTTCAGAGTAAAAAAGCAAAGCTCAGCAAACTGCCTGACCTCCTCTTACGCACATACAACATCCCAGCTACTGCTGGAGCCTATTAGAAAGGGTGGCAGAAGGACTGTGCAGTTGTTTGGTACCAACAAAGTAGCACTGGGAAGGATACAATTTGTTTCTCTTCTCCAGCTCCTCACCATTTAAGCTGGATCAGCTCAGCCTTCTTGAGAGAAATCCTCACCAGACTGCAATTTAGTTGAGTTCTTATTGTTCTAGAAGAGAAACACAGAGCAAGGGGAAAAAAACCAACCAAACAAACAGTAACTTTTTGTTAAAAGTGAGTTGTTTTAAGAGCAAAAACTCAGAAAATGTCCCAAGGAAAACAGGATCAACTACATTAAATTTTTTCGTTCCTGCATTCCTACAGGTTTAATTCACAGGCAAAGTAATCAATAATCCACATTTTTCCTCATCTTAGCAACATCCTAGGAGCAGTGTTTTCACAGAGATAAACTCTTCAGAGGTTTCTTCAGCGTATTAATCACAAGCAAGCCTTTCTTGAATGTCAGGCAGTCCTGTATTTCTGCTATTTATCTTTTTTTTTTTTTTTTAAAGGCAGTATTAAAAACACAACAAAACAACTCTGGTTTATTTGACCATTACTTATCTTCATATCCTTTTCACAAGACAAGTTTGCCTCGGAACCCAATCCCTGTGGCACTTCCATTTCCTCGGATAAATTATTTGTCACAGTTCCTGCATTTAAGTTATAGCCCAGTCTTGATCCATTTTTAGATTTCACTGTAAAAAGAATGCTTTAAATCAAGCTGAATACATTTCTGTTACTATGGTGGACTTCACAAAGGCTTTTCCTTATGTCAAATCTTCTCTAGCCTCTTGGCAAATACCATTGCATTTGTAGATGAAAGTTTTCCCACTAACAGGATATGTAGCCTTCCACCTCTAAGATGCTGTTTTGAATCCTGCTCTTCTCAGTTGCCAAACAAGTGTCAAAGAGCAGCAATTCAGACTACAAGAGTTGAAGGATCTTAATCTAATTTCCAGTGAAAAGACATTCACAGAGCATAGAAGACTCCATTTGGCCCCTTTCTTTTGAGACTGGCCTTGCTAACTGAAGAGTTAATAATCAGAAACTAAAGTTAGACTAGCTCAATTATGAAATAAAGCGGACATTTTTGGTAAGTCACACAATGATGTGGATTATAGATTTAGCAGAATTTAGATTTCATGAGGGAGAGGGTATCCAGTGACCAGAAGCATGTACTGCATGGGTTATGCTAATGAAAGCTTTAATACCTTTACCTCCCACCAGCAAGAAACAGCTAGCGACTGCAGCATCCCCTTCTCACTTAGTAATTGTTTGCTTCTGTGCGGATGCCTAGCAGTGCTTTCTCCAAATCAGGGTTGGCATACAAGCAGAAGAAAAAGCACCCTCTTTGCACATCTGCGCCATACCTATTCCATGATTAAATAGAGTATTCTGTTATTATGTTCTTAATGGATGATGGGCCAGAAGCAGCAGTAGTAATAAACTCTCTTGCCCTGTGCGATTTCATTAACCTTGTTCTTTGCAGCCTCAAGTGTCACCTTATTTTCTCCCATCAGATGCCCAAGTTAGTCATGCACAGCTTTATTTATAAATGTAACATGACCTTGTTTATCTGAGCCCCAGAGCTTTTGAGTAAGCACAGAGCCTAGAAAATGGAGATCTGGCCCTGAGCATGAAAGCCAACATTTTCTGAGCACACTGTGTTGCCTGAGTAAGAGCAAGCAAACATCCTAAAGAAAAGGGAGACCATAAGGAAAGTGAGCTGAAGGAGGACTTTAATTTAAGTTAAAGACAAATCTTTGCGTGCGCGCACACACACACAACCCCCCAAAAAAACCTCACCAAAACCCATGCACACCATGCACAGAGACAGGGAAGAAAAAGGTGCTCTTTAGGTATAACCCATACTGTGCTGGGGCAATACAGATATTGCAGTTGGCTCTTGCCAGTCCTCCTGTCACCACTTGCCATCCTTTTTGGAGGAGTAAGGGAAGATGCCAGCTGCCCTGGGAGCACTCTGCTGAGTTGTTATACTGTTCTGTCAGCTGCAGTGGGCAGACTTAGTTTTCAGTCGTTTTCTGACTGTTTTCTCTACAAAATGTCTTTTTGGTTCTGGCAGGTTTTTCCCTTTTCTTCCTGGTGAACACTGAGGTGAAGAAACTGCTCTGTTTCCCAGCACTATCTAGCCACATCCACGAACAACTTCCCGTTTTTTAAGCAGTCTCTCAAAGACCTTTTGTTCCTGACAATTATAAAAGTCCTACTTTGTCTTCACAGACAGTCTTCAACCCTTGTTTGTCACATCTTTTGTTGCCTTCCTGACATTTCTGGTTTTGTTGACCTTTTTCCATCATGTTCCTATTTTTTTGGCTTTGTGATGTTGCGTTGATCCTGCTGATTTATATTTTTTACTGTGTCTTTATCTATTCCACGCCCCAACATTGAGATAACTGGCCATTTTTTGCTCATCAGGTACTTCTGACTTCTTAATAAATATCTTGAAGTGCCTATTAGTTACTTAACTTTCCCACTCCAAGCCTATGCTATTCTTTACTGTGGTCAGTGAAGTCCACAGCCCTCCCTCAAAAAGAAGGTCAATGAAAGTCATGTTTGTGCATATAAGGACAGAATTTGGCAACAAAAGCTTAAGTTTTTGCATTATTTACTTTGTGGAAACTTAAAAATAGAAATAGAAATAGAAGTGAAGATTTTTGCCAATCCACATTTCTCACTAGAGCAGAGATGTTTATTACCTTAGTGATGCGTGTTTTCACTTGTATCTGATATTCCGAAAGTCCAGATAGGTGTTTCTCAGGGGATTAGGACACATGAAGTCAGTGAGTGTTTTTCTGGGACTCTCAGGGCCCTGACTTCAAGCATTCACCTACCTACAAACCTGAGCTTTGTTGCTTTTCAAATATTTAGAAGGTAACTGGAACAATATGTGTTTGGGTAGATACCTGCACGTAAATATTCGGTAATTTTGCCATATAACAGAGTTGGATCAAGAGCTTCGGTCCCTTGTTCTGGATTCTAGCAGTAGCTTACTGTGGGACACTGGAAACAAATGATTGCTACACTAACGCAAAGATCTCGAATTGGAAGATTCTATAGAAATGCAACAGAAGATTAATTAGTACCATGTTATCCTATGTGACACTGGGCTTAGTGCAGGGAATGGATTTAGTACAAAACATGAGCCTAACCGTCCTCAGTAGACAAGAGGACATTCATTGAAGATGGACAAATGAGTCTTGAAATTCATCTGCAGGTGAAATTGTTTGATCTTCATTATTGGTATTTGATTAGGTAAATTCTCCATTCTAAGCAACATAACATTTATAGTTTTACTCTTTACTCTAAACCAACCAAACAAATAAACAAAAAAGTAGGTGTCTTGCCATACAGTTTAAGAGGTTAAATTGTATGTCATGTCATAGGTATGAACACAATACCACTTTCAATTTTTTCAGTCCTGGATGCCATTTTATTTAGCAGAGCACCAGTTAGGGCAAATAATCAAGGCCAAGAGGACACATGAACCTTAACAGTTTGTTAGAAAAATGTTGTAAGATCAACAAGATGGACCTCAGGCTGCTGTATTAATTGAGTCCCATCAGAGAGTTTCTTGCTCCGTAGCTGGTAATCGCATACCACCTGAAGGCAAACCTTTATTTTTGTGCTCTTAGCCCTGGGAAAAAAAGTTTGCAATATTTTTTATATTACTTAACCTGCAGATGTACTTTACTGAGGTCACATAAACACATCTCAGTAATTTTTTCATCAACGTTCTGCCTGGGAGTTTGTATTCCTCTTTATACAACACTGACAACTCCACACTCACAGGCTAAGCTTCTCAAGCAAAGTATTTCATGTTTTCATAGAATCATAGAATCGTTTAGGTTGGAAAAGACTTTCAAGATCATCAAGTTTTGTTCACTTTCTTTCTCTACTTTTACAAATTATCTGCTTAAAATTGTCAATATTGAAATGTGAAACAGAACTGAAACAAACAGAAACATTAAAACTGGCCTAATGATATAAGCATAGCAATGTCTATAGGTACAGCCTACATGGGAACTGTCTAGCCCCCTGACAAGAGAAATGCATTGCTTTACAAGAAGAGTTTATACTTTTTGGGGCATGCATATACACTAACATTTCTTCCTATCCCATTTTTAGTAAATGTTTCTAACAAATCACCCCACTGAAGAAGAATACAGATTCATTTAAAACAATGCACAGTACTTGTTTCTGGTTGTAATATGCATATAATATTTTAAAAGAATTATCATGTATTAATAGGTTTTGCAAGGCCACGATAATACTTTCTCACATTACCTGATGTAGGCAAATTAGTGGGCTATGTTTGCAATTATTGCATTTCATATGGTGTTTAGTAATTTCTGTAGAATTCATTTTACAGACTCATTAAAACACACTCAGTCTTTGTTAATAAAAAATGTTTAATCTGAAAATAGAAGTGTAATAGGTTTTGATGTGTGGCACCTGCAGTAATGGCAAACAATATGGGAATGTACAGAAACCTGGATGAAGTTGTTCTTATCTCCCACTACCCATGGTTTATATTTAGAAAAAAGAAATCATGATTGAGGCCATTGTTGTAATTCTGAACTGTGCTCTGCATGTTTGAACATGTGTTCAAACCCCAAGTTTACGTAAAAGAAGCAGAAGCCCAAGATCAAACATTCCACTTACAGGGAATGAGAAGCACTAAGAACTTTGGACTCCCTAAGTTTGAGTTTCTGCTGCATTGCTTGGTATGCCATGTCTATGGCATAGGAGTAGGAAAGAAGGCAAGGATGGCAGGAGGGTTTCACAGATGGCTTCTGCTGGTCTGGAGTAAGTGAAAGGGACAGAGAGAAGAGGCAAGGAAGTGGGTCTGGATGTCTTTTGTTCCCGAGTCCTGCTTTGACATGGATGAGTAGGGCAAGAATTGCCCTTTGGTAATCACAGTCCCTCCTGAGCCAGAAGCCCTGCAGCCTTGAGCATCCTCCTACTCTATCCTACTTCTGACCCACACTCCAAGTCCCCAGTACTTTCCCTCTTCTGACCCAGATGTCATATCCCTCATCTGCTGGCACTGCAGTGACCCACTAAAATCTCAAATGACCAAACTTCATTCACTCTACAACTCCTTCCTTTGACCTCATCACCCCCTTTCCTTTCAGCTTTCCTCTGATCCCAAATCCCTTCTCACCACTCCTGTTTCAAATAGCCCACTTCCCCTTTTCTCAAATGTCCCATAAGTTAACCATAGTGCCCTCAGTTTCTCCCATTCAAGAGCATCTTCTCATTAAACACTCTCCTGTTTCAAATTCTTAGTCCTGACTCCACAACCCACCCTGGAGCCTCTCACTACCCTCTTCTCACTCCTCCCCTCACTCCAATCCTCTATCCTGTTCTAAAATTCTCTTCCAGCTCACCCCCACCCCATACACATACTCCCTTTTATCTGCAACTCCTTTCCCACCTATGATGTCCCTGCCTCAGATCACCAAACCCACTGCAGCTTTTTAGTTCTTCCTGCTCAGCTTTGGTGATGTGCCTATCTGCCACACTCTTCCCCTGTAGCTGGGTGGTCAGCTAAAGCCTCCACCTTTCTTGGTTGTCCTTGCAGGTTAAAAGGAAGCAATCAGCGCTCCTCTTTTATCCGGGATTTCAAAAGCTGAGTCTGCACTTACCAGATGTCAAGAAAAACAAAATAGTTTTCGAAAGAAAACAGCGAGGTGAGGAAGAGGATGTAATGCAGCCATATTTTTCAAGAAGAGTCTCTGCATTCCAGGTATCTGTCCCTAATTCATCGTAGGAGTGGAGAGTGGAGAAGGGAATTTGCCTAGAGGAAGAAGTAGGGCAGAAAACTGGCCAGGCCAGCATTCCCCTAAGCAAATCCCTGGAAAGGTAGAAGGGGTCAAAGCAGGACATCTCCTTTCTCCCTCAAGTCAGCATTACACTTGTGTTCTCCAAGGCATCCAGAGAAGCTCAGCTCAAGCATCACATTTGAGCTCCACTCTGGACAGAATGAAATGGGGCCCTGGACCCCCAGTCCTTGGGAATAGAATGAAGCAAGCTGTCAGCGACCTAAGTGATCCAACAGGGGAAATTTCTGGTTTGGATTTTGAGAAGCTTGCAACACAGGCCATAAAAATTTCCCCAGAGCTATGTATGAACAACTGCACTGCAGCAGCCCAGTGTTAGTTGTAGGACATTATGATAGCAACCAGAGAATTCCTTCATGTATATTATTGCAAAATGGTACTGAACAATATTTATGAGTGTATCCTTGAACATTTTTCCATCACTGAAAGTGACTAGTCCTGTGCGGGTTTACCCAAACTTTCTCAGAATGCCAGGTAGTGCCGAGGAGCAAAGCAGTCGGACCACTGCATGAACTAGAGTAGCTGTTAGCAAGGACAGTTGGGATAAGGGGAAAAAAAAAAAAAAGACAAAAAAAACCCCACTCTCCCTTCTGCTTGAGTAGAATCTCTTGACAATGTAAAATTCTTTCCTTAGAGAATAAAGGGGCTCTTCATGATGACTGAAGAACAGTCATTTCTACTGACAACAGACATCCAAACTCTGGAGGAGAAACAACAGCCAAATGATCAATATATTGTAAAGAGCACTAGACTAACAAAATTATCTATTTACAGCAAATGGCTAGGATGTATTTGAATACTCCAGATTTTTTCTCATAGATGTCACGTGCACAGACACTACCCCCCTCAGGATTGTACATGGGATTTATAAATTCTTCTGCTGGCATTACTGAAATATCAGTTTTAAAACAATAAACAATATTGCCTCACATGCCAAGGAGAACAGGAATTTTAACATCTTAAGCCTTCCCTAGAGATGGCAAGATTCCCTTGGTTTGTGTGTTACTCCACAGAGTTGCATGTTATGCCAATGTGAGGGAGGACAACTCCTTTGTTTTTTTCCACTTATTTCCCAGTGAGGAGCTCTTTGTCTACAGACTCCTACGACAAGTCTTCTTGTTTCTTGGCTGTGCTCATCATTCATTTCTGAATCTGCTAGGTAGGACAATTTTGCACAAGGGAGGGAAAAAAGTAATTGCATTTGCCCAGGGCTTGGAAGGAGGAAGCATGACAGGTTAAGGCTAGTTGGGTCTCCCTCAGCTTTGGTCCTTCTTCAGGAAATTCCCTTCTTCCTACCAGGTGAATGTTTCTGCTCCTTATCTGCTCACCTCTGCATGTAGTCTCTGGTTTCCCTTTGCCATTGAGATCTGTGTGTGGGCTGCTTCTCACGAAGGACAAATCTTCAGCTCCTGCAGCAGACAACCAAACCTCTGTAATCAAGGCATGGCTCCTCTGCCTGAGTCTGACTCAGAAATGGCTGGGGGCCCTTCTACCCTTGGCATTTGGCTCCTTTTGCCCCCTGTTCATCTCCCATCACACAAGTATTCCACTTAGGTAACACTTGGCATTTTCAGCCCCAGGGCCTCAACACTGATGAAATTTCCAAAATTATTTTTTAAAAAGCCACAAATATTTTGAATTCCTAGCAACTGAGAAACCCCCAAAGCAAGAAAGCAGCATTCTTCTGCCAGGAAGGGAAGAGGGAAGGCTGCAATAGGGAGAAGAATGGTGGACTGAGAACTGCTTCATCTTTCTACTCCCTCCTCCTTCTCTTTAAACTTGCTGCTAATGCAAGGTTGGGGAGAGGGGAGGAAAAACTGGGGTAGGGGGAAATAAATTCTGGAATCCTGTCTCCAGGAGAAGTGGAGAAGATCACTGAAAGCAATGGCTGCATCTTTCTCTCTCGCTCTTCTATCTTCCCACCTCCATAAAACTCATGTATCAATACAGGTGAGAGACAGGTGTTATTAATTTTTCCACTTCTTCCTTCATTAAAAATAAATAAACAGAGGCATAGTTAATGGTTAATGCTGCTGAGTTCATGGAGCAAACAGTACTCTTTTCCCATCTTGCCCATAGTTTAATTATGAGCTTAGGCTGCCTTCAGGCTACAAAGGCCAAGAAAGCAGGGAATGCATGTATCCAGAAATGCAGTCAGTGTTTTATGTCTCTGAGCTAAAATTATATATATATATAAAAAAAAGGCAATATGAAAACCATGGAGCTTAGAGTCAAGGGAATAAAAAGCAAAAAAAAGCAGGGCTGAAGATAGCTGAGCAACTAGCAACATGGAGGACTTCCAAATTCAGCAGTAATGTTAGAAAGCTGTTTCTGTGAAGGTTGTTAGTGAAAGATCTTCAGAGTAATCACAGATTAAAAAATCAATGAACAAGCTGTGGCTGCTATAAGGTGGCTGCTGGGTTTGTCATCTCTGAACAAGCAAGGTAGGAGGAGAACAAACAAGACTCCAATGTCTGGGGTCAGAAGAATGACATAGAAACCCTGTGGGGGTGCAGAAGTGCCAGAGAACATGGTGTACCCACACACTCCTCCAAAACACATGGGAAACTTCAAGATTGCCTTGGAGAATATGGTGCTCTCAAACACTGAATGCCAAAGCTCAGTGGAGTATTTATCCATCAGGGATGTGAAAGCAGAGCTGAAAGATGACAGTGGATAAGGATGCTCATACAAACCTGACACTCAGCAGTGCCATGAGCAGTCACTGGACAGCTTCACAGCCAGAGAGTGCAGGCTCCAATTCCTGATGCTGTAGGAAGCAGAGGGGAATTTTCTGTCTGGGCTGTTCCATGGTGGAAGAGGACAGCATTTACAGAAGCCTGCCAGAAGGGGAAGAAGGATTTGAAGCTTTAGTGCAAATCAAAACTAACCCCTAAAATATTTCCTTTAAGTGTGATCCATGTTTTTCTGTGGCTCAAAGTGAATCAGAGCTTCTAATCTCAGCATCACAGCTAAACACATGAGATCAAGGTGCTGATCCAAAGTTCACTAAGCATCAGAGAAGTGAATTGGGCTTGCCTTTGGATACAATAAAATACATGTGACTTGTATTTATAAGGAATAAGAGGCACACACAAACTAGCTGACTTCACAGAACATATAAGGTCACCATTATTTCAAGAAGCCATAAAACATGATGAATAGCATAGATAGGCTTAAAATTGTTAGGAATGCAAAATTAATCATTATAAGCACCTGATAACATGTAGAAAGCTTGCTTTTTGAAAGTCAGACAGGTAGGTAGTGAAGCCAATTTTTAGGAGAAATTCCAGGGAATGTCTCCCATAGTTTAAAAGAATGGTGTACCCCAACATCAGACTGCTAGAAATCCTGTACTAGAAATCCTGTGCATCAAGGGAACTGTAGATACTGAAGACAGCACCTACAGACTGCAGGCTCTGAAAACATCTAGTTGATGCAGAGTAAAAAGATAACCTAATTTTGAACCAGTTTGTAGAACTGAGAGCTGTATTCCTGATCTGTGCCTTTGCCTGTATCATGTAATGAAATTGCCTTGTTAATCAGAACATGAGTTTTCTAGAACAATTGAGTGCTGTGAACGCTATAGGAAGGATACAGTTTTGACAGGGGAAAAAACCCCAACAAAACCAAACACCCCCCCCCAAAAAAACTAAAAAAACTCCAAAACAAACAAATAACTGCTTTACAGTTTTACCTTTTTAATACGTTAAGATGATATTTAAATTTACTGGTATCCAGATTACAGGTAGTAGTATTTACATATGCATCTCAAAATCTAACTATCTTGATACAAAAAGAGTCCTTAAGCAACATGAGAAAAAAAAAGCAACTTGCGGCACACCACCTCATAAACTTTGATATGGTGATACACACTTAAAACTAAGATGGGGGGGGGGGGGGGGGAGGCAGGGAGAAAAAAGCTTTCAGTGATGTTGGAAGAATATCCCTTTTTGTTAGAATAACCACGGACTTTCAAACAGGTGCCAGAGTGGGTTATTCAAGACCCACTGCACATCTAGAGTTTAAGAAAGGAAAACCCAGATACTATCGTGAAACAAGATGGATATAATATATACTCCTTTATTTGGTTTTGGAACCATTAGCACAGGTGATCAGATTACAAGTGGGATGAATTAATTTTGGAAAAAAAATAAAAGCATAATAGTGTATTAATGCATGGTTAAAGGACAATGTCATTAATCTAATGATAGACTTGTTATATTACTAATCGAAATGCCTTATTAAACAAAATCAATAAATACAATCTTTTCCCTGTCAGAAAGCTGACTAGTGAGATTGTCATAAAAGCTGGTTTGATATATATATATTTTTTTTTTTGCCAGAATAGCAACTCTACTCTCTGAAGGATCTGACCACTAGTTGGCACTGTTACTTCACTCAAATAAATAGCCATTAAACGAGGTGTTCAGCTACAAAAACTGATCTCTACATTTTTGAGCTCTAAGTTTTCTTTAGGAACCTCTAGGAAAGATGGTGAGAGAAAAATGGAGGAAAAAGTAATGCATGATTGGAAAATTATTTCCCCCTCCCCACTTCATGAATCTCTTTCATCAAACTTCTGGTTCCAACTTGAATTCTGAAAGAGAGAGTGAAGCAATATCAAGTGTATTTGGGCGGGTTGGGGAGGGAGGGAAACAAACACTCCCCCCCCTTCCCCCCCGCC
>JAVJGG010000055.1:1014773-1050022 GCA_035590195.1 Aviceda cuculoides
GGTGGGTGGAAAACAAACACCCCCCCCCCTTCCCCCCCGCCAAAAAAAAAAAAACCCAAAAACCCCAAACAAAACCAAAACAACCCCAAACCCAAAACAAAACCCATAGCTATAGTCATGCGTACTTAAGTGGCAAAGTCCAGGCTGTAAGTGTAGACCCAGTGGTATTCCCATGTCAGGAAGCTTAAATAACAGAAACAACCATTGAATGCAAACGTGAAATGAACCTTATATCCCTGTGAGCTGCTCCTTCTGTTCCCTCTCTAATAACCCACTGCTACAGTGGTGCCTTAGGTTCTGTTCTACCAGCTCTGAACTGCTGGTAATAAAGAAGTGCCACCTTTCCTGTGTGGAGTTTCTGTCGTGTTTAGAATAAAAGGAAGAGTTTTCTTCCTCCTCTTCCTAGAAAAAGCAGGATCCTACATTTGTAAGTTGGAGTGCAAAGAGGCTTTTTGGGCAGAGTTTGCCTGTGCTGGCTCCAAGAGGCTGCTCAGCCCTTCGATCTAAGGCTGCTTTATCACACACAGGATGGGCTGTCGGATTCCTCCTGGCTGTGCTACACATAGCTCTGCCGTGCAAGACTGGGGAGTACCTCCAGGGTTCAGCAACACAAGCTGGTTACAGGGGTCCCTGAAGAGAGGCAGATGGAAAAGAGAACATGTTGTCTTTCTATGCCCAATCAGTGGGAGAAAGAGAGGGCATTTTCACCTTTCAGAGTCTAACTTCTAGGGCTGAAATTGAAGCAGTTAATGTTTTGCTTTAGCTGCAAATCAGACTTCCTTTGAAGTAAAATTCATTTCAGTTTCACATTTCAGTTACACAGAAGCAAGTTTTCAAAAATATCCACTTCTCAAAGGAAAATGCACACAACCTGAATGAGCTGCTTTAGAACAATAAGAAAGATGTAATCTCTATAATACTCCAAATCCTGGCTCATACACAAACCCACAGACTGACACTGCTAGCACATTAACTACAGTGAGTCACAGAAAGGTTCTCAAATTAAATCCTCATCTACACTACTGACACTCTTTATCGCCTTAGGTATGTCTCATGAACACTCCTGAGCTCTAAAGTACGCATAACACTTACCCAGCATTAGAAAGATTAATTCATTACCGGCTGCAAAGTGCTAAGTAAACGTTTACAACAATTAACAACCAAGTAGGATGTTTTCATCACCAAAACAAAAAGAAATGTAAAATGCAAGCAGCACCAATGATGTGAAGGGTGGAAAATAAAATTAAAGCAAAAACTTCCTTCCATTCTAATGAATGTTAGAAAGCCAAAACAGCAACAAAAAGTAGTCAATCAATCAGACTGTGGGTTTGAGTAAATTGAGTAGCTTGACATCAGCTCTTTAAGAAAGCACTGTAGGCTGGTATATAAGAAAATGGAAACAGACTTTGTAACTGGTTTACATATACAGCTTTATAAAGTCTCATGATAGAAAGTGGCTGATCCCACAATATCCAAGATATCCCCTATTGTTCTAGATTTAATTAAATTAAACCACTCACAAGATTACATTATGCTACAAGGCAATCCATGGATGATCACAGAAGCTATAGTAAACCATCCCCAAATTTTCCACTATCAAGTATCTTAACAATTTTTTTTCTTTTGAAGATGTACATTATAAACACTCCATAGGTTGGAGCAAGCAGATGTAATGCTGCTTAAAACACCCATGTATGCAGTCTAATCTCACTCTTCTCAGTGAGAAGCAACTGACAGATGTGTGATGGCTCCTAGTTTATAACACAGACTGGAGTCTGATATCCAATAGTACTCATTATCAAAATCTAGATATATGTTGTCCAAATTGTTTAACATTAAAAATTTCCATCCTTTGAAGATAAACAGGTTAACAAGCTTCAAAATCATTGATGAAGTAAGGCTTGAGGAATATCCTTCTGAGCAGCATAAACATTAGCTCGGCTAACATCTCATGCCATCAACAAAGAAAGATCACTAGCAGACCCAGGCCAAGATGCTGTGGGAAATAAGTGGAAGGCAATAACAGCTGGAAATATTTGGCACATACAATAATACAATTTGAAACCCTTTGGATACTGGGTTTCCAAGCTTTTTTTTTTTTTTTTTTTTTAAACCACAAAATATTTCATTAGCACTTGCATGAGAAACAAGGTCAGAAGCACCCAGGTGTGCTTATGACATTGTTACCTGCCATGAGATGATACAAACATCCCCCTCCTTCCTCCCTCTCCACCTCCAATTATGTATTTGCAGAATGCATGTAACAGCACATCTTCAGAGCTAATGTTATACAGCTGGGTAGGAATACATATCTGTCTGTATATATTACAATTGGAAATCCAGTCATCTTTGGGTGCTTTGCTGATTAAACGGACTTTATAAAATAATGCTGTATACCTGTCCAGCTTTGCATTTCCTAATGGCTTCTGAACATGACAGGCAGGTTTAGTCACATTTGATGGATGGATTAAGGAGGTCCTAAATTTCTACAGTGCTGTAGGAGATCTGCGCGAGGATAGAAGACACTGGCAAATGCCGTGTTGAGGGAAAGGCTGCAACAGGGGATCAGCAGCTCCCTGCTGAGTCAGGTCAGGAAGAACACAGTACAGCTCAGGACAAGGCATCATACACACTGCCTTTTGCCCATATGGTAGTTTGGAGGAAGATGAGAGTATGCATGCAGGGAGCAGAAAGGCAGAGAACACTCAAAGGCAAAGAAACATATTAGTAGAGGCCTCAGAAGAGGTGCAACAGTTAAATCTGGAAGTTTTTTTTTTTTAATTTCTTTTATTGATTGATTTTTACTTGCAGAAAGTTGGGATGTAGTATGCAAGACTTGGGAGAACTAGATTTCTGCTGCTCAGAAGAAAAATAGTTTCTTTCTACTGCAATGGTTCCTATTTAGACATCTCACTCAATCAGATGAAACCTGCTTATCCACTGATCAATGTGATGGGGGATGAGAAAAGTGAGAACAAAAATACTCGTGTACTGTGGTACAGGAGTCCTAGTCACTGCATAGACCTGGCTGTGCTCACTCCGCAAAAGTAAACAGAAAAGATTATTCCTGTCCCCAAAAAATTACATAAATATTTTTCCTGTCTACCCTAAAATAGTGAAACCCAAACTAAATATAAACCAACCACTCTCTTTAATGGTGATTACAGCCTTGCTGGATTCTATGCACAGTAACAATGGTTTGAATTTGTTAAAGGTTGCAAGGAAAAGTACAGCAGCAAGACCTTGTAGCTGGCAGTTTGTTTTTGTTCCTCAGTTAAAGCATATGCGGTAGCTGGCTATGCAGCTTTTAAACAGCAGTCTCTACAGAAAAAATAACTTAACTATGCACTATTGAGCAAACTAAAATTTTGTAGCTATGTCTCCTGTGCAAAAGCCATCAGAGAAAGACGGTAAATAACTCTGCTCCTTCCCTGTGCATCCGAAGGAGAAGGACCACGCCTGATGTCATTTCAGTTACATACAGAGCTTTGCCATAACACTGGGACACAAGGAATATTTAAGGAATCCAGAGAGTGCCTCTCTCCCATGATGTATTTTTTTTAATGCACCGGAAAGAAGGAATAACAGAGGCAAAATAAATTTGGATTCAATCAGCACAGCATGACAAGCACTCAGTAGTACTCCAGGACTTTGTTTGAGTAAACAGTGATGTGTCTCATGAAATGTTCAAAACAAAAAAATAAATAGCCTTTAAAGACACAAACCGTCTATATAAACAGAGGGTGGGGCAACACTACTGGATTACCAGCACCTTTTGAGGGAAAAAGAAATCAGCAGCTCTCCCTTTAGCAGGAGTGAAGAACTGGGATGCAGGTCCTGCAGCGAGGCTTCCTGCAACCCCAGGAAAGAACAAGACAGATGTCCAGGTACCCACTTCCACACAATACCTGCTCAATATCCACAACTGAACAAGGACTTAAGTAACAGCTCAGGCAAAACAGATATAGACAGCAGACAGCAGAAGAGAGACTGAAGGCACTGCTGAGGTGCTAGATCCCTGCAAAAAGCAAGAAAACTATTAAACAAAGTTCGTTAAAATAGTTTAGGGGGACAAATCTCTGCTGATCCCTACAAGAAAGAGGCAGAAGTCTTAGCACAGGATTACCAAAAAATAAATAGAGTGCAAACAGTGATCTGGTTTCCTTTTGAACCTAGCAGATACACATGGATTCTTATCTTCAGGAATTCTCCAATTTAGTTACACAATCCTTTCCATTGGTCTTATCATGCTCAATCTCCCAACAATTTAAGCTCCTCTCTCCCTCCAGTCCTGTTTGGAGCTTCACTCTGCGAGTGTTCAAGAACCTTCCAGTTTCCAGCCTAAATTAACCAGATAATAAACACTTGATCTGGCACTAGTATTATCCTCTTATACAGGATTTTTCCCTCCTAGAGACATAACCCTCCCATCCATTTACAAATAGTTGTCCTATCCCCTTCAAAGTGTCTGCACAGGAGGCTAAGAAATCAAGGCATTTTTATCTCCTTGTAAGGAATAACAGGGAAATGTTTAATCCATCCCATTCTTCTAACCAACCTACTAATCCACTGTACTTGTTTTAATTCACATTAAGCTTTGTTAAAGCTAGGTGATCTCAGCTGTATATGAGACTTTATCATTGTCATATACAATGGCTTGGATATCTCTAGCAAAACCATCTCACTTAGTGTCTCCTAAAAGCACATTAGGGTTTTCGCTGCTACTTTATCCTGCTTGCTCATAGACATCCAAAAATTTGATTAACCATCATATACTTCTCTTTTTTTTCTCCTACATTCTTATTTGTTTCAAAGACCCAGCAGCAAGTACAAGCAAGGCTGTTGACTGCAGAGGATGGCTGCTGTGCTGCTCCTGCCCTGCCACAGGGCTTGCAAGATACATGTTGTATTACACGCCACTTTCTTAAATCAAGTGGCAGGATTAGCACAGCACACAAATGGATTATTTTGCAAGATTTAGGTATTGCAGAAGTACAATATGCCCCTGCAATATGGAATTAACTTTCTCAATATTCCTACATCAACAGATACTTGTGGTTACATGCAAATTGAGAGGGGAAAAATACATGTAGTTTTGCATGCAAAACAACCAATGGGGGATAACTTTTGCACACAGATAAGTGAGACTCCACCTGGAGCACTGTGTCCAGCTCTGGAGTCCTCAGCACAGGAATGACATGGACCTGTTGGAGTAGGTCCAGAGGAGGGCCACAAAAATGATCAGAGGGCTGGAACACCCCTCCTATGAGGAAAGGCTGAGAGAGTTGGGGTTGTTTAGCCTGGAGAAGGCTCTGGGAGACCTTATTGTGGCTTTTCAATACTTCAAGGGGGGCTATAGGAAAGATGGGGACAGACTTTTTAGTAGGGTCTGTTGCAATAGGACAAGGGGTAATGGTTTTAAACTAAAGGAGGATAGATTTAGACTATATATAAGAAACTTTTTACAATGAGGGTGCTGAAACACTGGAACAGGTTACCTGGAGAGGTGGTGGATGCCCCATCCCTGGTTCAAGGTCAGGTTGGGTGAGGCTCTGAGCAACCTGATCTATTTGAAGATGTCTCAGCTCATTGCAGGAGGGTTGAACTAGGTGACCTTTAAAGGTCCCTTCCAAACCAAACTATTCTATGATTCTGTGATTCTATGATATTCAACTACAGAAGAAGGAAATGTACAATTGTTTCAAGCTATCAGGATATTGCTAAATGCTTTGACAGTCAGCAGACACTTGGCACTGGTAGAGAGCACACAAAGCTCTAAATCAGGTAGCAGAAGTAGGACTTTTGTAAGTCAGAGAAATAGATCCATCTGTTTTCTGGGTCAGCATCAGAAGAGTTCGTTATGTTTAATACAACGTGTTCAAAAGGTGACAAGCCCTGAGAAACAAGGGCATATTTTTATGAGTATGAAGGGACCACATTTACTCCAGCTCCAAAATGACACCCCCATTCAGAAACAAAACACCAAAGCCAACAACAAACCAGCCAGCTTTCTGCAGTGGCCTCTGGACTGACATGCTACTGTCTGAGGTTTGGCAGGCGGGCTGTAGTGCTCCAGCTGAAGAAGGGAACAGCATCACTGGAACCGTGTAATTGCAAAACAACAGCAGCAACCCCCTCCCAGAAGCCCAAGAACCCTCAGAAAAGCTCTGCAAGATAATTTCAGCAATGGGCAAAGGTAGATTGACAACCCTTTACTGTAGATGAAGCATTTATTTTGATGAAGTTGTATCAGTTTGTTCTAATGGATGCGGTTTGTGACTTGAAAGGCTCAAGGAGAAAGCACAAGTCCATTTTCAACAGTTGTGAGAGAGGTGATAGGCAAAGTGTCTGATCTCAGAGATCTTAGAAACTTAAATGAGACCCACAGGGATGTGAACACACAGATCAAGCAAGTGCCTAATAACTGGGAAGACCTGAAGAGCAGGAAGAAACAGAAAAACTGAAGGTCATAGGAATATACACAAATGTGAAGGCAAAACTCTAGTGACATCTTCGGAAAAGAAGTTTAAAACTGCCAAATGCAACACAAGTGAATGACAAAGCACAAGTGAATGATCAAGAAACAGCAAAGCACTCACTGTATTGAAAACTGGCCTGCCAGCTGCACTGCCCTTTCATGGCTGCTGAACACCACCAGAAAGCTCACAGCCATGACTAACAGTACAGAAGTAAGAACAAGATTAATTGCACAATTTATTATTTTGTTTGTTTGTGGTTTTTTTAATTTAAGTATACAAATACACAAGATTGAAGTGACACCCTTCCAGTAAAACAGTTTAATTATCTTCAAACAAATGCACATGCTCACAATGGTCTCAGGGAAAAGTATGTTTTGGCCTTCAGCAGGTCAAGGACATATCAAAGAATTATTAAAGAAAATGAACTTAAAATCAAGAAGAGCCAAAGCTAAGATTTTATCTTCTTAAATTTGAATTATGGCCTGCTTCTGGATTGCATGGTATCACAGGGGAAAGAAATAAAATATTATCTAAAAGGATCACTTTCAACTAGACTCGGACACCCAGCTCGTCGTGACCTGCAGACAAGTGACTATAAGAAGCAATCTGCTATAACTTTTGCCACAGGTTAGTTTGTTTATAACACAGACTATAACACTACCCACCTAGGAAGCTAGGAAAGCACAACATCTTCTTGACACCTGGCTTATGAGAGGAGGGTACTACAAATGCACCCTACTACCTGTCCTGTTAATTAGCCAGAGAGAAGGCTTTTATGCTACTCTGCCCTATACAAACTTTATACTAATACTAATTTCCTCTCTTTCCAACATTTGCATTTATTTACAAAATACATAAGCAAAGTACTACGGAGCACTCGAGGAAGCGCTTTCTTTGCTCGTGATGCCAAGCCTCCTTCCAGCTAGTAGCTGAACCCTGAGAGCTCCTTCTCTCTCTCTGTTTCATGCTTCAAATAAATGTACATGATGTTTCTGTGGGCCTTCCTTGGCTGCTGCTCTCCCACACCCACACTTCTGTAGGAAGATTAGCACCAGCTTTGTTTTCTATTTGGCTGCTCATAAACTCTACCTACACAACTCGCAAATGTCATTGAGCTTTCTATGAGACCTATGCTTTGGGCAGTGATGCTTGTAATTTCACCTATGCCAGAAGAGAGGGCATAATTTTCTTACACTTATCCTGAAAGTTTCACCTAACTTTCCTACCACTGATTTTTCCACAGACTCTATTCATGCCCTCCTCCAAGTTACAGACCATTTATGATGATCGGCTAAAAGGCAAGGCAGAGGACCATCCCTTTTTCACCTTTGCTCACTGCTGTGGTTATTTTCTGCACAGGAGTCAAAGGGAAAATCCTGGTCTTAGGCTTGAATCTAATGTCAAGGCAAGCTCAGTGTTCCCTTTCCTTTGAAAAGGGAACATCTGGACATGGACCAGGCACCGGAACTTCTGAGAGCAATGGAGTTAGGCAGAGCTGAATTAATCCCATTCCAGGCCCCCACCCCCTCACTAAAAACCTTGGGAAAGCTCAAATCCAAGGTTGATCTCTAGGTACAATATGTGTCAAGGCCACAAAGTGCAAGCTTGCAACTAAAGGTGCTTTGAATAAACAACAGATTTCCCAGATGGGAATTTCCTCCATTATTATTTTTAATTTTCCATTTCCTAACATTCAAATACCAAAGAATACATCCAAGCATACACGTCTTTGAAGAAAGCAGTTAAGCAAGGACTAAACTAGGAAAGAACACTTGGCCTTCTGCAACATGGCCATTACATTAACTCCTCTGAGAGCTGGTCTTTTGAATCCGAACACAGTTTGTTTTTTTAAAGTCACTAGTGATTACCAGAGGAAAAAAATAATTGTTGGGAAAAGTTTGGTTTATTCACTGACCAACACAACATTTAACTCTGTCTCAAGCGTTCTACAGCATGAAACATTGCAAGATGATGGTATGCTGTACTCCAAGGGTCAACTTCAAGGGCCAGGAAAAAAACATCCTCCAGAACTTGAGTTCAAAGGAAAAGCATGGTTAGTTTTTAGAATGGAATGACTGGTGGGCACATAGTGTTAGGATTGAACTCTGGCAATATAAAAAGACTTACTTGTATGTATAAACTAATTCTATGTACAAGTTTAAATAAGAAATATCTCTTCAGGTTGTTCTGTGGGCTCCAGGACCAACAAAACCATTTTTTAGAGCAGCATTTAAAAAAAAAAAAAAATTTCTTCAAGAAACCCTAAAGATATGCAGATAAAACCCTAAACTATCTCAGTATCTGGTTTTCTTGCCTTCATTACTGCTAAACACCAGGGAGAAAAAAAGGAAAAAAAAAAAAAATTTTTTTTAGGACCCTTCCAGAGCAAGTTGTATGCATCAAATGCAGACTGCCAGGTCTTCCTCTTTCAAGCCAAGGTTGCTCCCGCTGAAACCTTTTTACAATCTGCTGTTAGATCAGAAAGGTATAGCAAAGGAGCAATGACCTAATGCAGGCCTAAATGTAACTTGAGGTTTTGCCAGTGAAAGCTGGTGTTTTCTGAAATGACAAACACATGAGTGCAACCCAAGTTTAAGCTTTCAAACTAACTTCAGCTTAACTTCAGAAGACCCTTCTTCACCCAAAGTGAAGTAGGTATAAGCAATGAATCTAAGTCTAAGTGTTGGCAGTACTGCCAATGCCCAGGAGAAGAGGCCATGCTCTTCCAAGTCCACAAATATAGAAAGAAGCCCCATATCCTTTGACAAATACAAAAATGTTACAGGGAAATAAAAACTCAGCTGTTTGTCTGAACATATCATCACAGTAAAATGTGCTTATAAGCAGAAAACTTGATCTTTAGTCAGGTGATGTTATAATCTTTTCAGTAACTGGATGCTTTTGCAGTTCCAGGACTACATTTCATCAGATTTATGGACTGTGTTTTACAAAAAGTCATGGAGGGCTAAAAGGGGTTCTCCTCCACTCTGTGTGCCTCTGCCAGTGTAACAGTGATTGCTGCCTCATTACGTACTGCAAAATACGATGATGGGAAGAAGCCCTCTCATTCCACATGAAAGAAAGGAAGGAAAACACAGGTGAATTTGCCCTGAAATAGTAATAGGGAGGAAAAAGCATTTCCTCCTCTTTTCAGAGTGTTTCTAGTTTTTGTCTTTTTATTATAGTGCAGTTTGTTTTAAATATCAGAAAATGTCATTCCCAGGGTGAGGTGAAACTGAAATCCTGAAAAGTTCCTCTGATCTTGGCCCATCAGTGAAAGCAGTTTGAAATGTCTGCTTCTACTAAATGTTTTGTTTGGGTAACTTCCACTAGGGATTAAGTCTTAATGCTTTATTTCCATTAGAATGTCCTTTGAACAGGATTTTATAAAAGCTTAAATGAAATGAGAAAACATTTAGGTCAGAACTTGTTCATAGCAATGTTTCTTCAGGACTTTATTAGCCTGGGATTGAATGAACTGCATTGTATCAGCTGACAATTAGTAAAAAAAGGTCTGAGTAATTCTGGTTTTTTCAGTTCAGTGATCCTTTCACAGCAACTCCAGTGAGGGAGCTTGGTAAGCAAGAATGCGAAGTCGTTCACTGAAAGACAGTCAGAAGAGGGCACGTTCACTTGCTGGTACATATACAGCCATGCATACACGGTACCCTAGAATACAGTCAACTGAAAACAAATGCAGCAGATTTTGCAGTCCATGGGCCAAGTTTTGTTCACATTTAGATAGGCCTGTATCCAGGTCATGTCTATAATTTCACTGAATTTAAAAACACAACTGAACTTTAAGACGAATCAACAAAAACACTGTCTGGGTCTCCAAATTCAGCAGAGAGAATCAAAAGGCATTTAAAAGTGTTTGAAAAGGAAATCTTCCTCCTTTAGCAGTTCATTGTATGCAAATGTATTTGTATTTGTATAACAAATAAAAATTTAATGAAACTGTCAGTAGGCAAGTGTGAGAGAACATCGCCCTCCCCATCCCATACACTTTAAGTCTTAATCCAACCTCTAGCTAACAGAGATTGCGATAATTCCTGGAGTATGAAGTGTACCATCCTCTCTAAACTTTTGTTAGTATTATTTATTATGCCTCCTCTGATATCCCTTTTTCTTTCCACAGTGGGCTGTAAAGAGGTGAAGTACACAAATATTCCTTAAAAAGCCCTTTATACAGAGCATTTCCCTGCAGGATGCTCCCACTGGTTTTCAGCATATGAATGAGACAGAGAACCAAAACAGTAATCCCTAAAAGGGAGATTAGTCAGGAGAGTGCTTTCTGGCAGCAGTGAAGGGGTTAATCGTGGCCGCACCAAAGTGTATGACTCCATGGTTACAGCCCTGAAAATGTGTCCTACTATAAAGTGTCTCTATATTTCTTCTTACATTGTAATCTTTAGTGGAAAAAAAGTGACTCCCCTGATTTGCAGTAAATTACAGCTCCAGGCAAAAACTTCACCAGAAGAGAAACATTTCTGACCATCCACTTTTTCTCTACACACAAGATAAAACCAGTTTCTATTGCAGAAAGTCTCCAGCACTTTCAGTTATAATTTCATCCAAGGTTAACTAGCTTCCCCCAACCCCTTCCACCCCAAACCCTGGACTTGCTCTGGAGCTGCAGCGTTGCTCTGGAACATGCTGGTGATTTTCCACTATCTGCACAACACACAGTCTCTGGTGTTTCTCAGGTGTCTTGACTACAAGGTTTAGGATTTTCTAACCAGACAATCCATTTCTTCATGATGCACCAGGCTTAAAAGTCTGCCCTCTTCAGAGAATGTTGCAGGTTCTCATCTCTGAAATTAAGTCCTACCTGTTTGTTCCATTTGTCCTAAGAAAATAGGTTATTAGTAAGTTATTGAAATAGCTCCTCCTTCCTCACTAGTATTGCTTTTTATAGACATTCTTCCATATTCATCTGAAGTCTTCTCAAAAATCACTGCTCTTTGCTTTTGGTTACATGTAGAGGCAAATGGAAAATATTTTATAAGACATATTTACACAAATGAGGACTATGGAGGTGGCTCAGTTTTACGGTGCTGTGAGAAAGGCAAGGTTAAATACTGCATAAGAAATCTGAGACTGTCCTCTTTGACAGCAGGGGCAAATATCATTAAGCAGAGTTCCTTGCCCTACAGCCTCCTCCTCCCCATGCTTGCCTTTCTCTTCCCCTGCCAGCCTTTAGCAGCCTCCAGAAATGCAACCTGCTCTTACGAAAGCAAATCAAAACTGCCCCCATTTCAGTTTTTCCTTTTCCATACAATCCTGACACCACTGTCTCTTTCCAGTCCCCATTCCCTCTCTCATCCAGTACGGCTTCTCTGCCAGACCATGAAATGTTACAACCAGCTTCATGCTTTCTTGCCAGCTTTTTGATCATGAGCAAAGGTGGAAGAAATTAACTCAAACCAAGTGTCAGCCTAAATACTGTCCTAACAACATGGCTTTCAGGTACACAGATGACCTTGGTTATTATTGCCTTTTACCTGTACCGTTTACACTAATTCCAAGTGCCTGCAAAACAGCTGCTTGCAGCTCCTGACGGAGGCTGGGTCTGCAGTGCACTAATGCCACCAATGAAATACTGTTCAGAGACATACCAGCTTGAATTTCCTAGGAATCCCTCCACCCTCCAAAAAGCAACATGTGGCATCTCCTCTGGACAAGGGCAAGAGGGTACATAAAGCTTATTTACAGTCTCAAATCAACTTTGTTTCCTGCTTTACTTTATTTGTCTTCATCGGGCACAGTCAGGTTCAGAGGGAGACTTCTTGCTGTATCTCCCATGCAGGGAAAGTTTGTCAGAACTCAGAAGTCCTGTTGGTGTCAGTCTGGTGGGGTTTTTAACTCATCCTTGCAGAGGCTTTGTATCTTCCAACCCTTTTTTTCCCTCAATATCCCCAAATCTGCCTTAAACTTCAGTAGTGTGTTTGAATGACCAGATGTGGCTTCTCTAACCCTCTAGTAAGGCCCCCAGGAGCCAGTGAGGAAGATACTGGGCCAGCATCCTTATGTTTTTCCAGATTTGACTGAGAGGTTCACAGAACCTGAGCTTAAAAATATTTTAACTGTTCTGAGTTCAGAGCCACAATCTTGAGACATAGTTTATTTGTTTATTAAACAGCATTATGATGTCCTGGGAAACTTCTTAAGTTGCTTATACCCTATGAAGTGACATCACTGAAATGAAACAGCAGGTCACAGTGTCACAGCTGGAAACCTTGAATCCATCATGACAAGATCTCCAAGTTTTCAATTCAAAAGCTCTGGACTGCTGAAGTATTTTTCCTCCTAAGGGTATTTAGCTCTGGATTCTGCTTTCCATGGTTCACTGTCCTAGCTGTGAGAGCTAGCTGTATGGAAAAGCACAGTGTCAGAAGCTACGGTACAGTCCTGTACAGCCCCAAAGGCAGGGTTACCTTGCCGTGTTGCTGTGCCGCAGGGTCTTTACAAGCTTCAGAAGTGTATGAAATACAGGTAAACAGTCCAAGTTTGATGACAGATAAGCACAGGCTTTGGTGAAGGAGTACATATATGACAGAAACATTAGTTGTGAATGGCAGAGCAGAAGTTACAGACTTAGGATCAAACAAGAGATCCAGAGGGATAACTGAGAAGAGTATCTATGTTTAAAAGATGTTCATTAAGGCAGAGGGTGCAGCCATGCAGACGAATGCATGGAAGAGGTTCCTTATACAGAAACATCTTATGTTCAGCTTTTTCCCTGTTTGACCAATAGAGTTCAATGTTCTTCTGTCTCTATGAAGTTACAGACAACAAGAGTGGTAGAAGAATAATGCTGAAGTAATTTGGATAGACCTAAGGAGTCAAGCCTTCAGATTTTTCAGAAAGTGGATAAATTTGAATGATGCACACAGTTTCTGCAAATGCTTCTAGATTAAGTAATTTGCAGAGAAGGAATTTTAGCCTTGTCTAGTATCAGTTGCCTAAATATGCTCTTCTCTACTGAGACTGCTAATGGGGACAATATTTCTATTAATAGACTCACTACAAAACTAGCATGTAGTTAATGTGGAAACCCAAATCCAGCAGGAGTTTTATGCCCACTCCTTGAAGGTGCAAAATTCCACATTTTCTCACCAACTACAGAAAAATTCATTTTTTTCCCCCAAGCCCTTTTACTGACTACTGTTCAATTCTGAGATTAATATTTTCTTGAAACTCACTTAAGATACATCTGTAGAGGGGAAGAAAATTAAGTTACAAGCTTTACCAAAAAAATAAAAAACATTTAGAAAAACCTTCCAAAGATAAACAGAATTTCCTGCATGGCTTAATGGCCCAGCTATGATTAATCAGCCCAACCAGAAAGATTATTAAACATTTTTAAACCACAAAAACTACCTGGGAAATTTCAGCATGATCTGGAGGAAGAGAAGTTAAGCAATGAGTATTCTTGCCCTCACATAGAAAATACAAAGGATTTTTTCTTAAAGATAAAAGCCACAAGAATAATTATTTTAGGGCTAGCTCTAGCTGTCTGGAGAACAAGCAGTAAATAACCTGATACAGTCTCAAGTAAGTCTGATAGAGTCAGCTATCCATTTGCTGTAGCCACTTCTTATTTTTTAGCCCTACAGGTTATGTCCCAGTGAAACAAAAAGGGGGAGGAGACAGTGGGGATTGAAGGTGTCTGTCAAAGAAGGAAAAGAAGCATAAAGTAGGTAGGTGACTCATGTGAAGCCGCCCAAGAAATTTTGGACAGAAAGAAGGAATGAAGTCAGCTCTGATTTCAATGTTAGTGACTGAGGCAGAAGATAGTGATATCTCTCCTCTCATCTATCTGAAATATTGGCACCAAAACTCACTATGGACCAGCAGAGAATTTTGCCTGTAGAAAACTCCAGAAGGAAAAACAGTTAAAAACTGCATTTCTCAGTAGATCAGGGTAAAATTAATACAGAAAGATAATTTTACTTCCTGAAAAATGGGGAAGATCGCTCTACCTTTCAATACAGTACAGCATTGAGGAAAAAAAAAACAACAATAAAAAAAAGGGGGAAAAAAATTACAAATCCCCCCCTGCATAATCCTGAAAGAAATTTTCTTCAAGAACTGCACAGCATTCTGCCCCTCTAAAAGCTATCAAGAGAATATGAAATAAAATCTCTTTGCAGTGTTTCATGCTCTTGCATATAACACATTCAAAGAGAAACAAA
Organism: Aviceda cuculoides; assembly: GCA_035590195.1. NCBI lineage: Eukaryota > Metazoa > Chordata > Aves > Accipitriformes > Accipitridae > Aviceda > Aviceda cuculoides. The sequence goes on from JAVJGG010000055.1 coordinate 1,029,451, forward strand.
CAAGTTGTATGGGACAGTGATGAGCCTCTGAACAATGCCTCTTTTCATCAGGATCCAAACTGGGTTTCAAAAGCTGCTTGGGACATGCCTAGCTATTTCTGTTCCACAGCGATACAGTCATGGAAAGTTTTCCATGTACCACAGCAAGGCCACAGAGCAAACAGTTTATCACTGGAGTGTCTGAGCCTGCATGATAAAAGACAAACAGAGAGTAATATATGACAAAACCTTGAAAGCAGAATTTTGGACTTGAATTACCTGGTCAGAGGCTCTTTTGAATGGGTTGTATGGGTTAATAAATTTCTTGTTTAGAGAACAAGAACAAGTCTACTTTGTCTAGGCTCTAATCTTGGGTTTATAGCAGATTATTATCAGTGCTTTTCCCCCAGAATTTAGTTTCTCTACACAGATTTAAAAGAATAAGTCTTTTTCTATTCCTTCAAGGCAATGGTGTGTTATGTAGCTGCTCCTGTATACTTTTTTGCCCATATTTGGGGTGAATGGCAACTGGTTTGATTTTCACTTATGCTTTGGTTTCCTTTGGCTCTCTGGTAAGACCCTGCAGAATACCTACAGAAAGCCTCCCTCAATAGCAGTGAGCTGGCACTGAGGCTCTGCAGTATTTTTCCCTTTTCTGTTCTGCTGTGCAAAGATTTTAGCCATTAGACACATGCCCTGTATCTTCGGAAACTGGCGGAAGGGAGCTCAGAGTAGTTCACAGGCAGAAGGTGATGGGGTTTCTTGTGGTTCAGAAATGTTGCACAGTGGATCTGGTAGGCAGCTGCATCAAGAGCAAAAGAACAAATTCAAGCTCAGTGGTTCTTGCTGTGCCATATCTCACAGCTGAGGACCTGCAAAGCTCACAGCTGCCCACTGGTATACCTTTGCTGGTCAGATGCCACAGCACCCATTTGGGAAAAATAACATTGCTTAAGAGCTAAGACTTGGCTGCTCCCAAGACATAATGATTTAAAAACATGAAGAATGGTGAACATGGGATTTTTCTAATTTTTATACAAATACAGAGGAAATCACAGAAAGCAAGGATGACTTGCCCCACTTTGTTATCCACCTTAAGGACATATGGAGTCAAGAGGACCAATGGCCTCTTGCTTTCATGCATCTCATAAAAGTCTTTCCATGTCTTCCCCTTGTTCTGTTTTCTACACCAGTCTCACTAAAGTACTTACAGAAGGTCCACTTGACCATTCTGTGATCAGGTTATCACAAATATAAGACTTCTTTAAAAGAACAGATGTGCCAAAGCAGCCCAAGGATGCTGAGCTGAACGGAAAGTACGCGCTGATCAAATATTTAATATTGCTGCTGGGAGGGGGAGCTGAGAGGTGGTGTTTCCATGACATTTTGTTCCTGTAGAGCCAAGAACTGTTCTATAACCTTTGAATGTCCCTTGAAATTGTTAATCTCACAACAGAAGCAAATTGAGAGATTTAGAAAATATGCAATTACTTATTCTCAGTCCATAGCATCACACATAAATAACACTTTTAGTGAATGTCATTAATAAATGAATCCTCATGATGACTATGAGAAATAAGTGATAATAACAAAAGAATTTACAACTTAAGAGCAGGGTGACATACCGACTCCATGCAAGGTTATCTTGCTCTGTCCTGTTGTAATAGGCACATGTACTTGGCTGAAAGTTTATTTTAAAAAGCATACTTATATTCCAAAAATCAGCTAAGAATAATAGCCTACAAATACTATTGTAGTACAAGTAGTAGGCCATAATGTGTTTCCATATCATCCATCAGCCAGAGCTCCCAGAACACTCTATAAGAATCAGTAAATTAAAAAGTTTTTACCTCTTTCACCCTGCATCGGGTCATTTCTCATCATCCCTTTTCAAAGTTGCTATTAGAGATGTGGCCTGAGGTACAGGCTGGTTGGACTTGCATAGAAAGCAAGCAGGAGCAAGAAATGTGAAATATATGCCATGTTCAAGGAGGTAACAGTGGAAAGACTCAAAATACAGATGAAATGTTCAACACAAGATTAAAATAGTTCCAGCAGCTGATTTTTTCTATCAGAAGTCCAATTTGCCTCTTTTAAAAATGCACAAATAGCCTTCTTCTGAAGCAGCTGCCTTCATCCTCTTTTTTGCTCCTTTGCAATTCTGTTGGGATGCAGTAGACATGTACATACACCTTCTTTATCAGGCATCACAAAATACCTCAGTTCTATCTAGTTCTTCTCCCTGGGAAAACTGCAAGACTTCTACCTATCCTGCATTTATTAATATTTTGTCTAATATAGTTGAGAATGTGCCAAGTGGTTTAAAACCATAACAAGAGCTATCATGGAGGAGAACTCAGTGCATTTGGTAAAAGGTCTTGTGTAAACCCGTAACAGCATGCTTCCTCTAAGGGAGCAGATCTGTTATGGAGGGGGGGATAAAGGCCAAAAAAACCCCAAGCCAAAACAACAAAAAACCCAACCCAACCTTCCAAAACCTCTCCCAAAAGAAGAAAAACCCCACACAAGACCATAAAAATAGTAATAAAAAAATCCGTTCACCACTGAGCTGAGATGGTGGCCTAAGGAAAAATCCGTTCACCTGCAGCCTGTGGGAACTACGAGTTGGTTTAAACTATGCTTAGTTTTGTGATAGATGCAGATTTCACTTATCCTTTTATAGCTTATTTTATTCTCAACCTGCATTTCATTATCACAAGTATTGCATAATTGTTACAACACAGAAGAGAAAGTCAGGATTGTTGGGGTGACTTTAAACAGCTGTTTCTACTCTACACTCCTGAGCCTCCATGCCTCTGCAGAGATGCATAATTTATCACAGTGGGCAAAGTACATTTAAAATTGCTGTTAATGAAATGTGAGTCTTACACTGTGATTTCCCTGAATCTAAGTCACCCATAAAATGGGGAATTACATAAAATTGCTCTCATTCTGCAGAATGGGAGAAAGCAACAAGACAAATGCAAGAGAAACATTTTAGATCACAACTTAATTGCAGATGCTGCCTACTCCTCACAGCAGCACAGCCCACCTCCAGCTAGCAAATATCATGGTTTTTCAGAAGAGCTTGGAGGAGTCCATGCACCCCTCACTAAAGTATCACCAAATTCTAGTAAAAGTAAAAACAAACAAAGAAACACCCCCCCCCCGAAAAGATACATTGAAGTATTTCTCCTGTATTAACCTAACATCGCACCACAGAGCATCCATTTTTTTTGAACATTTTCCAAACAAGCCTATACATTCATCCAAACTCATGCGTACAGTGTTTAGTCGTTTTCACTAACATCTGATTTAAATGTGACTATTAACTTCTGGAAGCTTCTTTAAAATGCAGACTAGAAAATCCCTTCTTTTTTGTCATTTTGATGTTGTTACGTTTAAAGACTCTTCCCTCTGGGAATTTGCTGTGGTCAGAAGTCCTCATCACAAACTCACTGTATTACATTTGTTGTAAAAACAAGGTCAGGGCTGCCTTCATTTCCTTTTCAATAACCATGGTTTATGTTGTTTTAATTAATCTCCTCTTAGCTTGACAATTTAAAAAGTAATTTGAACATGCTTTCACTGCTTTATTACCACAACTTCAAAGCCATGGTCATTGATACAGAAGCCTGGGTGCTCATCACATATCCCTAGGTGGGTTCATTTCTGGATTTATCATGCAGCAGCCTCTTTTTCTTCCTTAAGAGAGTCCCATAAGACATAGATATTTAAATTTTAAAATGCATGAAAAGACCAGAGACTCCACTATCTTCATCATAAGATCCTGGGAGCTCCAAGTAAAACAAAGGCAACTAGAGCTGTACCATGAAATAAAAGCCAATTGTTTCAAAACCAATGCCGAGACAGCTTTGATATTTTCGAGGGATGATTTAGAGCAAAACTTATAGTGGTAACAAGGATGTAAGACTCGCCAGCATAGGCAAAGCTCAAGAACAGATGAGAAAGAGAATTCAGTGTTTTTCAGGTAAGAGTGAGAAACAAACAATGAATCCAACTGTACAATTTGGTAGCAGAATTACTGAAGGGCTAAAGAAAGCCTATCACTTTTTTAGTCTCCAAAGAATCAGGAGTATTTGGCAGACACTTGAGACAGGAAACAAATAAGATTTATTTGAGGCCTCAAACATTATTTATAAAAACATCAACTCATAGTAATCTTCCATTAAAAACTCACACTATCACAGCTATAAAATGTGTATTTTAAGACATGACTTTAGAGTTTCTGAGTTGCCTGAACCATCTTACATCTGCCTCTCATATATGTATGCGTGTGTAGGTATATATGTACCTATAAAGCAATTTGTTTGCCTTTAAAATATATTGCTCTTAAGTCAAAACACCCTCCTGATAGCACTAAGTTGTTTGGTTTAAACAATGATTTCTAGGGCACTGATAGTATTCTTGTGGGTTTGAGAAAGCTGCAAATATTTGCACTTTAAAAATCCCATAATGCAGAAAAGCAATGTTTCAGCAATCAAGAACATGGCCCATTCTCTGAGCATGATTCACTGTAGCTAAGCCCCCAAAGAAGAAGAGCTAGTGGATGATCGCCAGTAGTAGCGCATTCTTGAAAGGTTAAAAATAAGCCCTGGAATCATAAATAGGTGCTTTTTAAAACAAGTTGTGCACAAGTACTGTTCAGAGACTGGCAGCCAGCATTACACCGTAGTCCAGATATAGATTAAGTTTCATCCTGGCAAACAGGAGTGCTCCTGTTAGAAGCCAGCCAAAGCAACAAAAACCAAATAGGGGCATGATATAAAAAGTGGTCTGTCCTTGGCTAAGTTTCCTCTCTTCTGGGGACCACATCCTGAGAGCGCCCTGCCTTGTTTGCTCCCACTAGCTACGGAGGGGACGGCAGACCCCCACCTGTGAGGGGATGTGCAGCCAGCTGCAGAGGCTTCCCTGTTAACATTTGCCACCTTTGCCAGCCACTGACAAGGGAGGGATTTTTGTCAGCAGTTTTGCAGACCATATGAGGGCTGGCTAGTCAAATGCTTCAGCATTTGAATGACTTCCAGCTACCTCCTTTTGGCTCAGACAGCGCAGCTCAGTGGAACCTCAGCAATAGCATTTCGTATACAGCAGTGCAAGAATACATCACCTGAAGCTTCCTACCGTAAGCCATATACCAAGAAACTCACTACAGACATTTAGTAGCCATATAAGGAACAACCCTGGCACCGATCTGCTGTTCTCATTTAAGACTCCCTCACTTCACACTGCTGCAGCTTAGCTTCTGCATGTACAGACTCCCACAGCCTTTTGGGTTGCACAACCTTGTGTCTGAAAGCAGAAGTAGATGAACCCGGTAACTCAATGACCAGTTCTACAATCTGCAACAAAACAAAGGAAAAAAAACAGAACAAGCCCACACATCTGTGCTAGTTCTCAGCCCTGGTGCATTTTTGCCAGACACCCCTAAAGCCAGAGGGTTCATGGCAAGGGCTATCTTCTCTGCAGCCCTCAAATGGAGTAACTCCATTGCTCCCGAATCCTCACTGGGGCATTCCCCAGAAGCACTTGTGGTACGAGTACTCCTACACACCCAGATCCCCCCATTGTAGCAGAACGGCTCCAAATTGAGACCAGCTTGGGCTGAAGCTGCCTTTGTGCAACTCCTGTTCCAACCTGCCCAGACAAACAGGTCCTGAAGAGCTCGTTCCTCTGCTTGGTTTTTGTACAAGAGAAGAGCTAGTTTTGCAAAACAGACTCAGCCAGAATGAATTCTCCCTAGCCTGCACAACATCTGTAGGAAAGCATGGGTTATAGATATGACCGGTACTTCCAAGGAAATATTTTTCATTCCTCAAAGTCCGGACAGGGAGAGAGGGACTACTGCAGCAAAGGGCAGCACAAGTTCCTGCCATGTTTGTAAGGAACCTTACATCTGGCTTTTCTGAAAGGGAAAAGTCCCTGTGAGCTCTGGCATCTCATGTTCAGTCCCTCCTGGAAATGACCAAACCAGCAATGACAGCACGCCTACAAGGGGAAGCCCAGGAGTGTTGCTCAGTAGAGGAGAACAGCAGTAGTTAAATCTGCTGGAAATAGAGGCTATTTCTGTTGGCACTGACATTGTGTAACACCCAGGGAAAAGGAAGTTGCCCTCCTCAGGAGTGCTTCACAATGAGATGAGCCTCTGTGCTATTCTCAGGGTGAATATTGCTGAGAAGGACAAAAGTGAATGAATCTGGGCCATGAACTAAAGAATAGAAGAGAATGCTTCTGTCTATATCAGAGGAAAAGCATATTTGCAACTCTACTTACATTTTTAAACCTGCAGCCAAGGGGTCTTTATCTCCCACATGAGAGACAGACAAGGAAGAACTCGTTTATTTAAACTACAAAATTTTATAGATGGTCTGAAGTTGGGGGAAGCATTTTAACCAACTGAAGCTTGAGCTACTTTAGCGCTGGGAAAATATCTTCCATGTTTGATCTGGGTGGCTGTATAAAGGGACAGGAAGGTCTGATTTTGCAACGCATCCAGGCAATCTTGTTTGTGAGCGTCCCAGCACCACAAAACAATTTTAATCCCCCAAGTTTTTCTTCCCATTGACCAGTTTCCATACTCATCTATTTATAAACCTAGTTGTCCATTTTCTTTCTTAAATCAGATTTTGTGAGAGTATAGTAAAACTACTCTACATGTTTATGTGCCTCTCTCTGCTTCCAGCCTACCTCACCTGGCCATATGCATGCTTTATCCTAGCTCTGGCAAAGTCACAGGGTGCATGTGGGCTAACCTACGTCTTATCTTATGAAGTGTCTGCTTCTATGACCTGAGGTCCTTCATATGTTAGTATTGTCTTAATGAACTATTGCCAGCAATATCTCTGAGACCATTTTTACTGTTTGTTCCCTCCATCATATTTGCATGCTTTTCTTTCCATCCTCCTTTCTTTTCAAACTTGACAGCCTTACACAGTTCCACTGGGTAACATCACTAATAAAGTAAATCATCAAGTGAAAGAAAACCTCACTTATATTATCCATTTCCAGCAGAAAACAAAGCAGCACATGGTTTTGTTTTACACTACCTACAGTCAAGACCTAATAATGCTAGATATTTTCAGCAACTCTAGAGAAATGTACCATGTCTTTCTTTGGATTTATCAGTAAACATTAAAAAACAAATGCAGCTCACCTGTACACAGGTGAAGTGATTTTTTTAAAATCTCTATTCAGGTTTTCATCTTTGGCTTCTCTTATTTACTGCATCCTGCAATCCAAAAAAACCTGGAGGGCTTCTCTGCTTCTGCCAAGACTTGACACATCAATGATTGAGGCATATATTTCAAATAATTCAGATATCTCTATCAGTCCTTTTCATTTTATCTGCTGGAAATAAATGTGACTACCAGCTAGCAGTCTTCTCTCCTGTGTGTTATCTGTGGCAGAGATTTGATAAACCACATACCACTTGAGATGCTATAGCTTTACCAGGTGAAATGAAAACCGGAGACGGAAAAGCTCCTTGCAGCTTTTTATTGAAGGTTCCTTTGTGCATTGGTGTTCCCTTCAAAAAGGGCAAAGTCATGGCAGGCAGCAGGGGGAGGAAGCTCATGGTGAAGCCTTCACTGTCCCACTTTCAGGTCCCATCCCTTGCAAAATACCTAATCCTGAGGTTAAACAGAGAGCTTTCCCCTGCGCTACATTTGGAGATCGGGAGGTGTTAAGAAGAGTTAAACTGCTGGGAAGGGCCTCCTGTTGAAGGAAACACATGGATAGCTGGGCATGGATTTGGGGAATCTTCAAGAAGACTTACAACTGCCAGAGCTAACAGAAAAGTTTGGGCCAGAAGGTGATGCTCTGACTTCGTATAAAGGAATACAAAGGCACCAAAAATACTTAGGTTGTTGGTATACCTACCAATACACTTTTTAGGGTCCATTATTCTTTTCATTATCTTTACTTCTGACAGCACCTCTGGTCCTTGCCCTCTGATACTTAAACCTGTTTGGTGGGTGTGTTTAAACTCTCTCCATAAGTGATGCTTATGACTTTCAGACCAGCCACTTCCTCTACCCAGCCCACACAACTTACAAAACAGATTGTGACTTACCCTAAAAACTTCCCCCAAAACCCGCACCTACTCATCCAGGAAAAAACTGACACCTACAGGTTTTTAAATTACTGCTTCTCCTCTGTCCACACCGTGAAGGTAGAACTTATGTTTCAATCTGTATTTGAGCGTAAATTTATTCATTAAGCGTCTTCACAACAACTTCTAAGAAAACATAGTGTTGATCAGAGATGCTAGACTGATATACCTTGGACACAGAAGGCCTCCCCAGAATCAGAGGCACCACAGGGCTATCTGCTATTGTGGAATGTCTTCAGGAGGTAAAAGTATGGAGCACTGAAACACACTGGAAGTTTTGTAGGCTTCATAGTACAGAAAGGAACGCATAAGCTTTTTCCCACCCTATCACCATGTCTTTAATGTTTTCTAAGAAGGGACTGCTTCCTATCATGCACTAAATGCCATTAAAAAATTGGTAATATTTTTCCCAGCTTACTTTTCTAATCTGGTTTTTTTTTGAAAATTCACCTACGTTCTTTTTCTAGCTCGATACAATAAAATGCACACAATCCTTTGGTAACAATTACCTATGCTCTGGTATATAAAAGAAACGGTCCACAGGGACCGAAGAAGTAGCTTTCTCCCTGAATATCCCTTCTCTTACTTCCACCATACATACATGTTTACAAAAAACATAGTTTTGACTTTTTTAAAATTATTGTTTACTATCCTGTGGTTGGATGGTGCCATTTCCAAAGTTGTAAGCTGGCCTGGTTTATTACCAACATTCCTAGTGCTGCTGCTGCAATGGGAATAAAGATTCCCCATAAACCACCTACACACAAAAAAATTTCCTTTGGAGAAGAGGCAAGGCACCGAGCTGGGAAAGGATAAAGGTCAAATCCATAGCACATAATTGCTCAGCAAAACCATCTGAGGTTTTGTGGTGCAAAAGTGACATGACTTTTTTAGCATACATTGGTGCATTGATGATGTCATAGCTTTAGAGATTATTCCACTTCTTAGCACTGACGAATGACTTGAAAAGCAACTTCTAAGGAAATAAGCAAGTTCAGTGATAACTTAGTAGTAGATAAACACTATTTGCGCAATCTGAGACACACAATGTCTGCCACCAAATGTCATTTCTTGTCGCCCTGTCACTCACATAAGAGGCAGTTATGAAACCCATGAAGCTCTGTTATTCCAATTCTTCCCCATGAAGCTTGGATCCATTTACTGGGAACTTGGATGACAAAGGAGCTAATGCTAAGTGGTTTATAGCATCAGACTACTTAGGAAATATAAACTAATGCTAACTTCCTCTGTTCAAAGTCTTTATAATAGTGAGTCTTGAGCCTCATTAAAGCTAGAGTTGCTCCATGAGTAAAACTGACTGAGCACACCAGCCATTTCAAGCTTGGTGTATGTGGGCCTTGCAATGTTAGTGTCCAGTTTCCAAAATGTGCGATACTTCACAGCTTGTTCTTCTGCAAGGCAAAGAGAAATGGTTGGGTTTTTTTTTTTCTGAAACGAAGCCATCAGTATTTTAGCAGAGGAGAAAGCCCCTGCAGAAATGTGGGGATGTACACAGTATCATGAAATAATATTCAGGCAATTTAATTCTCAGGGGTGGACATGCTGCTAGATGCTAAGCCATCTCGTCCTGAGGGACACTGCTCTTACCAAAAGCATGTATATGAAGAAGTAACTTGCATCACTGTGAGAGAACTTGTTCTGGGAGGTAACAAAATCAGATAAAACTCTGCAAACAAGAACAGCTGCAAACACTGTCTTCAATGAGAAGAGAACAGGGCAGGAAACTCACTAGACTGGGGGCTTTACGGGCTCTTTTTTTCAAGTCCTGCAAATTGTGCTGAAATGTCCATTAGAAGGGCAGGTAAACACCAAGTGAAAGAAATGTTCTTTATGTCTGGTCCAGTCAAAAGCTGAGGCCAAAGTCAAAGCAAGGAGCTAGCTTTAGTCATAAATCCCCTCAGTCTGTCTCAATGGCTTGGTTTTTTCCCTGCTTCCTTAGTAATGCGGTTGTTACGTGCACAAAGAAAGATTTAATGCAGTTTGCTTAAATATTAACTACTTATGATTTGAAGAAAAAACACTAATCAGAGGCTTCACATAAATATTCTACTGTTATATGCCAATGAATGACACACATCCCTTTTTCTGAAAGGACATCATGGTTACCCCTTCTCAGTAGTATGCAGAAAGTTGCAACTGCTTCGTTGGTAGGAAGAATTGCTTTATACTCCTATTAAGGGGGGAATCAGAAAATTATGGTAAAGTGATATGCTAGAATATAATATAATGGACAAAATGAATGAAAAAGAAAACACAACACCTGGACCAAAAGCATTAAATTCTCTGTGGGAAAAAATGGTTGCAGACTGTACCCAGCCTACATTGAAAGCAACGAAGCCTTCCTTCAGAGAAAGGAGATGGATCTCACCTAAACCTCCTTGGGAAAGAAAAACAGATATATTTCAAATCTTTACTGAAAGTCAGGAGGAGACATTTGAAACATGATAAACATTGGTGCTACACTATTACCTGCAGTAAGGACACCTCCTTTGGGGACTTTATCCATTCCTGTGCTTGCCAAACATGAAAGTGCGTAATTTAAATGGCTTCTTTTTTTATATATTACCTAATTTGGAATTGCTTGAGTGGTCATATAAGGCACTAGTTCAGGGTCCTTTTCTCTCCACCCAAATCCAGCTCCGGTGATGCAGACTGCAGAGGCTGCAATGAGCACAGAGAACTCGCCCAGCCCAGGACCAGAGCCGCTGCCACCCACTCCCCTCAGCATCTGCTTTCTGACCCCAGGTACAGAGGCAGGACAAGAGCACGTACAGCATTTTCATTACTAACATTTCATACTGACAAGCCGTGTGGAAATTAAAACAACCCACCCAGTGTTCCCGCAATTTACACAAGAATGAGTGGGCGAGTGGGTCCACAGGGAGTCAAGGGTATAGGTAGCACACAACGATTTTGTTGCTCTTTCCTTGGGCTACATCTTTTGTGGAGCATAAAGCTGCCTGAACCTGAAGTAAAACAGCTTAAAGACTGTCACATTATAGTGGCTAATCATAGCTGTATAAATGTAATTAATGAATGTTATTTAACTGCTGCATTCATAATGAATATATTATATAACCACATTATTGCATGCTTGGGTTTTTACTTACGTCCTTGTTGTTTCAATAACATGACTCAGCAGAGAATAATTCTTAGCTTATTTTCCAGCTTCTTTGTGGTCTCTCTTGTTGATGCATGTAGTGTAAGACACGGAAAAGACAGCAGTGAAACAGCTCAGACCCTGCCACTATATGTAGATGTGAAAGCCAAATCTCTGGTCATTTTTGCATCCAAGCATCACTCACTGATGGGAACCATTGCGCTAACTGTTTGGCCCTGGTCTCATTCATTGGAGCTGTGCTATCAGCTCTGTGAACTATCAGGACTAAAGTGACCTAAATCTTTCTCTCCCAGCTTTTTTACAGACACCCACAGCAGCATTTCCAAAAGTAAGAGCAATATGAGCACAGAATATGATGCACCCTTCCTTGCACAGGATTCGACTCAGACTCCCTTACCCAATCAATCCCCTGAGACAGTACTACTTCTCCTGAGATAAGTCACTAATAATTAGCCCCACTCCTGGGCCATGGTGCTCATCAGCTGGTGTTGTTTCTCTCTCTGTTCCCACCAGCTTTATGGCAAGTGTTTGCAGTGTTCACAGGGCTTGGCTGGGAGGATGAGGGGCAGAGCACACACAGCTTGGCATGGACCTGGGCTTTACCATCTATAGTAGAAGACAGTCACTTGGATGCCCCAGAGGTTGAGAATAGCAGATGTAAATAATTCCTGGATCTCTGATTTTTATTTAAACACTTAATCATGCCATTTGACATTTTCTATTACAAGATTTCCCCAGTGGTGAGCTTCCTGAATCAGGTCAGTGCACCATATAATCCCACATCTTCAGAGCTATCAGCTGGATCACTGAGTCTCCTCCACAAATGTGTTTTTGAGAAGAAGCTGTGTGTGTGTGCGTGAGATGACTATGAAGCTGTACAGTCCTGGGAGTCACTATTGACTAGGAGAAACAGACCTCAGCTCCCCAGGTATTTTGAGAAGAGGTGCTGGTTATTTTTGGTGTGATTTGAACTAATTTATCAAGGCAATTGAAGACAGAATGGCCATTGCTCCCTCCTGTCAGATTTCTTCAGCCTTTTCATAGTGCTAGATAGCTACATCATCTTCAGTAAATTTAACACTTTTATCACACCCCACCCCACCCCAACCCCCTAAGTGAGTTTTAAAGTCACTCAGAGACTCCACCTTAGTTTGGGGGACTGAGAAAGAATTTATTGCAACAACATTCTTTGTGGGCTTTAAATCCTACTTGGTTTTAGGTCATTTACTTGGAGTACATTTCAGATATGTTGTTTCTTCCAGCTGTGATGGCTAGACTAAATATCAGTTGTATCCTACATAGCAGGCGCTACAAGTGGAGTCCAGGAAGAAGAGCAGCTGTGGTAGCTCTGCTGTTGAGCAGCCATCCAGCCACACTTGCCAGAGGCCTCTGTAGCTTTCAGCCCCCGGGGGCAGCAACCACAAGCAACCTAAACTAGCTTCCTGATTATGGAAAAACCTCACAGCAGTATTTTCAAGGTTTCTCTCATGCCAATACAGCATGAAGACAGTAAGAGACCATTTTAAATAGCCTTTTTAAATTATTTGGGTTTTTTGGAAAAAAAATGTCATAAAATGACAAGTGTTCAAAACTGAAACTTCAGGAGAGTATCTCAGAATCACAGAAGTCTAAATCTATAAGGACCTCAAGATATCATCTACAGCTTGTTTGATCCAGATAAGAATAGCTGGACCTAGATGTTCCCTAGTATATATCTATCATCTCAGCTGTTTTAAACCCCTCCGATATCAGTCTCCAAAATGGGCTATGTAGCTTATTCCTGAACTTGGAAAGCTCTTTCCAATCCTGCAGATAAGTGCTGATCACCTCAGTTTTATGTCTTGCCTGTGCTGGACATGGAAAACAATTGATTACTATCATCTTTGCAACAGCTTTTTTATATGTTCAAAATCTGTTATTGGACAACCTGATGTCTTTCATCCAGACTAAATACATTCCTTCAAACTTCCTCCACCTTCCACATAGCTCTTATCATCCTTCTTGATCATTGCAATTTGTGATATCTATTGTGAACTCTGGTGCCTTTGTCAAAAGACTCTTGAAGGCCTATGCCACGGGGGATGCACTGTTACACTGTCTTCATTGTGTACAAATTTGAGACTTTGAAATTTTGGAAGGCTCTGTTCATAGATCAGGAAAACTGTTTCCCCTCTAACTGAAGATTTGAGCTTCTTTATAACAATACAGTTACTTGCATTGCCTCAGGTTTAAATTACTTTTCTTCCTAACAAGATAGATTGCTATTTGTGCTGATGGGTTCATATAATATTTCTGTCCAGCAACATGTTAATTCATTGAACTTTGCTTCAATTCCGTTTGCTTAACATAGCAGAAGTCAATGGGGATATATCACAGATTAATGTTTCCATCATATAAGGTGTCTAAGTTGTACATCAGTGAACTAGGTGTTTATGTGATGTTTATTTGTGGTTGTGTTATTGAATTGCTGTCCACAGCAGGGGCAATTCCTTGATTTTGCATACTGCTATATAATGTGCAGTAAAAAGGATTAATAGTACAGGCATGTTGCAAAGATTTGCTAATGATCATGAGTATTTTTTTCAACCTTGTTCTTACACAGCATTTGGCATCTGTCAGTTGAAAATGTTGTGCAAGTGTTTGGCAACACTGTGTTAACCGTCCTCTCCTGCAGTAAGAGCTATTGGCATTCTCCATTGTAGACTTTGTTTGTTTAACGTAGTGATCAAAAGGCACATTGTATTGCCACCAAACCCTGAGTCAGCCTCCCCAAGGAACAATCACCCTTTCTTTCCATTTGGGTGGAGATAGTACACTTACGAAGGGAGTGGCAATCTCGGTCCGAAATTTCTTGGTAATATTTAGTAAGCTGAAGCTCGCTATTTTATATCAAGGAGACAGAGAAAAGGAGGCTTATTGCATACATGCTGGTAAGCTTTTGTCATTGCACTACTAAGATCACAGCAGCAGTTTAGTGTCTCTTTTTTTCCTAGAACAGTTACAGAGGGAGAGGGAAGGAGCATCAGTGTAGGTGATGCTGTGAACTTTGCAAAAATATCTGGCAGATCCTGGCTGTAGCAAAGGAATAGAAACATCTCATTTTTTTTCCAGACATGCTGCCTGTGCACTACCTCACTTTCTAATGCGGACATTCTTCTGTGGACCCACTGAGTTTCAATTTTTTATGGTTAGGAAGCTGCAGCGACATCAGGGTACAGCAACAGTCACCCTGAAGGTAACAGCACATGGTAGCAGAGGGAAACAGTGGGAGGTGGAGGGTGACGAAGCTGTCTGTTATGTGCTATGGGACAGGATTTGAGCATGAGGAGGATTGGTTTATCTTGCCCTAGAGAAAGTCAAGCAGAAAACTTTGCAGCCATATGCCACTTCCTTATGCCCCAAGATGAAAAGCAAGAGGGAGGAAGTAAGGGCAGGGTTCAGAGCCAGGGTTGTGGCAAAACTCACTCCTGAGGAGCTCCCCATTTCTCTCCCATTAACTACTATAACCCTCCCAGCAGTCTGATCAGGAGGAAGAGGGAAGAGGAACTAAAGGAAAGCACAGGAGACATAGGGTGGCACATTAGAAATTTACTGGAATTGGTCAGTTGGGCTGAAACATGACAGGACTCTGGAGAGTTACTCATAATACAAAGTTTCGAAATATGTACAACTCATGCTCCAAAAACGGTTTGTGTCTGTGGGTGGGGAATGTTTTCCCCAGCCCCTGCTTGCAAGACAAATAGGAAAATGGGTGAGGGGGGGGTGTGGGGGGGGTGGAATTACTACAGTAAACTGTTTCAGTAAAGATAATTGCCCTGAAGTATGCTCAGGTAATGTTTATTCTCGCTGCCTGCTTCCTAGAGGCTGTCCAGGGCAGGTACCTGATAGCACAGCTGAGACCTAGTGGGTCACCAAAGTGGAAGTGTGCCTGAGTCTGGGCTCAGTAAGGCCTTTGGCGATTTTAAGTAGGCTTTCTTATGAATCAGAAAAAGTGATACTGAGTGACTAGGCTTTCTTCTGAAGACTGACTTCAAACAGAAAATTTTTTAATTTAACTTAGCTACATGGAGACACTAGCTGGTAGGTAGGTGATAATTGCCTTTAGCATATTATTTTTTCTTATGTGAATTTTTGCTCTTGTTTCCCAAATGTGTAACAGTATGAATCTCCTTATACACAGCCACACTTCTATACTGTCTATGTTGAAAAATCATTACTTAGATCAATGGCAGTAAATTCTTCTGATGTGAAGTGTCAAATTTCTTTTAAAAAATTATCGGAACTTATGGCTGGTGCAAATTTCTACCTGTGCTAAACTGGGTACCGGTGCCAGTGCTTTACCATCACTGACCTGGAGTGAGACTCTCAAAGGCATTTCCGAATAGATACTTCTTGAGTGTCGCAAATAATTCAGCTGTGATGATCCTTGCATGATTGTGGTGTGACCAACAGCGACCAGTTACCTGAACTTCTCACAGTTGCAGGAGACAAAGTGACAGAACCATGTTTGAGCCTGATGGGAGGAAAGCTTCTTCCCAGCCCATCTGACTTTAAACAGATCTTTGCTTGCCTCAGCCATGTATCAAGTCACTCTGACCTGCTACAGTTCGATTTCCATAAACACAATCTACAAAAGGAAATACTTGCTCTAGCTAATGCTGCAGGAAATTACAGGTCAATTCATTTATCGTACTCATCCGTATAATATAACAGTGTGTGCACACACTATTCCTTTGATTATTCAGAGCATTGTTCTAAATCACTTAGTGCTCAGGATGTGTTCCTGCAGAGATGGCAGGAACCAGCAAGTTCAGGCTAAATCAGGGAGTCGTAGTTTACTGTCAGTTACACTGACAACTAGGTGGAAGCCTAAGCTGTGGTACAATGGGCTGTAGTGCTCTCATCAGTGTAAAATTAACCTTTGGGTAATGTCTAGATTAGATGTACACCAGGACCTAGTGAAGACTAACCTCACTGGAAGCGGGGCTGAAAATTGATGGGCGCTCCCCCCACCCCATTCTCTCTGGCTCTCCCCTTCCAATTCCTTCTTGTCTTCATCTGAAACCACTGATAAGATATGTGGTTCCTGCCTTGCCTTTTCTGTAGCTGACACTCTGGGGAGATAGGAACAAGAAGCAATCAGAAATTAGCAATACATACAAGGAGTTTGCCTACATAGTAGAGTGAGATTACTGCTCTTTGCTTTGAAGCTCTTTTGATCTTGCAGATTTCAAAGCGCTTCATGCCAGGGTGAAATTTTGAGTGCTTTACTCCTTTTTCATCTGGGACAACTAGGGCACTTAGAACATGTTCTAAGTTACCCAGTGAGACATGCAGGACTCTAAGACAGGACTCAGTGCACCCAGCACTCCAAAGAGAACTTGCTTTTTCTGTTAATTAAAATAACTGAAGGGAGGTAACTCAGGCCTGGAGATGTATTCAAGGAAGCAAACATAGTCTTTACAAGGGTCACATATGCAGTAGGAAGGACTCTGTATGAGCTGGCATCTGCTTTCAAGCTCCGTTATTCTTCCCCAATATTTCTGCCTGTTGCATTCTCTTCTTGTAGATGTTTTGAAACATATATTAAAAAATGCCTGAGGAGTGTTTTACGGTGGATGCTCAGCAGTTCTTTAACAAGACTCAAAGCCAAATCCTTGCTTCTGAAAGTCTGTTTCAGACCTGAAATTCTATGTAGGAATAAGAACCTGTCGCAACCAAAGACATCTATCCCCAGGAGAGAAGAAAGACATGCCAGACTGATACAATGTGGGCTAACATCAACACTCAGATTACCTTTGTGCTAGGTATTTCTATGAATCCACATTCCAGAAGTATAGGAAGCCTCTAAGTGTCACTTGAAGATATTGGGAGTTGTCGGAAGAACAGCAGGTTCCCTTAAGTGGCTCATTCCGTGATTCAAGCATTCTCTCCTCCTCAAAGCACTTCCAAATATTTTCATTTGTTTGGTGTTTTAGAGACAAAGAAACTGTTGAATAATAGCATAGCCAGACACATCTTTAAATACTTTTTTTTGCATTTGCAGAGGTTTACAGAGGGAACATTTTGGTGGGAAGAAGAAATTTCTAACGTTTATAAAATTTTTCTCTGTAGAGCCTTACAGGTTTCCTCATAATAACCACACTGGGTGAGGTAAAACAAAACAAAACAAAACAAAACAGTAGGTTTCATCTATTTGCCAGTGAAATTCAGTTTTTGTTTCTCACACTGATGCCTCAGAGGGTAGTAGTCCTTGTCACATGCAGCTCTTTATGACAGGAAAATAATGTTCCATAACCAAAAGTCTTCAGCACAAAGATCCTGGCGGCGCAGTCATGCTGGGTATTTACTTACATCAACTATTCTTTAGCAAATTAGACCCACTTTTGACAGCAAGGTGTTTAGATTTGGGGGCATATCAAATTCAAAGAGAAAATTCAGCTGCTCATCAATTAAGTGTATATTTATTTACCGAACTAAGCATTCATTGGAGAAAGCTGGTAAAACAATATTTCTATGCATAAGTGCAATTTGGTTTATAAGTCGTCCACACTTTCAGAATTTCAGTGTGCTGCAAAACTACATTGAAAACATGTGACAGTATCACAGAATTATCAAAAGGAGATAGAGCTGGAATGGAGGACAGCTGCTTAAGTAAGCAGCTGTGAAGGAATGAGAGGCAACATGCGGTGAGGTTGATAAACAAGTTAGTTGGTTATTATTCCCAAAATCCATTAATATTTTGTTTTCATCACAAGGAACTAACACTCATATACCTGCTAAGGAAAGCAGAGTAGCTTAAAGTGCTATTTTTCAGGTAGTAAATACCAATGCATCAGCTTGTGCTCAGGTTTCCTTGCAATCATAGTGGTTGGAAATTAACTTTTTAATAAATGAAGGCTGATTTCTGAACAGATTCTACACCAAGGGTGAATACCATATTTCAGGGTCACAGAAGACATGCAGTGTGTAGAGGTCTGACATGAGAAGCCTGGCTGATTCCTCCCCAGGCTTTTTGAGGATTACAGCCTTCCTCCTTTGGAAAGGTGAGCTCAGTGTCTGGGAGGAGAGATAGGTCACCAGAGCAGCAGACCTCGGCAGAGTCTCTTGGCCATCAGTGGCACAAGACACCACAGGGAAAGCAGTTCCTCTCACCCCTCTGGTGACAGCATCCCTGTTTATATGGTGTATTCAGAGCCTCTTAGAAGAGACATTTTAGATGTGCAGAGCCTTCCTGGGCCTGCTTTCAGTGCTCAGCCTGCGTCCCCAGCTCCTGCTGTAGTCCCGTGTTCTGTTACTGTGTTTTAGGGCAATAGTATTAATAGCGATAGTACCAAGAGTTTATTGCTACAACATAGTTTTCCTTATTGAACTTCTTGAAGTGAAAAAAGAGTCTTTATTTGATGAGCCTTAATCTGTAAAAATACCTGACGACTAGTGTGCACACTGGAGTGGAACAGAGGAAGTTAAATATGCTAGTTAAGGAGAAGATAAAGGACATCAGCTTGTTTAGTCTAGCAGAATAAGGACAAGTTAGTGGAGTAGGGATACAATTACTGTAAGTAAATACAGCAGGACATACCGCTAGGAAAGGAAGAGAATACTCAAGCTAAAGGACAATGTTAACTTACTAAAAATAGATAAGAACTGATCAAGAATAAATCTGTGCTGGAAATCAGGTTTCCAAGTCCCAGAGGAATGAGAATTTGGAACAGCCTTCTCATAGGGCCAAAATCTCTCACCAGTTTTAAAAGGAAGCTGGATGTATTTGTGAAAATGATACCTGTGATGCCCATGGAATATGTTTGATCAACTAGGAGACACTCTCTGCTCTGACATTTTTATTTTCAGTCCTTCCTTTTTGGATGCAGCATGAAAAAATCTCAGAAAGTATGCAGGTCAGATATACAACTTAGGATGTCTTTGCCATACAATTACAGGGCAGTATGGCGCACCTCTTGTGCATCTGTCAGTACGAGTTCAAACATGGCCTTACTCAAACTCAGAGTTGTTATCAGTCAAACTAAGCAAAAACAAATCTTCAAGAAGTGAAAAAAGTTACTTGTTTCTCCCCACACTGTATTTTAGTTACTTGTTTCTCTCCATGCTGTATTTTGTCCTCAAAGGAAAGAAGCCAGGAATGTACTCCCTTAGTAGGAAGGATAAAAGGGAGAAATTCTGTTGCTTTGGAAATGACCTTGCTGAGTTCCTCCAAGATAGTATTGTTTTGCATCTATCAATTGCAAATAAGACATGTTTATAGGAACATAAGCAATCCTCCCTAATATCCTTAGGCAGCAACAAGAGAGAGGAAACAAAATACCTAATTTAATGGGAGTTGGTGAATCTGAAGGGCAGAAGAGTCAATGGGAAATCAGGCCCGCCTAACCTTTGCTACATCAGCCTACTGAGGTAAACCACCTCTTGCGTTTTTCTGCTGCCAACACCGTTCCTCAGGCATCAGCTGGGTGAGATCATCAGCCTGAACAAGGTATCCCTCTCAGCAGAATTAAGTCAAAGTCTCCAAACATTCAGACATCATTATTCAGGCCTCTTAGAGGCACAAGATTTATCTTTAAAAGGCCTTAGATTTGTTAATATGTGTGTGTCTAATCTGGTAAAACTTTAAATGCTGTTTTAATGGTCTTTTGCATAAAAGATCAGGACAGATTAGGATATGCCTAATCCTTGGTGTAAAATTCTGACAATGCTGCAGGCAGTGGGAGTTCTGCTAGTGACTTCAATAGACCAGATGCCTCTTTCACCTTCATCTCGGGAACTATTGCTGCTGGTGAATAAAAGCCTCGTTTGTGAATTAGAGGAAAAACAGTTCTCTTCGTTTGTAATTGAAGAAATTGGTGACCAAAAGGTCAATTTGAAAGAAATTGTTACCCTATACAAAAACAGAGGGAAAAAATTGCAGTTTCTCAGATGTTATTAAAATTAAATTAAATAACCTAAGATGTCATTTCTCAGATCCTATGAAAGCAGGGTACATTTGGAGTTTATTACGAACAAGCAAACAAGCGATCCAGGAGATGTTTTGTTGATAAATAAGATTATATTGTGACTCATTTTTTTATGTGTCTATTGGACTACCTTGCTATGAAATTCATTGGCCAGTGGGCTGCCTCTCCTGTGAAAGCTCTGATAATTAATGTAAACACACCAAAAGCCTTAGGTCTTTTCTGTGGTGAATCTTGATGCTAATGTGGACATTCACACCCCAAAACAGAGCTTCTCCACTGCTTTTTCACTGCTGCAGAGAAGATGATAGCAAAGTGTTGGAGTTTCAGAAACTCTTCTGTTTTTTTCTGTTA
>JAVJGG010000055.1:1056714-1091003 GCA_035590195.1 Aviceda cuculoides
CTGCAGGGGAATCTCTGCTCTGGCGCCTGGAGCATCTCCTCCCCCTCCTTCTTCACTGACCTGGGTGTCTGCAGGGTTTTTTCTCTTACATGTTCTCACTCTCTCTCCGGCTGCCGTTTCTGTCTGTACCAACAACTTTTTTTTCCTTCTTAAAAATGTTATCACAGAGGTGTTACCAGCTGGTATTGTCTCTGTCGAACACAGGGGAAGCTTCCAGCAGCTTCTTGCAGAAGCCACCCCTGTAACTGCCCCCCCCCAACCCTGCTACCAAAACCTTGCCACACAAAGCCAGTACAATCATGTACAAGTCAAACCCTCTTTACTTTAGAGCATGTAAAAAATTATACTAGCAAGGCCATTTGGACCTGATCCTCCTGCTACCAGCAACATGAAGGGGAGCTTGAAATAGGGAAGAATTGGACTTCACAGCAATTGCAGACATACTTAAGAAATTAGGCCAGGGTACTAGAAAAAGTGAAGTTTAACATTATGTCCGTAAAGCAGCTGTTGCCTCTTAACCACTTCCTCTCACAGTTTGCTGGTTTTCAGCATAACACATCTGAGGGCTGATCTACTGGTCAGAGGCCAATAAAATAGCCAATAAAAACTACATAAGTTAAATTAAGATTGCTCAGGGGCTACAAAGTCACAGAACTTGGAAGCTTGCAAAACCCATCTGGATGCTTGATAAGTGCTTTGGGGTTTAGCCTGTGACTGACACCTCCACTGCCACAAACTACTTTGTTTAGTCATGGTTAAGGCAACCAGTCTGAAACCAGCTTTGGCAAGTCCTACTTTCTACAAGTGGAGTGGAAAAGCTGGATGTTACTGCTCCATCTGTTTCCACCTTGGTGAGCAGATCAGTAGTGCTCCATTCATTTACCGAAGGTATTACCCTAACAGGATTTTAAGGATAAATTTTTTTGGTAAGCTAGTGGAAATTTCATTATATTTTTCATTAATTATGCATTAGTCTGGGAAGAGAGTGTCCTTCAAAGCCTGCAAGGATGTCTTAATAATCCAATCTAGTACAGAAGCCGCAATTCCACACTAGATGTAAGATGCTGAGAATCAATACAGTAAGCATTTGTTGTGGTTTAACCCCAGTCAGCAACTAAGCACCACGCAGCCACTCACTCACTTCCCCCTGCTCCAAGTGGGATGGGGGAGCAAATCAGGAAAAGAAGTGAAACTCATGGGTTGAGATAAAAACAATTTAATAGGACAGAAAAGAAGAAACTAATAATGATAATGATAACACTAATAAAATGACAAAAGTAATAATGAAAGGATTGGAATGTACAAATGATGCGCAGTGCAATTGCTCACCACCCGCCGATCAACACCCCGTTCGTCCCCGAGCGGCGAACAACTCCCCCCCAGTTTATGTGACGTCCCATGGTATAGAATACCCCATTGGCCAGTTTGGGTCAGCAGCCCTGGCTGTGTCCTGTGCCAGCTTCTTGTGCCCCTCCAGCTTTCTCACCGGCTGGGCTTGAGAAGCTGAAAAGTCCTTGATTTTACACTAAACACTACTGAGCAACAACTGAAAACATCAGGGTGTTATCAACATTCTTTGCATACTGAACTCAAAACAGAGCACTGTACCAGCTACTAGGAAGACAATTAACTCTATCCCAGCTGAATCCACGACACAAGGCTTCTTTCCCCACCGTTGTGTAGAGTACCTACGTGTGCAGATGCTCTGGAGTGAGGGTCACTCCATTGTCCTCCTCCTTCCCAAAGCTCTAGATGATGACTGTCCCCATCTAGCCCTATTTCTCGTTCCCAGGGTTACATTTTTGTGTACAAATACAATTACTTTGACAGTGCTAGCTATCCCTGGTACTTGAAGAAGACTGCTCTAGCTCAGTTCATGGCTAGCTAGCTAAGAGGTGTATGCAAACTATGTGAATACTGCTGATAATTCTGCCTGGGGCCAGTGGTACCTGCTATTCATGGTCTGTTCTTTTGTGTCTGTAATCAGCAGATAGTCCCTGCTTAAAATGTTCCCTTTATGCTCCCTGGCACCAGAATACACTAGAATTCAACTACAGCACATGGTACCAGCTATATCCATCCTATGAGCTTGTGCTCTCATGCATTACTAGCTTTCTATAGATTCCTTGATAACACAGATAGCAAATCTCTCGATGATGGCTTCTGCATAGATATGGTGAGACACCCCATTCCCACTCCTGTCCTCCCACTGATGTTCTGGGGCCATTTACATTCAAGTGTTATGACATACACAAACTGTGCTTGACATCGATCTATGATATTTTTAAAGTTACAGTTTTGGCATTTATTGGGAACAACTGTAACTGGAAAAGTAGCACATAAAGATTTCTCTAGTGCTTAAAAAAATTCCACCGTGGGAGTTTTCTGTGCCCTAAAGACTCAACACATAGGCTGTCTAGGTTATGTTGGTTGCCATCTGGCTCTCAGTCCCACTCTTTGTTTTCGGTCTCCAGGCCATTATGTCTTTAGTAAATAATCAAACATATTTTGTTCTATTCAGTTTCTTTTCTTCTGTTGCATTGTTGATTAGGAGCCAAAGGTTTATTTAAACAGGTGATAACTATGGTGCCTACTTGGTGCAACTGGAACATAGTTTTAGGTCACATCTGCATGACAAATGTAGTCATGTCAAGCAGTCTGAACACACAGCAACAAGCTAAATTGTTTCTAAGGCTTTGGAAGCCTTCTGGAGAGTTCCAGACTTAAAAGAGCTAAGTTTTATCTTCCCAGTTCAGGGGCTGGAGCAGTAGGGACAACTGTGGTCATGAAATGGGACTGAGGAGTGTAGGAGTGGTGGTAAAAGGAAACTGGAGTGGGAAGAAGGGGAGGAGGAATATGGAGCTGGAAAGGGTGCAACTACAACTCACAATAGGCAGAGACTCTTTCAAAAACCATTTGAACCCCAGCCTCACTAACAAGTCTCTGCAAGTATTTAGGCAGGCTTGACTAGTACACTTCATGGCCCCATGGTGAAGCTCTACTCTTGCCCTTACCGAACCACATCCCTGCAAATCTAAATCCACAGCAGATAAAAATAGCGTGGCTGAAAATGTGCAAAAGCTTGAACCTTTTCACCAAAGGAAGCCATGACCACTCAGCTGGGTGCCTTCATTGTTCAACCTCTGTCTTCTTTAGCTGAAGCAGTTCAGGCTGGCACTCTTTGAGTGGGAGAAGCCAAATCTATCTTCTGGCTGTCAGCCTGACATGCCAAGTGGCCATTGTGTCCTACCTGAAGGCAGCTGTGGCATTCCCAGGGGGCCACAGGAATCATAATGGGGCAGATGCGATGCAGCAGAGGAAAGGGAAAATTAAGACATAAGCAAGGAGAAAGGTGATGGGAGCCAGAAGAGGCAGACAAAAGAGGTGGAAGTGATATCCTTCTGTGAAAAATGAGTTGGGTTGTTACTGCATAGGTCTGAGTAGAATAGTGTTTGAAACAAGTCACTGCTCTCCCCATCCTGAATATTGTTGTTGTTGTTTTAAAGAACAGTCATTTTTTAGTAAATAAACTGTGATAACCCCAAAGCCTTTTCCTCCCTCTCTGTGCCAGAGGAAGTTAAGTTTATCCCAAGCAGTTCCAAAACCACATAGCATTTGAAGGCACATTAATATATGGGGTCGGAAACTTTTAAATAAAAGCCAGTTAGAGCTTCAATCCATTTCCACCTCATTTTTTATTTTTATTGCATTCTCTGAAAGAAAAAGTCTGTCTCAAGCCTACACATTTTAACAGGCTGCCAGTTCTTTTGTGCAGATTTTGCAGCTTTCAGCTATTATGCCCTCATAAGATTATACTTTTCAGCTACTGATAAACATCATAGAATTAAACTCCCTCAGAGCAGTCAAAATCACTTAGCTAGACAACGTCTTCAGAAAACTGGTTGAAATTATTTGCCAGAAAATTTACTTCCTAGTGTTTTAGAGCAAATCTCCCCACAAATAACAGATTCCTCAGCTACTAGAGTTTTGGGTCTCTGTACTTGACAAAAATTGTGTCTTTTGCTCTAAAAGAATTGTTCTCAATTCAACATCACATCCCTTTAACTTTGCTTGAGTGACATGCTGAGGTTATCAGAGTGGGGGCTAAATGTCAGGCTCTCTCCTCAATTTAAGCAGCTGTAAAGGATGGAGAACTTGCACCACACAGAGAACTTCAAGGTTAAAGTTTAAAAATAGGTATTCGCTTTACATTCTTGCCTTCATCTGACCCCTATTGTACATCTTAGAGTCTAGTATGATATTTTTTATTAATTTAAAGAGCTCCAATTTGTGAAGAAACGCAGCACAGAAGAAAATCTTAAAACCTGGGCCTTCTTCCTTATGCAAAAGCAAGCCCCTGTTGCAAGCCTTTTTCAATTTGAGTTAAGCCACCAATTTTCTATCATTTATTAAAAACTAACAACCACAAAACCAGCCAAAGAAGGCAGCGTCTCCCTCAGATGTCCAAGGCATATTGCTTACTCCTGCTCTTGTATTCATTTCCCACTCTAATCAGCAATTAAAAAGCAGACCAATTACCTTACTATTTTTCCTTCCTTTCCAGCTGTGCTAGAGATGGAGTTGGCAAAAGTGCTAGTCTGAGAGGAATAGAAAATATTGAAAGCGGTTGTCTGTGTCTCAAGTCTTGATTTGTTCCTTTACTTTTTGCTAACAACCAATGTACAACCTGTAAGCAGCAAATATGAAGGTTGCCAGAGAAGGACAACAATAGCTTTATGAATAAAAACTTATCCTCTAGCTTCAGAAACTTGTGACTTCTACTTCAACGTGAACATGGACTTATTTCACATCTGCACACATGTATTTTGCGGTTCTGCCCAGCAAGCAAGAGTATGTAGGAACAAGTACTCTTCTGCACTCAGTTTATTTTGATCAGTATGGGTAGGGCCCAACCCACAAATAAGCACACAAGACTATTTTTGTCTCTGATCTTAGTGGCATTAGGAATTACGATACTTCCTTATACACCCAGAAACCTAACTAGATAAGCAAAAACGTGATCAACAAATGCCCAAAGCCGTAAGTCAACAGAATATTGCAAAGCTATTGACAGGCCTTGAACAGGATTTTTCTCTCAGTGTGGGACTATGGTCATTCATACAGTATATTCATTCTCCTTACAATTAAAAGGCATATCATGGTGCCACACACTACTTTGATATTCAAATAAGATTAAAAGTGTGTCAAAGTATTTGGTTTTTCCCTGAACAAATAATGCATAGATCTAAATTAAAAACACAAGTACTTTTGTTTAGCATATTTAGGAAAGTATCCAAAAGAATTTTATTAAAGGTTAGCATGGGAAATGTCAAAGAATGTCTGTGGGAAAAATATTAGCTTTTACTTCAGATGTTTTGTGTTTTAACCTCCTCACCCCAGTTTCAGAATTCATATTTTCAGTTTTTTTGTTCTGCTTTCTCTGTCATTCATAGTCCCACCTTAGTAAGGAGAAAAGGGGAGCAGGGTGTATTTTCACAACTTCCTCCATGTAGAAAACAACATAACCATCAAAATATGAAGAGTGAGTTGTCACCATCTCTTTTCTGCTCTTTCCTATGAGCAGCAAGGAGCAACAATAGGGAGACAACTCCTGGCACCCATTAAAAAAAAATTCTAAAAATAGGAAAATAAAACTCTCTTATTCACAGTTGTTTCAGTTCAACTTGTAAATTCCAAAGTGATTATTAAAATATTTCCATCAGAATATTTCTCATATGTCAATATATTTCTCATATATATATATTTTTTAACTAGGAGTTCTGGCTATGGGCTGTACTTGGAAACCTGGCCATCAGAGGAAGCCAGAACATGCTTCCTGGCTTTCAGGGAGCCTCTTTGAAGGATAATGCCTCTAGCATGCCAGTCCACCTCAACTCTCCCTTTCCAGATAAGCCCTTCTAATGAGAAAGAGCAAATTTCTTTGGTCAGCGAGCTGAATATTTGTGGGCGTTTCATTTGAGACCTCTGTGCTCCTATCAGTCATGGTACCACTCCCTGTGCTAGAGTGGCTGTGTAGTCCAAGATAACCACTGCTTCAATTTGTTTTCACCCCAAGACACAAACCACCCACTTGGACACCTATCTGTGTTTCCACAAAACATCACCCTCCCAAAATCCCACCCCTTATGCGTCTGGTTTTCTTGGGAGTCAGAATGGAAATCAAGGCAGTAAAAGTCAGTGGTGCACCTCTTTTCCCCGAGACTTTGGCCACATGCCATGAGTCTGCAGGATTCACATTAGCTGCATCACAGAAGGTATCTGCCAACAAGAAAGTAAAAAGCAATCCTTTAGCAAGCCATTCAAGTATCCCAGGCTGTGCAAGACCCGTAGGTGATGAACACGTTTGAGTGGACAGTGAAGGGCCTGCCAGGGAAAGGCAATGCCACAGGTTTGCTCTCAGCGAGATGCATGGCCCCTGGCAGGGCTAGGTTTGCTCCCACCCACCTAGCCAGCCATCACTTGCCCTTGTTCCTTGGGCATGGAGTTGGAATAAAGCCACAGCCTACAAATAATGCTGTGAAGCCCAGCAAGGTACATGGAGGAGGCCCAGTCTGCATGCAGGTCAGGGGACTTCTCTGAGGGCTTTCTGGTACAAGAAGCAGCCAAAATCAAATGGGTGCTGTGCTCAGCCCAAACTCAACAGGGAGGCTGGGGCTAAAAAAAGGGGTAAACACCTCCCCCCCCCCCCCCCAACCCAACACACCACACCACACAACCACCCCCCCCAAAACCCAACAAAACCCATCCAACCCTTGCTGAAAGGCACAAGGTACAAGTTGCGAATATAAAAAGAAAACTCTTCCTGCTCAAACTATAGGGCAACAGACCTCCACACCTCCCTGCAGGTCCTTGCACAAGAGAGTTGAAAGAGATATTTTATGGGTTCTTCAGGGCTTAAGTCTAGCTACAGGAAACTGCCATAAAGGGAGTGAAGTAGCATTTTCCCGTGTAAAACAGTCCTGACCAGCAACTGTCTACCTGCTATGTCAACGTATTTATCCCTCAGAATTAAAGGTTTGAGTTCTCTGTTTCCACAAACTGTGCAGGTTGCTGGTATCATGTTGCACCACCCATTGTAAGGACCTGTGATAAGCATTCAGTGAAAAGATTGCATTTTTTTTAAGTGTCAGCTGTTCTGCGATTTTATCTATTAAGCTATTGTGTTCAGAGGAACCCAAAGCCAGGCATGCACCATAAGAACAGGCATTTAACAGATACAGGTTTATCCTGTTTTCCTACTTCTTGCTACCTTACCCCCTATAAATTACTAACACTATACTAAAATACCAAGGGCAGAGGTGAAGAATAGTCTGTGTGCTCCAACCTGCTGGGAGCAGATAGAATTATCAGGTGCTTACCAGACTTGATGTTATGTCCTGCCCTCAGCTTCATGAGGGGACCCTATCTCCCTTTTTGGCTGTTTTTGGCATCAGTCACCCATCAGGCACCTCTTCCTCCCCCACTACTCCTCTGTTGCGGCGCTGGCAGAAAACTTAGAGATAGGCTACCCCTACTCAAATTGTGGCAGCGTCTACCCTTCCTTCCTGTGTCTATGCATCTCCCCACTTTCCTAGCTCAGGCCTCAGCAATTTCATTCAGTTGCCTAAAAGCCAAGGTTCAGTCTCTGCCCTCAAGTTGAGGTTGTCTCACTTTCTGCAGATGGCTCCATCTCTATCATGGATATTACCACATCACATTTCACTACCCATTAAGGTAGGTAGCAATCTATTTTCCAAGGTGTTTTAAGGAAACTGCTGGAGTTGAAGGACTGCAAATACTTCCAGCTTGCAAAATGGTGAGCACCGCTGCTAGAAATCTTGTGAAAATTCATAAACACCTACTCAGATATTTTAATAGCTCTGGCATAATATTCAGATAGCAGTCAAACACCCATTTTATTGTAGTACTGACCAATTCTAGCACTTCCTGTCTCAGTGCAACTTCTTTAAAAACAGCCCCCTGATAAAACGCAGCCCCTAGAATAACCTTTTGTTTACCTTTCAACAGCTGTCCAAAATCCTCATTGAATAATACTTCACTATGTTGTATCTAACTGAAGATCAGATGCCATTGAACTGAAGTCATTGATACACCATACAAGCACAGGCATCTGCTTCCATAAACCAACTTGCTTTATCGGCTCCTTACCTTCGAGCTCTTTGGACCAGGACCAGTCTCATCTGTGAGGTGCATTAAAAGTGTATGGAGCTGTAAAAAGACATCTCATTTCTTGATTGCCATTCTCCTCATGACGGAGAGGAAAAATTGTAAAATTTTTATTGCAAAATATTAAAATAAATTACATTTTACAAAGACTTAGCAAATATTTACATACAGTGGGATTCCAGTGACAATCAGCAAAAAAGAACAGACAGACAAACATATTATGGAGTGATAAGTCAGAACTGTACAAACTTCAAAAGCCATATGAAAGACAAGCTAATTTTTTAAAAGATAAATCCATCACAAATGGAATAAACCCTACAAGGCACAAAAATTACAAGTCTACAACAGAGTTCTTGGGGTATTTTTGTTTAGGTCAGACTTGTATATTGCTTGTTTTGCTCTCCTCATCAGTGATGCTTGTCTGTCTCTACATACACTCTCACAGATCAACTGGAGAAAAAAAAAATCTCAACAAACATATACAACTGTCACCATGGATCTGTTATCAGTCTATGGTTTTATTTCTGCATGTTTTGTGACATCCATTGCCAGCAATAGATTCATAAATTATTAGTTCAGAAAAATTTAACACACCACGTTTTGTATTTCCTCAGTGATTTCGTACCAGTGTATCAGATGTGTTAGACTGCCCACTGTGAGATATGTATCTGGAAACGATGTCTTGATAGTAAAAATAGGCTTCAATAGCACAAGACAAAACCATGAAGCATCACAATGATATCATGAAGGATGGGGTCACACAGTCTATAGCACTTAAAAGGGCTTTTGTAGGAACAGACTTCTGTTGTCACATTTCAGGATTTTTTTATTTTATTTTATTTTTTTTAAGTACTGGCTCATCTTGGTAAAATTAAGTTTTTATTGTGAAAGTGGACCCATGCTTCACACGATGTGACTGGAAACACAACCTACTTATAGGCAATAGCTAGAAAGAAGAGTTTCTACTTCTATTCCATCCCTTCCTTACATGTGCTTTTAAGCTTTTTTTTTTTTTTCCCAGTTGTTCTTTGTTAATAATCCCCTTTCCTTTCTTTCCAGGAAGAGATCTGTCTCACCTATAAAACCAATTCCATAGCATTAAGAGAGCTGTTAACATTATTGGTTAGCCAAATGGAATCTTACATGGCATTCAAAGAAAATGTTTCTAGATTGATCAGATAATTGAAATAACTACAAGACCTTACCAAGTAGCACTGGGGAATTCACTCAGAGGCACTTTTGGGGCTGAATAGCTCAAAATCCAGCCTGGACACCCCTCTAACTCACTAAATGTAAATCTGAAGGCAAAAAGACATTAATTTAGATCTCCTAGGCACCTGCTTTTCTCAAGATGTGGAAGACAGGCAGGCAAAAAGCTGTCTTGCTTAACACTTTGGCAGTTCTGAGATGGCACCATAATTTTAAAAACCCTGGGAAATGGTTCAACGTTTTGGAGGGAACCAGTATGAAAGCTATGCGCCAACTAAATCCCCCCAAAACACTGAAAACAAGTAGGGCTTAACGAGACCAATTGTGTTGGCCTCTGTGTAAAGAGGAGTTTTTTCCCAGTGTTAGGATTAGATTAAGGCACATAGTGGAATGTCTTGAGAACAGTTTTGTAAGGTGTGATCATGTTTCCCCCAAAAAAGTGGGAATATTTTACTTTGTTTTAATAAATTTAAACTATTACTTTAAAGCCCATGATACCTATTATACAGACTTATAGTCTATGCTGACTACACTGAGAAAGGCCAGAGAGACACATCTAACTTGATAATATGAAACAGATCCCATCCATTCTCGGCTCTGGCGTACAAGTGCACTTCACTACAGAGAATGGAGAGTCTGGGTTCCAGTGTGCAACATCCCCTCCCAATCAAAGTAGCCCAGCCAAATGTCTGGGTTGTATTATTTCTGTATTAAAGACAATTTTTTTTCTTTTTTTAAAATGAAGATTGGACTATGCTTTTCCATTTTATGCACTTTCAGCAAGCCTTTTCTCTCCTCACTGTCCTGTAGCTTTCCAACTGTCATTAAAACTTTGACCTTTGTGTCAATAATGGAAGACAAGTTGGAGAACAAAAGCTATATGCAGTGTTTTCTCATTTTATTTTTTTTTTAAGTTAATGTGCACTTTTTTAAACAACAACAAAAAAGGCTAGTCTTGCTACACAAGCATCCTGTGTGTCATGTACATATAGTCTTAACTATGATTTCTTACAGTTACAAGGTATAGCTGTCAATCACAACCCTTCAGACATATAGAAATACTTGAAGGGCTTGGAGTCACTTTAAAATGATGGGGATGGGGGTGTCTATTAGAAGTAAACCAGAATCTTTTTGATAGGGCCTCTCTCTCTTTCCTGTCAGATACAAGTCAAATTCATCCAGTCATCCTCGCTCTGAAAAGCAGTAATATAATAAACTTTGATTTCAAATTAGAATGTCTCTTCAGAGATATTACCATAAAATATGGATTAACTGCCAAATCTAATTATGCTGATTCCACACTTTTGCCGGTATAATAGAGTTGGCCTTAGCCTTGTGTTCAGTTTCTATTTGAAAAAATGTGATATACGTTGAAAATTCTGAAAAAAATATTAGTAAAGACAGTCCCTTGTTTCACAGTAGAGAACTTCAAAACTTCCCATCAACAGGCTATCCAACCAGAGTGCTAGTTTCCCATATGTCCTCCTTTTTCTGTGGAAGAGGCCAGCAACTGAAGCTGCAGCCAATATTTGCAGTTATTAGAAATAGCTAATAATTCAAGATTAGCATTGCAATATTCCATAAGCTCTTCTTACAGAGCTAGTGAGTCTGCCAGCATCACACTGAAATGAGAATGAGACAACTTTTAACTGTTCACTGAACTTTGGAAACTTTTAGACATACTGGAATGACTTGATTACTGTAAAACTAAACAGAACACTGAACTTGACATGTTAAGGTTCAAAGGTCTCAGCTATTTTCTGTTCCAAGTATATTGGATACAACTGAAGTCAGTACCTTTTGCCAACATGTAATCAAGAGCCTCATTTGCAAGAGTTGTCAGGGTTAACACATAGATATGGAAAAAGAAAGAAAAATAAAAGCACGGTATCATTTTCTTCATAGCCAAAACAATTTGGGCATAAATGTTATGAAGAAACATACTTCCTTCTCAATGAGAAGCCCATCTCCAAGCCAAAAGATAATACTTTCAGGATCTTAGAGCCAAAGTTCCTTTTAAAGAAGTGCCTTATGGCCTTAAGTCACTTGATCATATCTCAGTTTGCCCAAGATTTGACATTGCCCAGCCTTCTTGAAAGTGGTATAGAATAACCATTGTATACACACATAGGTCAAACTTTAAAACAAAACAAATAAGCAAAGTGTAATCAACTGTTTCAAAAATCATCTCTCATTCAAGTCTAGTCTGAAGTACCAAGACAGGAAGGAACATCAAATAACAATACTGACTAACACACTGCACAGATCCACAGCAGTGCTACAGGTCCCTTCTGACAGGCATTAGGGCATTTGGAGAATATCTGTGCCTCCCAAGGTGATTTTTTTCCTCAGAAGAACAGTGTCAATAAAACTTCACCTGTACATAGATACTGTATAAGGTTCATTCAAGTATTTCCTCTAGGAAATGGACAGTGGAAGGACACTTTCAACATTAAAAAAAGTTCTTTGCATCCTGCTTGTGCTCATACATGCTTTGATCAATAGGTCTTCCAGTCATTTTACTCTTTAACAGTTCTGGGGCTGATGTGCAGTTTAGCAGCCCAATTGGTAAGCTTAATCCCAGATGATTCTTCCTTGTTAGAGGGCTCCTTCTCAATCCATTCCTTTGGAATTTTTATTGTTAATATTTTATTTATGAAATTACAATTCACTATAATTTGACAAGCACTGACATATTCTAGACAGATGTTTCAGAAGCTTCCTCCTCAGTCTGCCAGCACACCTCAGCTCAGATCCGTGTGTCCTGGTATTTCATCTAAAGTTTCTCATTAAGTACAACTAGTGGTTGCACCATTTTTTTGTGGTAACAATTTCACAAAGGGCAACTTAAAAACAAAACAAAACAAAACAAAACAAAACACCCACAAACCAAAAACCAAAACCAAACCAAACCAAACAAAAAAACCCCAACAAAAAACCCCCCACAAAACCCCCTTGCTTTCGTTTGTGATCAAAGCAGGATTCAAATGCAGGTTTTCAGAGGTGAAAGGATAATGGAGTAACCAAACACATTTGATGCCCCAAACAGTCTCTTTGCAACAGTATAATTACACTCCCAAACTAATTCCTCAATGAAATGCATAAAAGCAGAGCAGGTCCAGTGTATTAACTAGTCTTTTCTACTTTGTTCAAGAACCATAAAATCCCAAGAAGAAGCAGGACTCCAAATACAACTGTTATTTTACAAGTTTTTCAGATAAGCAAAGCTGATGGGCTCAGAAACCAACTTAGGGTGGGAAAAAACCACTGGAGTTTATTAGTTTGGGACTTGCTTTTGTTTTCAAAGAGACAGGAAAAGCTGCAAAAACATGCTTTTCTTCTTGCTCTGTTAATTTGTTCAATATGCACTGATCAATTCCAGAAAACCATTGTCAAACATGCTTCACGTTGCAGACTTCACAGTGCTTACTGTATTATATTCATTCATCAGTTGTTCATAAGGCACAGAAAGTTCTAATTCATTATTCGTAAAGGTAGATTCATCAGAGGATGGGAATTTTACCAGGTTTTTTGCAGTTTCAGATTCCTCTGCAAGATTATCATCCATGGAGGATTTTGACGTTTCCTCATCATCTGAGATATCTTCCTCTTCATCTTCATCTTCATTTACAAATGTTATATTGGCATTCTCAAATATTAAGGGTCGATAGTCTCTGGAATCCCACACTTCGCCTTCTTCTTCACTAATCCTGTCCAGCTGGTTTACAAACATGGTTCCTTCTAGCGGGCTATCTCCAGTATGTTTATCATGCAGGGGTCTCAGTACATGACCATTTTGAATGTCCAGGGAAGCCTCATCATACTCGAATGACTCTGTCTTTGTGTAAGTCACCTGGGCATCTATACTGGCATTCTGCATGTTTTGTTTGGCATTTTCTACTTTAATCATTTTGTCATTGTTTGTCTTCAGGGCCTTCTTCCCAATTTGCTTAATAAGATCATTGTAGGTCTCTTCCTTCTTTGAAAGGAAGCTGAAAATGTTGACATCCTTTGAGGTACCCATTTGAAGGGGTTTTTTAGACCGAGGATGGTTGTCAAAAGACTCTTTTCTTTTTTTCCTCCGTTTCTTGATTGCTTTGTGGACTTCCACAAACATACTGACCTTCCAGTTAACAAAGAGTGAAAGCCAAGCTAGTCCCAGATAGATCCATAACTCCACAAAATACCTGTAAAGGGCATGATAGTTTGCATCTGGATTTACACCTACAAAGAATTAAAAACAAGAACATTACTGAAAGACGACTCGCAGCTGATAAACCTTTGAAGTTATGACCCTGAGAACTACTCCCTTCCACACTAACAGAGCCTAGTTGTTTGAACACTGGTGTGAGAGGCGGTAAGTGGGGATCTGAAACCCTTCTGAAAGTAAAAGTTGATCCCAGTCTTCCCCTTCTTGGCTGCATGTATTCTAACCACTGAACTACAACATCAAATGGCAACATACTTATCCTCTCCTTGTAAGCTATAAAAGTGAACTTTTTTCCTGTTTGAAAATTCTCCCTTGCCGTTGAGGTGTGGATATAGGTACCTTCCTTGAGAAAAGGATTTAGAAGTCCACTTACAAGCACCATCTCCAAAGCCCTGAACAAGGCAGTGGATTTTAGAGAAAGGCAAGATTTAGGAGGGAGACACCAGTATGCTCAGCATTTCCTGTTGACTAGTTCTAGACAGCTGCACAGAGAGCGTTGCCCAGTACTTATGCACCCTGCTTAGTATACTGGATCCCATTCAAAGGTACATAACTATCATGGTGGATAGGATAGCTCCTTGCCTGCAACAGGGACATGGGGCACCTGAAAGAGTTATGAACTCCAGTACTTGGCTCCAGACTTAGCCCAATAAAGGCCTTAGCTATCTAAACCAAAATTGAAACGCCAGATCTAGTCCACTGGATCAGTACCAAGTTTTAACTGAATCTTCTTTTCAGCAAAATGTTTTGGAAAAGCTTAGAAAGCACCTTTTCAAATTAGAGTTGGGAAACAGAACTGCCACACTACGCATACAGTGAAATAATACATAAAATACAATTACTGACCAGCAACAAAATCTCCAAATCCTATGGTGGTGATAGTGATGAATGAGAAATAGAGGCCTTCAATGTAATCCCATCCTTCAGTCACCATAAAGACAAAGGGAGGAATAACCAGGTGGACCAAGACACCCCAAACAATGAAAATAGCTGTGCATGTAATTTGTGCTTTCCTCTGTAAAGAAAAAAGAAAGGAAAAAAAAAAAGTCAGGGAAAGTTCTCCAAATTTTCTTTTCCCATCCATGGCATCAAGCATCATCTGACACTATTGGATATTTCAGAGTT
This sequence comes from Aviceda cuculoides, assembly GCA_035590195.1. Taxonomy (NCBI): domain Eukaryota; kingdom Metazoa; phylum Chordata; class Aves; order Accipitriformes; family Accipitridae; genus Aviceda; species Aviceda cuculoides. The sequence goes on from JAVJGG010000055.1 coordinate 1,071,446, forward strand.
TTGTGCTAACAGTTTATAACTAAAAGTCACTGACTGAAGTAAACACACAACTTTTTTCTTCCTTTATGCAGAACCCACTACTCTTACAACTACTTGCTCAAACAGGATTATATCCTCATAGTTTTCTTTCACACTCTTGAAAAGTTTAAGGAGTTCTTGATACTTTATAAATAGGCATGGGATACAGACATAACACTCTAGTCTAAAAAGTCAGTACCTCTGACTTACCTTTTATTCATTTGAGTATAGAGGATCAGAAGTGTTTAAGATGCTTCTCTCCTGTTTATGTCTCCTACCCTTTCCCACTCATGCAATCTCTGCACAAAGCTGCACACGCACATGCATTTCACTATCATTTTCTGTACTTTCTTATCAGGTGCTGAACCATGAAATTTCTTGCTCTGTTTCTGAAACCACGCCTAAACCAGTCCCGCTGTCCTCCAGGCACTATGGCCCTGCATTGCCCCCCCACCTCTGTGCAGAGCTAGAACTGATATAGGACTCATTGGGGTGGGGGTGTGGAGGCAGGGAGAGAGCACCACCAAAACACCACAAACAACAAAACCACAAGCCAGTAACTCAGAACAAAACATTTTCTTGTTGGTTCACCACACAGCAGGAAGTACTTATGGTAGCAGAGCAGCAGGTGGGAACAAAGCAGGACAGCTTATTTCCATGCCAGAGGAGTTTGCACAGAATGCCTGTGAAATGGAGCCTTACCTACCTTTGTGCTACAGGTTTCTACTGTAAGGAGATACATGTCTCCATAGAAGCTGCAAGATCTATATTTAGCGTCAAAGGTTTCTACAAGATCTCATTTTGCTAAAACTTCTTGCAGAACTAACGTATCAGACTCAATCCCCCTTTCAGTCATTTCTACATAACCGCATTTGGGAAAATTCATATTTGTGCAAGTGATCACTTAATACCAAGATTAGCAGGTTAAGTTAAGAAGTGTAAGCTTAATTCATGCATCAAAAATACACAGCACAAGGGTAAACAAGCAAGGGCCTTACCAGGCTTACTCCTCTTTTTGTCAGAAACTGGCCCAGCCTCTTGGCACGTCCTCCAAAGAACTTCCCCAGAGCACTGATCCATGTCAAGCAGAGAGGAACTCCAAAGAGCCCATAAAATATGCAGAAGAGACGCCCAGAGGGTGTCTTTGGAGAAACATTTCCGTAACCTAAAAGAGATTAAGTATGTGCACGGTTTGTTCTTGTTGCAGAGAATTCAAGGCAATTCCGCCTATGCACAAAAAACCATTGTATAGGGTTTTGCTGTATCAGACGCTCCTTACTTCACCATCTATAACAGCTTTAGTCTACTCTAGCTGCTGTCTTCTGAATCTGGATGCCTTCCAATTCTACTCTAGAAAACGTGTATTCCATTAATGCAAGCTGGGAAGATCACTGCATTTTAAATGTTTCCTAGACCTTGTGCATCTTTTTCTTGACAAGATGAGACAAATATGAAATAAAGCTCATCTCGAAACTTCTAATATGATTCCCCAACCTTAACCAGCACTGTTAAAAACTTGATTGATTCAATTTTATAGATTAAAAGCTCAAAATTCATCCTGAATTACTGAATCATCCTTCCACACAAAAGATCCACATTTAACATGTGACCTGGTACCTTTCCAGGGTAAGATTTTGAGAGTTAAGTGCAAGGTAACTTGTGACATAGCAAGGCATTTCAACTGAATTTAGTTCTTTGCTGGTCACAGAACCCAAAGCAGCATTACAGACTCAGGCTCTAAAATCAACAGCCTATTTTCAGAACCTTCTGCCAGAGCTTTTTTATTTAGGTGTGTTCCTGACTTCAACTTTTTGTCTTGAGTTACATTATAAGCTGGGCATTGTGAGTTTCAAATAATAAAGAAAACCAGAGTACTGCATATGGTTTAACAGTAAGAATTCAATTTCTGTATACCTCCAGCTTTGTCTGGTTATTTTGCATTCCTTTTTTTTGCATTGTAGGTGTAGCAAGGGTGTAGCAATACCACGAGGCAAAGATTTTTCTGTAAAAGCAGAAGGCAGATGATGTTGAGCTCTGAAAGTCTGTACATCTAAGGAGGAAGAAGTCTTTCAATGCAGAGGGTTTTACAAGCACAAATGAGTAGTGTAGTAGAAGACAACATTTGTTTTACTTTGCCTTCTTCAAGAGATAAATAAAAAGTCTAGATTGTTCTGCAAGCCAAGAACACTGATAATTCAGTAGCTTAAAAGGATGAACGTGAGTAACAGGACAGCTATACAAAAACCTCATACGCACATGTTTTAAGTATTAGTTTAATTGAATGCTTTGTAATGCTTTTGTTTTGGGATTTTATGATCTGGAAATTTAAGTGCACGAATTAATGGAACTGGAATGACACCAGTCATCCCCAACACCACCTTGAATCTGTTACTTATTGGAAAGGCATGCATTTTTCTTCTGTATATCCACACAGAGTGCGCCAAAAACCTGTTTTTTTCCTCTATGAACCTGCAGGTGAACATGTACTTTAGGTAACTCCAGCCATGGGCACTTTATCCAGTGGCTAGCTTGACACATAAATGGAAGAGTACAAACACACAACAGCATACAGAAAACTACAGTTAGGAAAGTTGACATAATAAATACTTACCAATTGTAGTGATCACAGTAGCAGCAAAGATCACAGCATTAGGCCAATTCCAGTTGTTGAAAGTATTGTTCCCAGTGATGGCAACTCCTTGTCCAGCAGCATTGGACACAACCTGTAAGAAAACAGTTTATGGTCATTCTTGGAAAATCCTGGCAGCGTGAAAAAGAAAAGTGTCTGTCCCTCTCGGGTTTTCCCCCTTTGTTTAAACTTCCAAAATAATCACTCAAGTTTTTTGTGAAGGCTAGCCTAGTATATTCACCAACAATAATTTTATGAAATATTAAAAACTTGCTTCACTTCAGAAAAAGTAGTGCAGGTGCTCTGACATTTAAATAGCGGGTTTTAATTAGATAAGCTTTTACTTGATTTACCAGTCTAACCCAAATGTATCTCTTCCAGAGACCAAGCACACTCCTCCAGACTGAACTAGCATTTAACCTCCAGTGCAGTTCTTCAATTTGGTTTAATATTAGGGACATCTTCAGAACTACTATCCATTTCAAAACACTGTTACATGCCTCAGCTTGTACATAGGTGCATACATACATTAGGTATGAGTAGGATGTCATAGAATCCTGGGCAAAGCTAGTGCGATTAATGTTAATTCACCTGGTGTCCCTGGCAAAGTCAAACCATCTACGAGCCAACATAAAACTGTACTTTTCAGCAAAGGCAGACTAACACTTTTTCAAAGTATTTTATGCAACAGGACTCCAATCATTGTCCTTGAATCAGGTCCCTTTCTTATTCCATCTTTGAATCTAGTATGCCATGATGAATGCAAAGCACTCGTTTACAATGTTTTAGGGAAGCAAGTGTAGTTATTGGCATTTCCACAGATTCAGCAAGTCAATTTTTTAACATCTGTTCAGGTCTTCAGGTGCTCAAGAACTTTTAACCATCTTCATCTTTCACAGGAAGGGACTTGGAAGACCCAGCCTCCCCTGCTTTTCCAAAAATAGACGGTAGAAAACACATTGATAAAAAAACTTAATGACTAGTGCAGAAAGTCAAAACTTCAGATCAAAATCATGCATCTTGCCGATTCTGACATGTATTTCTACCTCCTTGAAGTAAAAGAGAAAAATGATTTATCATCTTCTCTCCTAGAAATCCCTAGCTATTTAAATCTTTGCTCTGTCACATTATGATGCAGTTAAAGCTTTCTCAGGTTACTCCGCTTTTTTCCCTTCAGTGTGAACAAAGGTTGTCTGAACAAAACTCTGAGGCTATATCCATATACAGGAGAGGTGAAAGTATCTTCAAAAGTCGACTCATTGCATCATCCCACTTTCTGTGTCTCTCCCTCAATAAGTGTTGAGCACAGAAACTATCTTGTGCTAAATGCCTAAAATTGGAGGCAGTACAATTTTTTTTTTTTAAATAAACATGACAAGTGAAGTTTATCTTAAACTGGTAAGAACTTAGAGGTACCTACAACCAACTCTTCCTTCCCTTGTCACCCCTTCCTTCCTTCCTCCTTGATTAAGATCTGATCTTGGACCCAGCAGAGACTCAACACAAAGTTCAATCACTACAGAAAACGTACACAAGTTAACACAGGTTTTAATTATTCTTGAGACTTATTATGTATCACCACCCTCCTACTGTAATAAAGATGCCCTCAAAGTGAATGTATTGTGCATATACGAGACGCAAACAATTTAATTAAAAATGCACTTTCAACACACAAGCTATTACAGAAGATAAAAGGAGAAGCATTGAAAGTGAATGAAGGTACATAACTAGATTTTTCTCCTAGTAAACTCAATATATGTGCAAAACTGCGTGCAGTGTCTTTCCACAGCCTACAGGCTCTGAATAGAAAAGGATAGAGAGAGAGTTCTCACCAAGGCAGTAATTTGTCATAAGAAAGTAGTGTTGAAAGGAGAAGTAGCCCTAAAACAGGCAGGTCAACAGCAGGCAAGTAAGCACACAATGCCATCCCCTTCCAAAAAAAAAAAAAAAAAAAAAAAAAAAAAAAATTTTAGGCAGCTACAGTGGATCACAGGAATTCATCTGAGTAGAGAACAATCAAAGTAACTTCATTTATTTCTGCTATGGTCTGCAGATGAACTTCCTAAAAGTCCCAAAGGACATCCAAAGTACGCGATAGACACAATCTGTGATCTATTATCCCTGAAAAGATGCTCTGACTTCTTCCACTGTCCAGCAACACTGCACTAAATGTTATATCAAACACCAGTTCTCCAGTCATTTTGCATGCTATAAGCACACTGGGATTTTTTTTTGTTGTTGCTATTTCCTCACAGAGCAATTGATCTCATAACAGATGCACTGAAGTATCTGTTTCCATTGTCACTGGGCCATTATCTCATTGCATTACTCCACCTTCAGTCTGAGCTAATGAGCTCAGTTTCCCAGTACGTACAGTTACATTAAGATCTGCCAGCATTTGAGGTCTGGAGGTGTGAAGGGGGCCCAGACCCAAAGGGAAGAAGTTGCTGGACTGAGTAACACACAGCTCCCCTCCACACCCAGGCAGTTAACATTTTGGGGGAGAGATGGCCAGGTGTCTTGAGTTACATAAACACCTTATAGAGAAAGAACCACAGATATTCTCCAGCCAAAGCTGTCACCCTCTCCCTGTCCCTATTTGCACACAGCTATCTGCTATTAGCACACAATTATCTATGATCTACAGTCTAGTCTTTTAAGTTCCTTTATGCCTGCAATAAGCCTGAGTGCACTGTATGCATCCCAGCTGCAGGAACAAAGATGGTCACAAAACACACTTAGATAGCTTTGGTGCAGTGGGAAATAGGTAGCTGCTTTCCAAGCAGCGTAACTTTTGCCCATACTGAAATAATTAAATATTTTGTCTTCAATAAACATTGTGAGTGAACACTATACAACTGACCAGCAAATATGGGGTTTTTCGCTTGGTAAATCTGTTAAGCAATGTCATAGATGCCTTTATTTTCATATGCTAGAATACAGAATGCCCCAGGTTGCCTGTGCTGGATTTCTTAAACTACAGAAAATTTGCTCTAAAAAGTCTTTGGATGGGAAAATAGGGGGCAAGGAGGGAGAGTAAGAAAAGGGTAGATGGTGCAAGTGTTCTTAATATCTTGAAAGATGTCATTTAGAAAATACCTTTTCAAGTATGCCCAAATTAAAAAGCTGAAAACAGTTAACTAACTCAGAATTTACACATCGCCTTAGACCCTACCTTGTGAGTTTGTACTGATAAAGGCAGGACTTTATTTTCAGTCAAACAACTTCTGCCTCACAGGAGTCAAATCCCCTCTTCTCCCTCACTTCCCACTACTCCAATTCTGCACATTTGCAAAGGAAAAAGGAAAAGAAGATCTAGAGTTCCTGGAGCTATTGCTGAAAGTAAACAGACTTGCAGTTGCAGAGGGAGATTTAAGACACACATAAAACTAACAAATCTTCTGATGACATTAACACAAGTAGAAACTGGGATGCCATTTGAACATAATCAAGCAGACAATTTGCTCCACTTGCAGGTACTTCCTCACAAACCCCAGCACTGCTCCAATACAGCATTGTGTTTCCTGGGCTTAGTGACATTTTTACTAACTCTCTGATGACCAGGTTCACTCAAGGTTTACCAGATATCACAAGAAGTAGTTGTAAAATCTCCTCTATCTTGGGCAAAGGAGAGGGGTTTCTCTCAAATCCTTTGGGCACATGCCTTTTGCATCCCCCCTACATGAGTACCAGTAGGGCCAAAAAGTTCTCAAACCAAATTTGAAAATAGCAACGAGAAGCCTGGACCCACATAGGTATTATGGATATGTTCCTACCTCTATTTATTGTACTTCTCCATTTTCTGCTGGGGGCAAGACCAGAACAGCAGCAAGGTTTTCCCAAACTGGGAAGCTACATACTAATGAATTTATTAAAATAGTTTTTTTTTTCTACTGATCTGTCAAGATTTGCTAGGGCAAGTCTCTATGGTGGCTTAAAAGCTTGCAATAGTCAGCAGACGCATCTTAGCTGTCCTTGTCTTTGTATTAGCAGGAGGGATAATTAAGTTTGAAATGTGATCAATACCACTGCAAGGTTAAATGGTTCACAACAGAATGACATTTAGTCCCTGTGGAAGTAATGCAAGGGTACAAAAGTAAGAGAACGAGCACACTGGGGACTGCCTCCAAGTGAGCGAGCTTTACCATAACTAGGTACGTGGAATATGCCATTTTACTTTGGCTTCTTGACCTTCAGAAGAAGGAAAAATGTGACAGAACTATCACCTTCTGCCTCTGTAAGCATGAAGAAGTGCGCAAGGCTTTGTTTTCTTTCTAGGAAAAGAAGAAAATATTCTTTTACACCTTCCCTTCAGGTATTTATACACGCTGATGAGATCCCCCTGAGATGAACAGTCCCAGCTCTCTCAGTCTTTCCTCATAGGAGGATCAGAGCACCCTCCAGTCCCTTGATCACCTTAGTGACTGTTTGCTGGACTCTCTCCACCATGTTCCATGTCTCTCTTGTATTGGGGAGCCCAGAACCAGACACAGTACTCCAGGTGTGGCCTCACCAGCACAGAGTAGAAGGGAAGGATCACCTCCCTTGACCTGTTAGTAGTGTTTTGCCTAATGCAGCCCAGGATGTCTTTAGCCACCTTGGCAGCAAGAGTACATTGTTGGCTCATGTTCAGCTTGACATCCACCACGACCCCAGGTCCTTTTCTGCAAAGCTGCTTTCCAGCTGTGTGGCCCCCAGCATGTACTGGTACCTGGATCCACATGCAGTTAGTGATTTTATTCCAAGAGTTAAGGACTGCAAGAAAGCTGTGATACAGGTTTTGCATATCATGTAGGAATAATTTCGTATTTGACATTAAATCCTAGATACTTTAATAAGTCTTAGCTGGGTCTGATAACAATGAGCAATAGGAAAGAAAAAGGACTTCTGAGGTACTTACGGCCAGATAGATGGGATAGGACAGCCTAAAGATACAAGACAATAAACAGGCTATATAAACTAGAGCAACAGATCCTGCCCCACAGGCACCCTATTACGTACAAGAAGAACAGCCAGATATTGCTCAGTGCCAGCTCTCTTCTGAAGAGGCTGAAGCCTCCCATGTTATTCAAAGCATTCCTTGGAGATCTGACACGTAAGTCTAATGGTAGTTTTAAGCTTCTCCCAGTGGTATGAACAATATTCTTTGGCAAACGTGAAGAGCTTCTCCATAAGAAATGAGATGTAATTGAACTATTAAGCCTGAAATCGGAACCAGTGGCTTTCATTCTACTCTCAAGAGTATTACCATGTACATAAAGGACAATCACAGCTAGCTGCTGCATTCAAAAGCAGAGGCCATTAAGGCAATAACTGATGCATACTTTCAGGACTCTCAGGCTTTGTCCCCACTTCTGACACTGAAGGAACATGGAGTGATTTTTCTTCTTTCTCAGGTTGTTTTATAGAGGATGTAAAGATTTAATGCACAGAAAACCACTGAGAATTACTACAAAGTACTCCGGAGACCTTCCTACAAGGAATAAGGCTTCAACAGCAATCTCTTTTCACATTGACACCCAAATCTTTTATACAATTTGAAGAAAATAGAAAACTGTGTAGTAGTTATCTAATCATGGGTACATACAATACTGACAATTTAGCCAATCATAATAAAATTGTCCAGGATAATGAGGTTTAAATTTATAGTATCAGAAGAAGCTCTATACCACTGTGCATCTTTAAACAGATTTTAATTTTAACCAAATCCAGCAGCAGCAGAGCAAAACAAATACAAGAAGTGGTACGAGAAGCTGTACAGACATTTTTCATTATTTTTAAAATAAGAAAAGGCTTAAAGTAACTCCTAAATTACTTTAAAATAAAAAAAAAAAAAAAAAAAAACATGCCATGAAAATTGCACACCCTTCTACATGTCCCCCACGGTTTTTGCAGTTACCTAGGTTTTCTGGCTCCAGGTATAAAGTTACAGTAGCAGTCAGATGTTTACAATAATCAGATTTTTAAATGCAAACAAAACATTTAATTGTTAATGTTTATCTTTCCAATAATAAAAAATTGAGTCACATGTTAAGACTCCCAGGTCAGATACACACTACAAAGTTCTGCTGACCTAGATAATATTGTCTCAGGATTACATGTAAATAAAGAGAAAAGAAACCCTCTCAGTCAGTATCCCTTTTGAAGGAAAAAAGTCTTTGGGTGGTCACAGCTAGATTGGCAGAACAACTTCATCAGACTCATCATGCAGACAGGCAACACAGCAGCCACAGCCAGAAATTTCCTGCCCTGTTGGCATATTTCAATTTGACATCTGCTTGCATATTAAAAGCAGCAGAAACTATTTCACAGGCACAGCCTGAATTTGTAAGTACTTTATACCTAGATCAAAAGTAGTAGATTCACAGTCAAATTAGGAATATACTAACCCTGTCTGACAGCTATCATAGCTCATCTATTGAGTAACTTTGTGTGTCTAGCTGTTAAGCACCAAATATATATTTAATATAATAATAAATGCCATAACCTATTGTTTTGAGTTATAGTAGTTGGAGAAAGAGAAAAGGAAAAACAAGAAAAAAGAAGAAAAGAAAGATTTAAAGCCAAGTGCCTTCCCCCTGCACCCCCGATACGTCCTGATTGAATGGAGGATACTGCCCATCAGAGAAAATATTTTCCTCACTAGAGTATCTTGGCAGCTTGGGGTTTGGGTAAGGAAGGGGAAGGAGAAGCCAACTATGTAACTAATGGTTTTACCAATAAGTAATGAACATTTTTGCCCCAATTACTTTTCATGTCTAGATATACGAGATGTATACATGTAATGATTTATTAAAATTTTCTGTTTGAGTTCTCCAAAACCTTCATATTAACCTATATATTCTTGAGACTAAAATATTTCACCTCTCCCCCCAGCCTTCACTTTCAAAGACAGCTGCCACTACTGCTAAGAAAATCTTGCTATGCCATGATGCTCACTTTGGTAGCCAGAGACACAATGTGGCAGAGCTGCAGAAAGATGAGAGAATACACATAAGGTTAAATGATTTCATCAAGAGAGCAAAAAGAGCAGCTATTCCAATGTCATCTTTAGAAGGGCTGCTATACACGTGTCTGCACAGAGAAATCAAAGCTCACCGCTTCTTGGAGAGGGAAAAAAAGAGATCCTTTTAGAATTAGAATACAAAACCCCACAGCCTAGAATACAAAACAGCAGCACCCTATTTGGACACACATATTTCTGCCAGCCACTTGGCACCTGGCACACGTAGTATGTAATCAGCTCAAGGCAAGAGTTCTCAGGGAAGGATGGTAGTAACTATCTACCCCTTCAGAGAAGCTCAAAGTCACCAAAAAAGCATATGCTTGTGGTTCCTGCCATCCTTTTTTACACCCCCATCTCTAGTGTAATGACAGGCTTATCCTGATTGCTCACTTGGACTCTGAGTTCCCAGCTGACTGAAACACGCTGGCGTATGACCAAGGCCAGCACACAGTGAACGAGCCTTTCAGGCTGCCTTAGCCACTTGACAGTCTCTGCAGGACTATGCTAACCAGCAGGACTTAGGATAGCTGACCTTTCATTTCCCTCTCAGCATTATCTGTGTTCACAATATGAATTTCATGTTTGTCAGGACAAGAACCATGCCAGATGTAAAAAAAAGTCTTTTTAGACGAGTCCTGGATTTCCTACTTCACTTCTGTGGGGAATGGTTTGCGACCTTTTTTGTAGAAAGAAAAATAAGACAAGTGAACCACATTGTCTAACAGGCAACACCTCTGTGCCTTACTAACCTGTGAAAGTTTTACTGTCCTTTACTGACCTATGCAGAGAGTCGAGCTGGAAGGTGGGTTGGGGCAAGAGGTGCAGGATATGAGTCAGCAGCACCTATGTTAGAGAAGGATGGTGGGATTTAATAAATTCTACATTTATTAAAGAGGACATCAGTTGACTACACAAGTCTGATTCCAGATCAGCTGAGCATATAGGAGTGAATCTGCAGTTAAGTCAACTGCTGTGCACAGCATTTCTTCCCAGCTATCCTATAATAAGAGTTGCTAGGTTCTCCAAGACTCTCGCTAATCCTAGAACTTGTACAGTCTATTTTAGTAAATGTAAAATCTGAGGCAGAAACAGCTTGTTTCTAATAGTACAATGGGGTTATGGCCAGTAGCCACCTACCACAAGGACAAAGTTGAAATTGAGGCAAAAAATAGGAAGTAGTCATTGAGGGAATAGTGTTAACTTCCACTTATAAAAGAATAAAAACCTCACAAGCCTCATGTTTGGTGTTAACAGTTGTAAATAATAAACCTAACCAAAAGCAGACATAAACATTAGCTGAAAAGCTACAGAGATCAATACAGGTATACAGGATTCCTTCCCCCTTACCTATGAATTGAACTATAACAAAAATAAAATAAAACCCTGGAAAGCAAGTGTTAGTCCCCATGTTTACATTCCTACATATAGGTCAGCTACAAATAGCAGGGGACAGTTTTTCCCCTTGCTGTCATACACTGCATTTATAAAATGGTTGATTAAGTGTTATTGCAAGTAAAATCACATTTTGCATTTTTCAATCAACAGTTTAGTCTTAAAATACAGTTCCTATCAAAGGGCAAACTTTTGAAAATTCCCAGTTGGGGAAAAAAAAAAAAATCCTGGCAAAATATGGGTTTACATACTTCAGGCAAGGGTTTTCTTTTCAGCAATAGCAAGATTTAATCCAGAATGAGATGATATTTTCACACTCCTACAGATACCACAGACATAACGTTATCTTGTCAGTTTTCCACAGTCTGCAGGGAAAGGAGAACTTCTTTAAGTTCTCCTCAACTCTTCTTTTTAACTGCTTACACATACCAGTGTTTCGTTTTTGTTTTGGTTTTTTTTTTTTAACAAGGCAATTATAAAAGTTGTTTAAATTTGCTGAAAGTCACTTTAAATGATCCACCAGTATCTTAGCATACAAAATAGAAAGGTACATATATAGGTCAAACACACTGTAGATACCACATTTCATCCAAAAGATTATAAAACAAGATTGAACTTGCTCTGCAGAGAAATTTTAGATAATCTTGTTGATTCTTCATTTACTCAGGGAACTTTTCAGCCTTTCATTCTATTCATGCAACAGTGCTTCTCAATGCATAAATGAATTACACAACCAAGACATTCTGTTGCTTTCCTTTCATTACGCTTAACTTTGGTCTGTCAGCAACTTGGACCTCCATCTAAGCATACCTTTTCTTACCTAATAGAGCCTCCAGCACATGCCATTTCATACAGAGCTGTCCCTGCACTTAAGCCTGATATTTAAAGAATGCACGTAAATACATGCGTGGTTTTCACTTTGCATAGTTCTGTTATATAACAGGACAGCAAACCAGACATGGTTTGTGTCTGTTAAATTAGAATACAGCACACCCAGAGGGCTTTTTACATGCATCTTGGTCTTGATTCCTTAACTGGGCTGTTTTGTCACAATTCTTTATTGATTTTTTTTTTTTTTTTTTAATATTGGGGAAACCCCTGTTCCTAGACTTCAGCATGCCTAGCACTTTTTTTTTTTTTTTTTAAAGCAGTTTGCTAGTTTTATTAGATGGAGAAAGCACAGAGTGGGATACATTGTCTTGTACTGGACTTTGAAACCAGATTCCAATTAAAGTAATTAAGTACATGCTATGAGGAAAGCCATGGATTAGAGCTGAAGATTCCTTTAAATTTACTGATTAGCCAGGAAAGCAGAACAGGCTGTCCAGTACTAACACCTGAAGATCACAGCATTAAACACAGGTGTACAAGATACTACCAAAATCAGAGAAACACAGAAGTGGTCTTCAGCAGAGGGAAAATATTCTTGACTAAACTGGATCACTCTGCTGTAAAGAAAACCTGTGTGTCTTTCAGAGAACGTTACTGAGCTTGAAAAGGGACTAGAAAGCATTCACATCTTAACCCTACACACATACTTTTACACTGGAAAATATTTGCTATTCAGTGTAGTTCTGAGGAAGCTTCATCTGAGGTTTATTTAGGTGCTCAGAACTGAGGAAGAGCAGATATACATCTCAAAGCAAACTGGAACAGCTCAACAGTCAGCTCTATGGTATCTCTGCAGAAGAGACAGGTTGTTGGATATGTCAATGAATTCCTATTTGCACCTGAAGTTATATCAGGTTAGCTGTTCTTTTTAAAATTCACACTATCCAATCCTAGAATAACCTCTATATACACAGAGCATTTAAACAAGAGCATCCTTGCTATGAGTTGGTGTACAACTGCACACATACTCCAGGACTTTCCAAAAATGTTGTAAGCGAAGGTTTTCAAAAGCACTTGTGTTTGGATGCAATGCCGCCATAAATAAAACTGAAGGGATAATACTGTCATGGATCCCTACCTTTATTAGGCAGACTAGTGGCCTAAAAATCCATCCTGACCTTGCAGAAGAGACCTTCTTTCTAACTATTCTGCTAAGTGGAAAGGCGTTTTCTCCCATTTCTCCCAAGCACTGATGACAGTACTTTTTCCCCCCCTCTGGCATCATTATTTTAACACACCACCAATTATGCATGTTAAACAATGCAGAAAGTTCTTCAGTGGTCTCAAAGGAACAGAGTTAAAACTTAAATAAGCCTGGGCACTTGAGTTTTTTTCTCCTGGTTTTTGTTTTACCTTTTTGCAAGTGCAATGTGTGTGTGGGAACAATATTAAAAAGGCAAATTTGTAACAGGGACCAAGCATCAAGCATCAACTGCTGACACTGACAACCCAGTAGAGAGGAAATAATTTGTTTAGCCTGCAAAGGGTATTCTTGCAAAAGACAGTACTACAGGCACAAGCATCTCGTCTTGCCACTGTGTTCTCTTACTCTGTACACTTCCTTGTTGGCAAAAAGAACAAGGGTAGAGAATGCACATTTGTCACAGATAGGAACACTTGTTATTTCATTCTTTTAAGTGCTCGTTTATTTTCTTGTTTTTCAACTACAATTTAACCAGACTAAGTGATCCTTTAGAAAGGCAATCTGTTAATTAATCCATATTGGGCAGAACAAATAATGCTCTTCAAGCATAATCTCAACTGACTACCCAGAAATAGCTCTAATCAGTCAGAGCTAGGGGGAAAAGAAGGGGGGAAAAGGTTTTTACATGCAAAATTAGAAGACATGCTCTACTCCGGTTTTAGCTTGTTATCTGAAGGCCATGCAATAAATCATGAATTTAGAGGAGACGTAAAGAACAATCTTTGTACTTGCTTGAACCTGTAAGACTCATAAAAATTTAATTGTGGCTAATATTTATGAGTCTGGAGGCCTCAGGACACAGTCCAGTGGAAACAATTTGTGAGTCTACAGTCAAATTAATTCCACATTATTGTTTGGAAATAGAGAAGGTAAATAATTGTGACAGCTATTCCCTGCTTGGAAAGATGATCAAAATTAGACAAAGCATGAGCAGGATGAAACAGGATACAGAAGAAGTGAGGATAAATATCTTGGGCACGTCTATAGTGCCAGCATTAGATATACTGAATATTCTTCTCCCCCCCCCCAATTAAAACCAGACATTCATGTGCTGACCTTTTTAGTAGTTCACATAGATGTAAATGCTGATGACTGCAACAAATTGTACTCTACCTACAGCAAGTCCTTAGGGTTGCTTCTACTTGGATAAACAGTCTCAGTATTGCTGTAATGTACTGCAAGATGACCTGCTCAATCAGCACTGACAACTAGCACCACCACCTCTTCATTCCCACGAGTGTGAACACAGGCTTCACAAAATGTATTGGTATTTTTGAGTTTTGCATGGAAAGTTACAGCTGAGTAATAAACCTAATCGAGAAAGCTTGCCTGAGGACATCATGCAAGTGCACTTTTTTTTTTCTTTTTTTTTTTTTTTTTTTGTTCCTTGGCATGGAGAACAAGGGCTGAGAGTTTTAAAGTTAATGGAAAATATCCTGGGAAATAATCACCATTGACATGATGAGAGGATCATCTCCTGTGGGACAAACAAGTGGGCAGGGAACAAATGTACCACTTAACCCTCCTAGCTTCTCAACTTCTGTAGTATCTGAAAATTAATAGAAAAACAGTAGTTCCAGGAAAGGGTGTTGATTTAACAACAGAAAATGCCTGCCTGTGAAGAGAACCACTGGAAAACCATTTGACTTAGCTGAATTATATCCTTCTACTGGAGAGAGCAAACTAGCAAAATACAGCTTAAAATTTATCTAGTTTCCATAATTTCCTCCTTCAGTCTATGCTATGAACTGAATCTCTCCTTCAATTAACCTGAAGTAAGAGCAGAGTTCCAGAACTTCTGTATCTTGAAATCGGACCTTATTGCCCTTGAAAGCAATATAGGTTTTGTCATCTATTTTATTTAGAGAAGATAAGGTATTATACAGGTAGCACGTGGGTTGTGATAAGGCCCAGCAGTGCTGTAAACTTAAAAAAACCATAGTGACAGAGCAATCAGCTGGCACACTGGCTGTATCTTTTAGTCATTTACTGGCATCATTTCAGCCATTAGCAAGGATGGCACCAGACCTTTCATTTGTATTACCCATGTACTTGGGCACCCTGTAAATCTGGTGATACTATAGACTTTGACATACCTTCAACATATAAACACCTTTTTCAAACATTTATTGCTCAGCTGATTTGAGAGGCCTGCAAACAGTCCTGGCCAATTGTACACTAAATCATTACTGCTTTAGTTTCAAGGATAATGAATCTTAATGAAGAACGATGTTTCAAAGATTGGGTATTTTTAAAGTCAGCTTTAAGATGTCCTAGTCACCCAATGCAACTCATTCTGCTTCTCCTTTCCCATTCTCTGACATAAAAACACTATCATAACCTATAGCAGTAAAGGCAAGGGAAATACATTTTTTTCATTACATCTCATAAGTCCAGTCATACAGTTTAGGCATCCCAACAATAGAAGGACATCAATAAAAACAAAAGGGGAAGAACAAGGAACAGCTAGATGCTTGAAATCCCTTTCCTGATGTCTTGCTGTCATTCTGCAAAGCACTGGTGAAACTTAGCTGGCATGATTTCTACAGTTCTGGTCATTCACTCTCAAGAAACAGGAACAGAGGTAAGACAAGGGCTAGAAGAATGAGGAGACTATTATGGGTCAGCCAAAGCAATTTGTACTGCAAAAATAAAGGCTGAGTAGGTATAGTATTGTTTTCTTTTGTACTACATCAGAAACTACAATGCAAGACCACAAACGAAAGCCATTTAAACCAAAACCCAGTGTCGGTATAAGAGCAAAATAAAAAAACTGAGCATGAGTGAAAGTAACCTGTAAATTTACACAGGTACTCAATCTATGCAATAGTTTTTAATCAAAGCATTCAGCATAGTAGTGTAGATGAGCCTCCCTGTCTAAACCAAGATCCAGCTTAACAACGATTGGTTTAGTTTAATGAAAATATTTCTACAACATGGTGTTACAGTAAGATTTTTAGATCTGAAATCCTTCTTACAACTATTGTGCATTGGGGAGCATATTATTGTCCTACAGTAAAATCCTCTTAGTAAGACAGTTCTTCAGACAGAAGTTGTGAGAGTAAACAATTTCACCATTTTCTGTGGCACCATCCAAAGGCATGCAGGAGTTCTTCCTCAAGGATTGACATGATGCAGAGTAGGAAAGAGGTAAATGCTAAAGAATAAAACAAATTACTTGGAAAGGATCAACTGTACTGATAAATAGAACAGCAAAACTTTTGCAGCACCAGCTTGATTTATATTTTTTTCCTGTCAGACTTCTAACAAGAGTTTTAAAAAGTCTTTCAATAAGGCTCGAGCATCATAAAATACATGTAATTTCCTTTACTGAGTACACTCGTGATTTTAAAAAGTGGACACATTGCCCTGCTGATTTTGTGAAGCCTCATCTTAAGGCCACATTTAAGAGAAGTACTAGTCAAGATTTTGTAATGAAAATTTGCACTCCTTACTCGTACAAAGTGCTGTTCTACTGAAGGTTTACAGATGGATGTTACGTCTACAGCTACAGACATAACAAAGACAAGAGCTATCCTCTTCGGATTAAGCAAATATTGCATGAAAATATTCCAGCTGATAATGGAAGCAGAACACTAATCAAGGACTGCAGCAGAAACACTACACAGCTGGCGGGGGGTGTGTGTGTGTGTGAAAAAGGATAGGTCTTTGTTCTTTTGTTTTGTAAAAAGCAAAGCAAGAATTACGTTTATCCTTTCAGCTTTCCATCATACACCTCTATTTTACAGAACAGCATTTTAAAAATAGGCAGTCTGAGAAATTTTCAGTCAAAAGACACATAAGTGTTTTCTAAAAAGTCCTCACATGGTGTACACGTATGTTTGTGGAAACCTGTTTTACTCTGCCCAGCCAGTATTTGGATAACACTTATTGATTTCGCAGTCTGCAACAAGTTCTGCATTTCGCCTTTTTCTCCATCCTCATGGAAACTCCCCATTGCTTTCCCAAACTACCTCTACTGAAAGGAACACCCCAAGTCTGAGGCTTCAGTTTGCACGCAGTAAATTCAAGAATAAGGCCACAAAAGGATGTTCAGCCCAAACAAGGTTGGACCTAAGCACATGCCCCTTCTTCCTTACCAAGGCAAGTTGAGGCCAAGCCAGCATTGCTCATGTGACTTGACAGGAAAACTGAGTAGTCAGGTCTTTGGAAATATTTATTGCTGTTTCTGCACCTTAAGTGTGTAATAATGAACTTTCTTTTGGCAACATCAGCAGTTTTCATTCTTAGAAATGAAATCAATCATGTAATCAAGCCCCTAAAAGAAAGCACAGAAGAACTTAAAGCCATTGTTTGATCAGAAATCAGGTAGTCATAAGCTGCTACATAGTGAATTTTGATTTTTTTTTTTTTGGCAAATTGAACCATTACAGTTGAATGATTAAGTTTCCCCTCACTACCAACCCTTGCTATCCTGCTGCTAACCCTCCTTTTGGCATAACTAGCTAACAGCATGCTTTATTAGTGACCTGCCAGCCCAGATGTGTGAAAAATACAACTGAAGGTAAACAATCGTAATGAGAGAATGAATTAATTCTGCAATAAATCCCCAAGTTTTGGAATAGTTTCTATTTTAGGATGAAACATCAAGTCAAGCGAGACTTAGGTGGTAAGAGCTCATTAAAAAAAAAAAAAAATCATTTGAACAAATGGAGCTCTACTTCCATTCTGCAGTACAAATAGGTGTTACTGTTTCCTCTGGAAAAACATTCTGTTTTGTAGGGATATTAACCTCTTGGAGGCATGTCACTCTTTTTACAGCATGCACTGTTTAAGACTTGCTTGTGTATGATGTATAGCATGGACAGTTAATTTTCCTATAAGTCATAATTCATAGGACAAACAATGTGAGGAATATTAATGGAAAGAGATCAACAAGGTTATTTCCTTGTTGTGGCTTTCTGCAGAGTTAAATAATAAGTGAAACTCATAATTCAGCAAATTAGTTAAACTATTTTGTCATTGCAGAATTGAACGCTGAAGCATACCTATTCGTGATACTTGCAGATCCTATGCTTGAATGAACTAATGCTGCTTAACGTTATTTCTCCTTTCCACTTATATACGATAGGTGGGTGTAAACACCAACAGGTTTGAAAAGGCAGCTGGCTTCCTTGGCAGATCATGACTACAAAATTTAACAGTTGATATGTATTTTTTCCCTTATTAGTTTCAGGACTAGATCCCAATTTAATGAACTAGTTAATAAACTATTTTGATGAAAAGCATATTCAGTGCTTTACCAGCATTCCCTTGCTCTTGTGATTAATGCAATTGTAGAACTGTTTCCTTTTCACTTTCCCAAGTTCCACATAGACATGTTTTGAAGACAAATTAACTAAAGGTTACTGCTGCATGAGAATTGCAGCTGTTCTGCAGATGCTGAGTGTCCCAGCTTTTCTTTGGTCTCCAATTACTCATTCAGAAATAAAATCTATCAGATGATTTCATAGCTTTCATTAACACAGATTAATTTTGAGGGCTTCTGTGCCAATTTGCTTATAACACACATTTCCTTGGTTGGAGGGGAAAAAAAAAAAAAAAAGTATTTCAACAACTTTTAGGCTGCACCAGCTGAAACTAAGATGTTGGAATAATCTACAATAGCAGATTAGGCTTCCTTCCTATCTGAATACATACATGGTGACTAATGTAGCTAACTCCCCTTCAAAAGAGCTTTGAAAAATGCTGTTGTCCCAATTTTAGAGATAAGAAAGTGAAAGCAGAAGAGTCAAGAGTTTAATCAAGCCCTCACACCAGTTGGTGACCTATGTTAGGCAAGGTTAGAACCAGTGTTTACATGAGACTATTGTAACAGAGTTGGTACCGATTGCATAAGCAGATGCTAACCCATGCAGCAGTCTGAGTTTCCAAAATAATATATTTCAGTTTAGCTGCAATTGATTCAAGTAGATTTAAACCAAAACAATCCTAGTGTCAATAAAAACAGTTTACTGAGATTAATTTACTAGATGGGGAGGGGTTGGACCACATCTTCAAAGTGTTGCAATTTCCCCCCCCCTTATTCAAACAAGGCCTCAAGACCTGGAGCAGCAACTCAGCAATCTAGTTAATCTTTGCAGATTTTCACACACCCATAAAATAGTATGAACTGGAATACTTGGACAGAAAAGCCTTGATACTATACAGGGGAAGTAAAAGAGGAAGCCGAGTTTAAAATGAAGCCTTCCCCCTGCCCCCCATGCTTTCAATGTATAAGAATAGTTCATAAGGACAAGTCAAAACACAGGTGATCCAAGCTTGACAACTTTGCTTACAGAGGCCTAAATAAGCTTTTCAACTTAATGAATGAATTGCAGCACAAAGTATCATTGCATTAAGAAGCATATTATGTCCTCTCCCATTTATAGCCATGCATAAAAACATGCTTCAGATT
>JAVJGG010000055.1:1091103-1101322 GCA_035590195.1 Aviceda cuculoides
ATTTACAGAAAGCCACTTTGTTAGAACACCTTAAAAACTTTGGAATTTTTTTCTTAGTAGCTAGGACTAAAATGTTATAGATTTTTGGTTTCACAAGCATTTTTGTACTTCATCCCCAAGTTTCAATACAACATTAAAGGTCTTGCTTCTCTGAAGACAAACTAGAAGCTGCTGCCCAAGTGTGCTAGTAGCATCACACATCTCATTTCCTATTTAACCAAGTTTAAAAAAAAAAAAAAAAAGGAGCAAAAAAAAAAAGCAAGCACATCTTGGTAAAACAACTGTTACTTGTCTTGACAGTTCAGTGAGCTTACACAAGCTTACACATGCTAGAATGAAAATCTTATTTGTCCCAACAGCATCAAATCAATGAAACAAAACTGAAAGTGATCAGACTTGGGTGGAGCAGAGTACCAAGTGTAACAACATTTTTAATCAAGTAAACATTTGAACTACAGAACAGGAGCAAAACAGGGTCACACTGTTAGCTATTAACTCTTTGGGGTAGAACCTTTACTAACTCACCTTGTTAAGCCAAACAAACAACAAAGTTTCCAGGGTCAACCAAAAACTTCACATAACCTTAACCATGCTAGTCTCTCTCCCTGTATCGGTCCATCAGACACAGGAGGAGCAGGCAAGGCAAGGCAGGCTTTCAGTGTCAACATGGATGGGATGCTTTGTATGAATAGCAAGGTGATGGGTTTATGTTAAGAGGAGGAACAAGGGGGAAAAGCCTGCCACAGAAATGCTATCTGCTTTGAGATTCCTGTTACTATGTATTTAGCTTTATCCAGGGCTTAACCCGAGACAAAATTTTGTTATGTTACTTACTATAAATCCCTTCAACACTAGATTAGCTCAAGACTGATCTTTGAGGAGGATTGAGGAAGGAGAGGAGGCTGGTCTGGACAAATGTTTTCAACTATAGATAGGGATCTGCCAGCACAGTTACAGCAGGATAGAAAGAAGTGTCATCAGTAACTAAGATAAGCACGCTGGGAAACAGTCTGATCTAGACGATCTCAGACCTGAAATAGCACAATTTGCCTAGTCTATCTTGTTTCTTCTGCTGGATGAGTGAATTAAACTGGTCATAGCATCAGTTTGCTGGTAAGAGCTACCTATGCATTAGACTATTTCTTAAATGCAGGTGTGTCAGCATTTACACAAACCCCATTTTTGCAGGAATAGTATAACATTAAAAAACCCACACACGTACAACACGCACACTGGAACACAATCTTCTGCTTTTTTATTATGTTCAGCACTGCATTACTAAGTATACAGAAGGGTCTTTCTTCCCGAGAGAGCTTCCAATCAATAACTTTGACAAAAAAACAGAGCAGATTCTTCAATAATCTTTTCAGTCCCCTATCACATTTAGCTCCTGGACAAAAACTGATGGTAAACAAGTCATTGCATATATCATGTAGGACAGGTTTTGATTAAGTGAAAAGGCACATTTAGTCAACTGAAAAATCTTCCAGTTTTAAGACTACCAACCAAGCTGTGCATACTTCCAGATTCATAGTTTCCCATATATTTGCAGGTCACTCCTAAACATCTAACACAAGACAAGTTGAAGGCAAAGAGTAACGTACAGCATTGACATGTGGCAGGTAATTAACAGGCTCTGTGCCCTGTCACTTCTCAACTGTCCCATCCCTGAGGATGTTTGAAAGCCAAACCACTTCGATATCATCTTGCTACTGTATTAAAGGGAAGAATTAGCTGGCAGAAGCACTGTAGTTGCTGCCTTCTGTTTGTTACACTTTTCCTTCCTAACCTGGATTTTCTGCAACTGACATCTCTAAATGTTCAGCAGGCATCTATTATCTTCTTAGAAGCTGAGACAGAGGAAGCACTTGCACATTGCTAAGTAGAGAACCTGCTAGCTTAAAAGCTGCTCAACATGCAAGATGCTCAGAGTCATCAAAACCACAGAAAAGCTGCAGTTACCTCAAATAAGTGAGACTGTTTTCCTAAGAAAGATGCACAGAATTCAGCTGAAAGCACCTAGCAATGCCTAGCGTGAAACTACTTTATTGAAGTGTTTGTCTGCTAGGAAACAACAAGAAGAAGCAGACAGCTGTGGGGACATCTGTCCAAATAACCAACTGTCTAATTGTAGCAGAACTGAGCAAGCATTCTTAAAACACGTGCAAATAAAGCTAAGGCACTCTCAGAGCGTGAACTATATTTTACTTCTCTTAAATGTAAGATAAAGACATCTATGCTCACTTCACTAATCAAACTGACAGCTTTAGGACCTTGCAAAGACTACATAGCAAGTTCATGAAAAAGCGCAGTTATCCTACAGTCACAATCCAGCCAAGACACTACCTTGAAAATCTAGTATTAATGTAAACAAATCACATAGAGGCACAACAAAATTAGCGACTGGTTTTGCTGCTACAACAGAAGCAACTTCAAAGTTTTTCATTCTTCCTCTCCCTTCGCATGCCTTCTGCCCCAAAAGTTGTAAAAAAAAAATTCAGTCAGAAACATGAAAGTATTATTTTAAAAGGGCAAATTGATAGTGACACAGGTGAAAAGCTTTCAGAGTGCATTGAAAGCAATAAGAAAGACTGATTTTCTAAGCATGAACTCCAGTGCCCTTCAAAAACCCTTGTGCCAACAAGGCAAGCATTGATTACAGAACTGCCCTCTGTCATTCTGCAGTCACGTACACACCACTTACACAGGCCTGAAGACTGAAATTCTAACTTAACTAGCAAGGTATCATAGTTCAACTATCTAACTTGATTTTAACATATTTGCATTACAGTCTGTGAAGCTGGTTAGCAGCAACTGTAACAGCTGAGCATGTAGCAGGGTGAGGGCTCCAGCCAGACTGATGCAGTAGAAGCCAAGGAACAAGTCAGTACCACCAGTGAGTTTCAGTAGACCCCTTCTCTTTATACAGCTGCTTGCCTCCAAACTCCTCCCCTATTTCTTTGGTGTCTGGAGAAGACTCATCAGCCTCACTTCCCTCATAGGCCAGAACAAACATACTTCCAGCTGCTGTTTCTTTAGCAAGGGACCACCCATGATTCTTAGGCACCTTTCCTCCAAACCTTTTTTACTCCCTTGGATTGGACTGGGAGTAGAAAAGAGGAGCTGCAGTATCAGCGCTTGGAGGTCATGCACAGAAGTCATCACTGATTAATTTGATATTTTAGCCAAGCCACCAAAAATACTGTATCATATCTGACTATGCTTTCCACCTCAGGACCTTCGCAACCCTTTGCAGAATTATTTTCAGGTTCTACTAGCTATCACTCTTTAGCTGCCATCATCCGACAATCTTATGACTTACTTTGGAGTCCAAATTAATGTTAAAAAGCTGACAGTTAGATCCTGTTGTTAAGAAGGATCAGAGTTCAGAGACCTGTGATAGGTCCAACTGGGACTTTTTTGCACCTGTTGCAACCTCAAAGAGACACACACGTCTGTGTTTTCTTTCTCAGCAGTTGGAACCTGCTTACACAATATTTGTAAGATGCCAGCACAGAACAAAGTCAAATTAGTATTTGCCAGTTTGCTCAATCACAGTCTGTGTCTACCATTTCATTAAGGCAGAAATACAGTCCTATGGATAGGCTAATCTGTAGCAATTGATCCCACAACAGGAGTTAAAAAAACAGGTCCATCACAAGACGCACTACAGATACACATATTGTTAGAGAAGGAACTTGATTTCAGATTCGACAGAGGCTATGATATACAACCTATTATTAGTTTCCTACTCCCTTTTCATCACTCATGTTTCTTTCTCTTAAGAAAACAGTGTACGAGGTTTGAGTTTAAAACATTTCAGAAGCTGCTTTGCACCTAAGGGTACATTTGATCCACTACGAGTTCACACAATACAGTGAAAAAGAAAAAAAAAAGAAAAGAAATTATAACTTCCTTACTGATTTGACTGTAAATAGAGCTGCTAGGGCAAGGCATGCCTAGGAGGGATCTCTCCTGCCAGCAATTAAAATGTTGATAATTACATAATTAACACAGTAATATCTAAGAACTCTAATCTAAAGCCATAATAAAATAAGATGGGTGGACACAAAAAACAAATTGCCAGTCTGAAGTTCCCTGCTAAAGAACCTGGTGTTTTAAAGAAAAGATCTTGTAACACTAGAACCAGCAGTGCTGTTGAGGAACCTGAATCAGAAGGAAGACAGCAAATAAAGGAAGACGGTTATGCCTTCAAGCCTAGGCCATCCCTTCAATAAACAGAGCTAGTAAAAATGCAGAGTGTATACTGCATGCCATATTTTAAGGGTTCAATCTGCCTCTTAAGTGTGGCTCTCCTAAGGATGTCTGTAGCACCATAGAGAGCTTCAGGTGTGACCACAGTGGGATTTTAATTTAGATGAAGAGTGCGACCCTTTCAGTTGTCCCATTAACATGTTTTGTTCCATACTCAGAGCAGACTCGAAGCTTATGAGCTGAACTTATTTTGGACTAAACAAAACCTAAAGACATACTCCATGAAGAAATTTAACTACTTGCTCATATGTATGCAATCCATAGGATCATACGAGGGTCAGCACAAAATAAAAGCCCTGCAAATACAGACACTGTGATCAGCAGGTCTACAGCACCAAACTGCACCAAACACTGTTAATCAGACTACTGACTGCCACTTGCAATCCAGCTTGTTTCTGGTTTTATGTTACTGTGTTGACATCTACTTGCAGTACCTGCATGTAATGTGATTGCTCTGAAGGTCAACAGCATTCAGAGAAAAGAAAAACAATTAATTTTGTTTAATTAGCATTAATAGCAAAAAGAAAAATTTGTTTTAAAAAAGGAAATCTGTACAAAGTCATCATTACACTCTATCTTTACTGCCTACAGGAGGTATCTTGCAATAACTATATATACAGCATGAACCTAAGCAGAAGTTCCAAGATCTTTTAGGACAACAAGCTGTTGAAAACCTGCAAATCTTCTTGCATGCCATGGTCTCTAGAGCAGAGCTTGCCAGAAAACACACCTAGTAGCAGAAAGTAACACGTCAGGTTACAGAATATATAAATATTCTGTCCTAAAGTAACAAAAGGACAACATACTACAAGTACTCAAGGATTAAGACCATAGCAGGGAAACGGAAAAGCCCATAGCAGGAAAATTGTAACTTCTGATCGATTGCTATTGCTTCATCAGCAGAGAGAGTTGCAGTGTATGCACTATCAGCTTTGTTTAACTATGTTCCAACAAAGTTTAAACAATTTAATGGTTAAACAGGGAAAGGGGGGGGGGGGGGACGACCAAAAGAAAACACAACAGAAAAGCATGCCTGCTTACACTTGATTTTGCATATAGAAACACACAGAGAAAAGTTGTGGAGTAACGTAGACTGCCTGTCCTCAGTCTTCTTCTCCTAATGATGCAGTGGCAATATCCGTAACTCATAGTCTGAGATGCCACAGAGAACTGTGGACAGTGGTCCTACATTTTCATCTCAGTTCATCCCTGCTGAACTTAGAGGGTGTATAATTAGAGATATACATTTGGAAAATCTAGCAGTACCTATTTCTCAGGCATAAGCCTTAATTTGCACTGCCAAGTTTTTATACAAGAGGTATTAGATGGTGGTGTTAACAACTTTGCGGTTAAAGAATTTCCGCTGGCAATCACTTGTCCGTGCCTGGTAGCCGCTTAGCTTTACTTTGTTTGGCCTATGCAAAAGTCATAGTCTTGAAAGGGACAGCTCATCTGGCATTCCAACTAAGTGATTCTGTCTCCTATTTGTCTCCCCCACCTTCAGTACCTTAGATGGAAGGGATCAGGAAGTTAAGGACCAACCAACCAAACCCTAGTAGTCTGGAATCTCATTTATGCACCTCCTGAAGAACACAGGGGAAGGGAAAGATTATGAAAGATATGCCCATATTAACTTTACACTGAAAAACAAATCACTCTACAAAACGTAAGCAAAAGCCATAATCTCTTTATTAAATGTTAAACTAACAAAAAGCATTTAAAACCTAGCTCAAGTTTTTAAGAAAACTAGTTTGCAGACTCGCTCAAGAGTATTGCACACAGATTTAAACCTTGAAGTAGAAGCTTGGAAGTAAAGTGTTGTGGGAAACAGTGCTCAGAATCAGAGAGTATTTTTAAAGTTTCACAATAAAACTGACAAACTCCAAGAATAAACAAATCTAGAAGCAAACTTCAGCATCCTCAAACACAAACCAAAATCCTGTAAATGCACCTGTTGGTATTTGTGAGTGGAGAAGACATCCTGGCTTTAAAAACAGAGGGGAGAAACTATATTAAGCCACTTGACTTATTTCCTTTAGCATAAACGTCCTGTGTGTGATGTATATCCCAGCAGAAGCTCTCCTTAAAAGTCTTCTAAATGTTTGTTCACAGCATTAGGCTTTAAGTCTAAACATTTAGGTTTCTAAAGTTATCTCTCAGGCCTGTTTAGAGTCTTGCATGCTTTTCAAATAAAGACCTCAGTTATTTGTTCTCATACTCACTATGTTTGACTGCTTCTCCTAAAGGGAGCCAGCAGTTTCTCTTTTCATTTTATTGCTGTTTTGAAAGTAACCATTTTCACTCATCTTCAAATTCTTCCCTTTTTTGTCACCTGCCTTGATGTTTATTAATGGGAAGCATTTAATTTTTTGATGACTCTGCGAGGCCAGTAAAAGAGATTTCCCAGTAAATAAGATGTAGCCTGGTGTTGACAAACCTTTGCTCATGTGAATAGTGACGTGAGGGTCAAGAGGGCTCCTCCTTGCATGAATAGCTCCTTTATCATTAAGCTGATGTTTCACAATCAGGATGGAGGAATAAAGAGTAAAAGTAAGGAACTAGAGAAGAGGGAGATTACTGAATTGCCTTACATTTGCTTCAGTCTCCAAAATTCATTCCTACAGAAGGGTAGGCAAAGGTGTCATCACCGCATGTCTCTGCCTTCCCCCCCCTTCCTAAAGAGTCTCAGGACTTTGGGCCACAGCAGCAAGTGGCAAGGACAAGCCATAGACTTTTATGAACACACCATAGACTTTTATCAACAGACAGGGGTCTTCCACTACTTTTAAGATTCTATAACGCCAATAAATATGGCACAGTTACATCATTATTAAAAATGTTTATTTTTGCAGATATTCCAGATATGTTAGGAGACATTTCTATTCCAAGGTAATTGTACATAGTGAGGAGAGATTACACAGTTCCTTGTGTCAACACATGGTTGTGGCTGAATGTCTTTGGAGGCCTACATAAATTGTCATGTGAAACATCTCAGCCACATTTTCATTCAAGCAATCAGCTTTACCCAGAAGAGCATGGTCAGGCAGCAACCAGCCTATATACCGTCCAGAGTGAGACACCTTTAAAATCAGGGTCTACGTAGCATTTCTCCAAGAAAAATTTAAGTACTTTCTTTACCTCTTATAGTTATAATAAGTAATATGGTACTTATAATAATCAAAACCAAATGTATTCTTCACATAAAGACTTCTAAAAGCTGTTTTTAAACAAGTTTATTTTCAGGCATTTCTCAGGATTGGGTAAGCAATCTTTCTTTTTAGCATATCCTACAATACTCAGCTTGAGTTTTCTGAAAGTATGTTAAATACATTTCAATAAGCATTTATTGCAGTGTATTTCTACTGTAATGTGTTGTGTAACCTTTATTCAGAATATAAACTTTAGACAGTATTTGACCTAATACAGCCCACTTCATAATCACTTGAACTGTTGGTACAGAGATACTAGTCTGTATGTGAATTGAGAATCTGTGCTGATAACCTACTTGTCTTTTTAAGTGGTTAAGAGCACACTGCAGATCTAACTTTGTAGCCATTCCACACAGAGTTTCCATTGCACTTGCAGCTAGCATTAGGCTCAGATGAACACACAAGCTAACCTGGGTGGGAAACAAGGGCAGCAGAGAGATCGGTCTCTGAATAAGTCAGTCCTTGTCACCTTTCAGGCTGCTTCTGGAAACAAAATGGGCATTGTTAGTTTAATTTGAACATTCATTGGCATTCTTTCATTTTACTAACAACCATCTAAAAATTCTATAGTTGGTGATATTTGTTGAAGAACTTTATGTTCTACTGTGTTTTAAATGGGGATATTAAAAAGAATATCAGTGAAGTAATAGCAAAGCTCAATGCAGCTCTGTAAAGTCACATGAGTGTCAGTGGGGACCGCGAGCAGAGCGAGAGAAAAGGCTCTAAGATGAAGACTGAAGGCCATTTAAAAAGCAGAGACAAGAGCAGAGAAATGAGTCAAATTATGAAAAATCCCAAGAACAAGTTCAGGGAGTCCATGGAAGAGGCTAGAGGAAGAGGCTCAAAGGGACAAAACTGGGGGTGGGGGCGGGTGGGGGAGGGGGGGGTGTGTGTGTCACGATGCACATATTCAAATCAACAGTGTTCTGGATGTATTGTAAGATAATAAATTTGGATGTTTGATATGAGAACAGGACGATCAGGATTTGCTGAAAGAGAACAGTTGTTAGTAATGTTTTAAAGATTGTTGAAAAAGGACAAATACAAAGACTATTTCTGATATACTTTACAGCTTACTTGGGATGAAATCCTGATGTCCTTACAGGAATTCCCCCCACCTCAGTTAGCTTCAGTTATGCTAGATTTCACCCTGCCATCCTCCTCTGTAAGAAATGCCACTCCTGTTCTTACCATCACTTCTCACATAGAAGTTGAGTAAAAACAGGAACAAAACTACAAGTCTGGAAGAAAGCAAGCAGTGAAGTTTCCAGTTACCAGTAAGAGTGAAATAAGAGCAAGGTAAGACATTTTAGCTAACCTGAGCTCATGATGACAACAGAATATCTATGAAGGATCATGAGACCAGCAAGACTGGACATGGAAAGTTAAGGTATGATTAGAAGTAGTACAGAGGTAAGACTGAAATCACATGAATATGAGAATATCACCAGGAGCTAACACGCACTGAAGAGGGAGGCCCTTCCACGTTGTGCTCTGGGGAGATACTCAAACCAAGTATTTTGATCTGGCCATAGTTTGCCTTATACCATTTTTTTTCTCCTCACTGCTTCTGCACCCATCCCCATTCTACAGTGTTGCTCTATCACACAGTCCATTCTAATGAACTGTCCAATAATTTTTTCGTAGTAATTTTGTATTTTAAGAAAGATCTTTCTGCCACTTCAGGATTAACTGTGATAAATATCATGAAGGGGGAAAAAAAAACACCCAACAACTAATGATTCCCTCATACCAACATGAATTTCATCCTAGATTGAGCCAGAATCTAGATTCTGCATTATGTCTTCAGCAAGTTAAGCATGCCAGGCTTAACATGCATCCCAATCCAAATACAGGTGTTTTTCCTGAGGATGTTAAGACAGGTTTGGGATATAACCTAGAGCCAGATTTCAGTAGAGACTCCTGAACAGCAAAAGTATACTCAAAAAACATAGCATGTCTTTCATTTTCCAACATCCCTTTAAAGTTTCAAGCCTCCACCCACCTGTTCCACTGTACACCACAAACACATTTAATAGGGTACTAAGATGGTAACAATACAGACACTACTGCCAGAAAGCTCTGCTATCTGAAGCAGACAGAAAGCAGCCACCAACTGAAGAAAGAGAATTTAAACTACAAACTTTTAGGATCAAGAACCATATCCTTTTCTAGGCTTGCACAGTATAGATTACACCAATAGAACTAATGAACCATTTTCCCAGTCTTCTGTATTTTAGCATTTTAGTAGACTTTTAGTGAATTTAAAAATAAAATAATTAAAAAAAAATCCAAACCACAATGACCAGAAGATCTAGTCAATATAAACATTAAAAATAAAGTCCCAAATGACTCATTCTCACCAGTGGAGCCCCACATATCTTGGCAGCCTATTCTTCATGGTTCACCATTACTTGCCACCAAGTTTTAATGGATACCACATCCATAAAAAGGCACTAACCAAGTTTATACTGCTCTATAATTTAATACATACTATTGATTAATAGTTAGTTTTGAAGAGGCATTCTACCAGATGAGCGAGGTAGGATGATTATCAACTCATGGCTTGGAAAGAAGTCATCCTCCCAAAGCAAAAAGAACAGCGCAAGAGTTGCAAGCATGCCTCCGTCCGAGGCATTCAGCCTTCCCCCCAGTTACCCCGACTGACCTCCGGGACCCGCACTCGGACCCCGAGACACGTTTTCCTCATAACGAGAGTCTTCAGTACGGGGTTT
>JAVJGG010000055.1:1102438-1125837 GCA_035590195.1 Aviceda cuculoides
CCCGCCCCGGGCTGGACCGGCCCCGCGGCCCCGGTCGGGGGCGGGAGAGCAGCGGATGGGGTCTGGCCACCGCCATCACCCGCCCGTGAGGTGCTGCCTGGGGGGAGGGGAGGGGGGCCGCCACCTCCCCTCTCCTGCCTGGCCTGCGCGGCCGTTGGGGGCGCTGAGGTGAGCCCGGCCGCGGGAGCCTTCCCCCCGAGCAGGGGTGGTCCCTGCGCCCGGAGCCGCGTTTTTCCCTCCGTGTTCTGCCTTGAGTCAAGGGAAGAAGGGGTAACGTTCCTCAGTTTTATTTTACTTTTTCCCCTTGTGCTGCCAGGTTCAGCGGAGTTTCTTGTTTTCGACACAGGAAGACTATGAAACGAGAGCTGTGGCTTTCCTGGATGCAGCGAAGCGCGGGGCGGGGAGCGAGGCGAGCAGGAGCTCTGAGGAGAAAAGAAGGGGGGCTGTTGGCAGGTTTCACCCCTTCCCCATGGTGTTGTCCACACGTGTGCGCTTACAGATCCTTCACAGCAGGAACTGCATCTCCCTTTCTTCATGCATTTGGTATGTTCAATAAATGTTCCTGTGCACACCCATGTGTGTTGTGTGTCTGAGTTTGGGAGTGAGGGAGAGACCCTGGCTAGTGATTTTCCACAAGATGCTCAAAACCCCATCTGGGCTGAAGCTCTCTTGAAGTTCACCCTGTTCGTGAAGCCTTTCCCAGGAGCTGCTAACAGCCACGTGTAAGTGCATGCTCCTCCATGTTCACACTTCAAGGCAGAAGGAAGGCAACCTGACTTCAATGAATGGGGATGGAAAGGGGGTTGAATGGGTCAGGGAAAGAGCAAGTCAGTGACAGGATATAGTGGTGTGTTATGCACCTGGCAAAGGGCTTCTGGCATGGACAGGGTTCATCTTATGATCACTGTTTTTGTGGGGGTAACATTTTCTGCCTTCTACAGCTCCCCCTGCCACCAGGAAGAAAACACTCAAAATATAGAGTTGTCCATATCAATTGCATCAACACGAAGGATTTGGGGATGTATAGGCGTATCAGCTAGAATCCACACACCAAAGGTCTGAGATAAGCCAGCTGAAATTTCTCATGCGGACATAGTTGAAATGAGAGGAGGGAGAATGGAGGAGAATGGGAAAGAGGAAGGAAACAAGTAGAAAATACACAACAGGACATGAGAAAATAAAAAGGAGACCACATGGCAGGCCAAGGAACATGCCTTGGTCAGGAGGTATCTGGAGACACCTATCTGTAAAACTTTGAATCATGCCCAATGGATGCTCTTTTGAGATTGCCCAAAGAAAATTACATGGCCGTTAAAGAGTCCTTCCTACTGACGTGTATAGTGCTCAGTGAAAATATATCTGCAAAAGGTTCCTGGCAGCCTAAATGCAGGACTGGAGAAACCACAAAATCCACAAGCATGTTACATGATTAGTATCACTGTCTCTGCATGGGATTCCCCAGTTATGTAGAGGAAACATCAAGAAGAGAAAAGGATTGCCAAATGGTGGTAGTAAAAAAACAACAAAAAAGGAAGTACTTATATGTGCCAGAGGAGAGATCAAGTAGAAGGCATCAAAACAAACATTTTAAAAATAATGAGTATTATAGAAAAACTACAGTAACCTTTTTTTTATTAAGGCAAAACAGGGCATGTGTCATGAAGTTGTAAGGCAGAACTTTTAATTAAAAGGAAAAGAAGAATTTCATGATGCATAATTACCGCATGAAAATTATTCCCAGGTGTTATCACTTGGCCCAAGACCTTTGCAAAACTTGAAAAACTATTGGCCACATAAATAAGTAATGTGAGCATCCATCATTGCCTCAATAATGTAAAATTAAAGTTAAAAACTGTAAGGTATGTAAATATGGCAAGTGACTGAAAGTATTGAGGAAGAGCTCTTCCCATAGGCAAAGTATGATATAATTTTCCTTTTTGGTGCTCTCACACCTTCTGAGTCACCTGCAAACAGGTTAGTCCAACAGCAGCATCAGTAGCCCAACACCTTATAGCAATATTACACTTGTGTGCTCCTGACCCTGAACATCTGTGCTTCATAACTGGAAGGTATTTGATTAAATTTTGAAATCTGTACTCTTCTCTATGTCTCTAAGTCTCTAAAGGCTTATTTATACCATTGAAACACTGTTTTAAAGGCACAAGGAATGACACAAATGACCCTGAACCTACTGCAATTATAAAGTGCAGATGAGAGCAAAACCACTTTCGGGCATTTATAGAAAGTTTGTTTGCAATTTTGATTCAACATTTCTACTTTCCACTCTAAACTCCCAATCACTGATTGCATAATTAGTACTCTCAGTAACTGAGTCAGTCAGTGTTTAAAAACAAACCAACCTGTAAGTCACATATCATTTTTTTGCTCTGTGTTGAAATGCTATTGCACTTGTTAGACTGTCTCCTTGTATTTCTCCAAGTTTCAAAGAGGTGAGCCTGATAAGGAACACCATCTGGAAGAACAGTTTATTCCCCAAGCAACCATAGCCAGCTACTCCTACAAGTAGAGGTGATCCTCTGAGTATCAACAGACTTCTTGCATTTAGATATTTCTCTTTGATTCCTCTGTCTTTTGCAGGACAAGTTACAAGGCATAATTTCATACTGCCGTCTGAGTGTGGCAAGAAGGAATGTTTTTTGTAGCTGGCCTCTCTTTGCACCTCCTGATCTAAAATGCCTCTCCTAACCTCATAAAAGACCCCATATCCTTTTATTCATGGCCCTTTTCTACTCTCTGTTGCACTTGGATTAAACACTACTCCTATTGTTAACCCACAGCACCTGCCATATAGGCCCCAAAGCTTTTCATGCTAGCTAAGTTAATGAAAAGGCTGGGGTTATTCACTCATAGGCTTTTAAATCTCATTTAAAAAATCAGGGGAGAAACAGCAGATAGCACTGTGGTGAGCAATAGTACAGGTATCAATCATTTGTATTATTTGCATAGGTCAATATTTCAGGCTGTCCAGTCCAAAAGGAAATCTCTTTCATCCAAGCTGTATGTCTAAGACACATTTGCTGTACAGATGTTTCCCAGAACAGCCTGAAATGAATGAGTAAATGTCAGAAAATGTTTTAGATGGAGCAAATAAAAGACACTATTTGGGCAAAGCAAACCTGTCATGTAGTGGCAAAGACTGCATGTTGTACTGAGTATAAACTATGAGCCTCTTTTCAAATCTGTGCCAGTTTTCACTTAGACGTCTATTTTGGGCTGGTTGATGACTCAGTTCTCAATGATGCCTGTCAACTCTGCATCTCTTCTTTATCCATTGAAATTTGGATGCCTCCAACATTGCTTTCAAGTGTTATACATCTAGCCATGTATGGTTTTAAGTTGAGGGGTGTACAGAAGCAGTTTGGCTTCTTTGGTACAGTCCAGTGTGTACAGAAAGGGCAAGGCTGGTCTGCAGATTGTGCAGAATTTTATATGAGACATTTGTAGAAAGTTCAAAAATTCTTCATGGGATTGTTCACACCTCTTGGCCTAAGTATTTTACACATAGCACATTTTGTGCCCTGAATGTACAGTAACACATACTAAATAATAATAATAAAAGAATAAAAACCTTTACCAAAACAACCTGCATACCACTGCAACAGACTTCTTCACCCATGGACAGATAATGAGTGAACAAACACCACATGACAGATGTTAGTCATGCTGCTTAATGAATAACTGGTGATGAGTACAATACCTGTGTGGAATGGCTGTAACGTGTTCAAGGAAAAATATGCATTTGGATCATCTGTTTTTCACCAAGATACCTGCAGTGTTTGAGAGAAATGTCTTCATCATGAAGTCCAGGTATTTCAACACTTCTTCTGCATGTATTTCCTTGACTGCCTTGTTCCTCAACCATCCACAGCAGTCACTGGATCTTCAGAACTGGATCATGAAACCCAGTTTCCTTCAAAATATTTTACAAAGAAAGACTCTGGCCTTCTCTTTCTTCTTCACCACGGCCTCAGTCTTGCAGACAAACACTGGTAGTACCAAACGCCTATGATAGTCAGTGATCTAAACAGTTCAGCATGCAGCTGTACAAAAACCCCAACTCAATGTTGGTCCTGGACTGGGTTTTACCATCATGATACCTGGAGCACATTACTATTCTAGATGGTATGCTCAAAGCTAGCTGAGCACCATGGTAACAGAGTCAGTGAATAATGCAACAATCTGTTATTTTGTTATGTAAAACATCGCTGTTGAGTCTTATTTTTTATGTCATTAAGGAGGAGTTAAATTCTGTTTGTGTATAGTAATATGGATGAATGTCTGCACATTGCTCTGAGACTTGTTTCCCAAACTAGTTTAAATTAACTTTTATCAATCTCATGCCACACAGTGCAGATGTCTTCTCCGGCGTTATGGCATCTGCCTGAATGTGACAGGGGCAGGGGAGAATTCAAGGAGCTGTTGGCCTCCCCCGTCTCCCAGCTGGGTTGCGCAGCCTCATGTCTGTGTGCCAGGTTGTGCAATAGAGGGCCTTGTGTGTGACTGGGCAGTTCCCACATCCACATCAGGCTCCCTTCCATGCCTGG
Source organism: Aviceda cuculoides (assembly GCA_035590195.1). Lineage (NCBI taxonomy): Eukaryota > Metazoa > Chordata > Aves > Accipitriformes > Accipitridae > Aviceda > Aviceda cuculoides. The sequence continues at coordinate 1,107,004 of JAVJGG010000055.1, forward strand.
TGTGTAGTGGTCACGTTTTGTTAGTCAACATGCCTGAAGAGCTGTTCCCACCTACCTCTTCCCTTTATAGAAACAAAGCCACCACATTAATTTTGGCAGACCAAAAGCAGAGGGAAGGTTGATGGGCATTTTTTTTCCCTCTTGGGTGAAGAGAGTCTTGTGGATAAATGAGGACAGCTATACACCCTAAAAACATTGAAAAAGATCACATTCTTACCACCTATTCTCCTGTTCCAAATCCTGCAGCAACAACTTCCGAGGTTAGATTAGGTCTTATCTGGGGGAAAAAAAGATCGAGTAAGCAAGCGAGAGAGTTGGCTACATATAGTTAAAGGAGTATGAATTTTTAAGAATTTTTTTCTAGGGACACTAGTTGCTTTTGTGCTTGGTGTCCTGGAATAAAAGAAGGGTCATGGCCTGCACTGTCTGCAGTGGGGCTCTTCCTTCTATGCTTAAAGGAATTTTGTAAGAAGACCAGAGTTCCTGGCACAGTCTACCTCCAAAGACCCTTCACCTGTCATGTGGTCCTTTGTGGTCCCACCTCCATCACGTGTGGTATTGAGAAAGAAGATAGCAAAGGCTGAGCCATAACACCCACAGCTGTCCTGCAAGTGAAATGCCTGCAAGCTGTTCGTGGCTTTTAAGTTATGGTTTGTAGCCTCCTAGACCATTATCAGGAGACCTATTAAGAGGGTTTGGAGGGAACTTGGATTTCAGTGTTTGTTGCCTTCCAGTGGTGCCTCCCACATGCCAAAACCTGGGGTAGAAGTAGCAAGCAAATCCAGGTCACTAACAGATATGACTCTAGGGAGGCAACTTGGCACAAAAATGACTGAGTTAGAACATCAGGAAAAAATCCACCTGGTCTAGAGCTTCAATCAACAGCTAGACTGTTGTCACTGCTGTAAGCATAAAAGCTGCCTGCAAGTTGTAACTTACAACGGTCCTGGTCTCACAGTGAGCACCATGCTCTTGGCTCTCAACAGCTTTTCAGAGATGTGTGTGGAGGGTCACAGTCAATTGCAAGATAACTCATGACTGAGGTGGTAAAGAAAGTCAGATGCTGGAGGTTTTCCTCATATTGTGTAGCACCTCAGCAGTGCTCTGTTACTCATTCTGTCCAATGGCCTGTTGGTCTCAGAATTGGAACAAAGTCTGGGGAAACTGAGGAAGCAGTGAGTGAATGGGAGCTGATTCATATTGCCCATGTTGCAGCTCCCCTTTGGGAGCTCATGGAGAAGTCCTAGTAACTGAGGTCAGACTCATAATGATGCCAGCAATGAGCTGTGGGAGAGACGTGGCAGGAATCAGAGTTGAGGGAAGGCACAGAGCATTCTTATGAGGCATTCTAACAATGGCTAACTACACCTGAGGATATGGTACCTCTGCAAAAATCTCTGGAGCAGTTGGTGGGGAGAGGGAGAGAAAAGGGATGGGGAAGGGAACACTGGCACCATCGAGAAGTGATGTAGTGCTTGCTAAGGGCACCCAAACAGAGGTGAACATCCCTAGCTACTTCTTTTACTCAAGAGGACCATTTGAGCCAGCCAGAGGTCCCCAGTGAATATTGCATTGCCAGAATGGGTTATAGAAACTAATGGTTAGCAGGCTGTTAGAGGTTTCACAACTCATTTCCTTTAAATATTAGTTATTTCTTTTGCCAAAGAGAGATGGAGAAAAAGGGAGGAGGAGGAAATAAAAACTACATGGGGTAGTTAATTTATTTGAGTCAGTAAGGAGATAGGTGAAGTCTGCAGATGGCATTGCTTCAGTAAGGACAGAAAAATTCAGTGCTTTCCTTGCATGTGTTTAAGATTTCTTTGGAACGAGGAACTGTATGCAAATAATGAGACCAATGTGCAAACACTTACTCAGGTCAGCAGCCTTTGCTCGAGAACTCTCACTGACTGGGGATATTTGTAACAGTAAAGATTCCCCAGGCTGGGGAGCCTGGATCTTAGGTCTGCCTCATCTTCTACCCTTGCTTCACTCCCTACTCTCACCCCCAATCTTTTGCAATTCAGTGACAATCGGAGTTAATAAAAGGTGTGTCTGTGATCCCATAAAGCAATTTGCATCATCATGTTTTGTGATTAAATTTTCACAGGGGAGGGAGGAGCAGCAACATTTTGCCCAAGTTAAGGTTGCCCTGGCAATATACCAAGAAGCCTGAAGCCCTTAATTTTCATAAGAGAGATCTGATGCAGAAACTACACCCCCCCCCCCCTGCCTCCACCCCACCACTTCCAAGATAAGTCTAGAAGTAGTCTGGAGCTTACAGTCTTGCATTACTGCCCTTGTGTCACAAGCACATGGACAGGCTTAGGCTGCCTTGCTGAAGCTATTGTACTACGTCTACAGCAGACCACATGACATCTGCCTCTGCCCTTCTGAAAACACCATTTTCCTCAGCTGCGTTGAAGAAACTGTGCTGCTTTCACTAAACAGAAATGGCCAGAACCTGCCAGTTGACGTTAACTGTGTTGTAAGTTATTTCAATGTGTGTATATTATAAACAGATGACAATGCAGCTTTCATTTTGACTAAAGGAACTGATAATTGACACAGAGCTATTAAAACGTGACAAATAAGCAATGTCTAAGCCAGATGAATAAAAGAACTGTCAGAAATGTCTTCTTTTGTGCTGTCTAGTGCAAATACAGCAGCCTTGCTTAATAAACAAGGCCTTGTTTAGTTCTGGGCTTGTCTCAACACTAGTCTTTTACAAGCACGTTAGACAAGATCATGAAACCTGCATGTATCAGCTGAAGACCTACCTCTCAAATTTCCTTCTAACGCCAGGAAAGGCCCTAGTTGCACAATTGTACATTAACTAACAAATAATTACTCTCAGAAGTGGGAAGTGAGTTATTTTGCAGCTCTCTGTTGAAGTGTTCAGATGCCTTGTATGAAATATAGAGAGATTAAATTCCTTTGTCCTTCTTTATAGTTGGACTGCTTGTAGGGCATGCTGCAATGCTAGCATCTAAATCTGCTTGGAGAGGAATGTGGAAAGATTATAATTGGAATATCCATTATCATGATAACATGCGGAAATTTGGCACCCGTTAACAGAGCAGTCTGTGAAGGACATTACTGGGGCTCATAGGTAAAGCAGAGAAGGGAGTTCAATACCTAGTGTCACTAGTACAGAAGAGCAGCAAAAGCTGGTGTGGTCCTTCACTGGCAAGACACATTGAGGAGGCTGCTGCTTCAGTAAGTTGGGCACTGTAAGAAAGGGGGGCACTGGGGCCTACAGGAAGGGTTGTGCAGGCTGGCTGCCATTGCAGGCCTTCTCTGAATGTGTTGTAGGCAACAGGGCCACAAAATGAACAGATACTACAGCTATCATTTTTATTTTCCAGAAAAAAGTTGGCTTTCATATCTGGAGTGACTAAACTAAAATGCCTTTCCTCCATTTAATCTTCATGCAAACTCGTATCTGTTTCTGAACAGAGATCCCAACTTTTAAGATCCAGTTCAAATCTGAACCTTTTCTTTCCTTCTGGTCTCCTCTTTGTGGAGAATGCCTCTGAGTCTGGCAGTTTTCCATATCAGAAATCTAATATTCTTACATTTATCGTGGTTTAGACATAAAGCCTGAATTCAGTCCTGTGCAGGTAGCAGGATTTAATATCTTCAAACAGTGGCAGAAAGAGAAAGAAAGGGAGAATAAAAATGCCTTGAATAATATAAAAGGTGCAATCTGGCACTGCTAAGGAGATGAATCAAATAACCTCTCAGTCTTTTCCATATGTGACTTTTGCTGTTGCACACAGGCTTTTCACAACAGTTGAGTACCCCTCATCAGGGCCAGGGTGCAGGGATAAGGAAGAGCTCACACTAGCAGTTTGACAGTTTGCCAACGCATACAGAAGCAATATGCACCTTTCCGTTAGTCACTGCAGTGAATTATGTTTTCAGTTGTACCTTGCAAAGTGAATAGCAAATAACTTTTGACTATAACACTGTCCAACCTGTTCCCTCCTATGCACTCCTCTTCTTTGCCAAAGAATACACTGTACCATGCAGTAATGAGGGTGTTCAAATAATAATGGAAAGAATGACTCTGATGTTCTCCTGAACTAACTTCAAAGCTGCATATCCAGTTCTCTGCCTTTTTTGGTCAGTTTCTTTGCACCGTTTATGCCTGGTTTTAAACAGACTGGATAGGAGAAGAGATTCCAGCACACCTGATCCAACTTTTAAACTCAGCTCCACAGAAAGGCAGACATTATGTAGTTGTAGACTAAAAAGTCAGTAGAACTTTCCCTTCTCCCAGCACATTTATATTTCTTAAAACTATCCAAATGGTAAGTTGGTAAAGTAGGTAAAAATAAGAATGGGAGGTTACACATGAACTGTAATGCAGGACAGAAAAAGTCATATCTTTCTGTAACACTATTATCTCGCATATGGGAGGCCACTTCCACACAATATATCAGAACTCACAAATCATCTTTTAGGCACTTGTGAAAAAACCCTGAAACCAACACAGGCCACCTGTGACATGCAAAGCCCTCAGCTGAAACAGTCACATTCACAAAGCTGAGCTATAAAGTCCTCTATACTATAAAGTCCTCCAAACTAGAAAGATTTGTTGTTCTTCTGAGTGGAGTTTCAGGCACACAACTTATTTCCATTGAGCTCTGACAGTTTCTCATATTATTTCTTCTCACAAAATCTTCTCTATAGCCAGTCCTGCAGCCATCTCGTCTTCTAGCTGGATAAGCTGCCTCTGCTGTAATACCAACACTTGTTGGGCCAACAGTGAAGACAGAGGAACCAGATACATACATAGGATAAGAATGGTAATACCGGTATATTCTTTATTCCTTGTATTGATTTTCTCACTGAAGGACTGAGCACAGCACAATACTGAGTGAATTTCAGCCCTGTGTACAGGGCCAGGATATGGTTTATACAGCACCTGAGTTCTACTTAATCCTCAGGTTGGCTGTAAGTGGGCTATAACTCTTGTGTTACACTTCTGCATGTGGGAGAATATTGATTAAAGAGAACTAAAGATTATTTGAGAGGAGTGGGGATCTTATTTTTTCTTCTTCTCAGTCTGCAAAGGACCACCGAAGCCCTTGTGCCTACTGTACTATTAAGACAAAGAAGGTTGCAACTACTTCAGCAGCGGAAAGCTTTTACACCGCCACTCTGCCCTGTTTGAGTGGTCCACCTCCATACACTGTTCATGCTTGTACAGTGCAGTTTCTATTCAGAAATGTTCCCACTTGAGTGTCTGTTACATGCAACGATAGTTAATAGAACATTGTGTCATATATGGTGCCTCTCACAGAGCATTGATCTGCCTTTCCAACCTGCTGTGGAAAGGCTCAGCTGAGTACAGTGGCTGTGATGACATGAGTTAAGGCTCCCAAGTGCGCTTGCTGAAGCAAATGTACTTCTCCAAAAATAGTGTCTCAGAACAGGACAAGCAAACACCAACATCTCGTTGAAAAACAAACAGCTCGTTAATTCTTTCAGATTTTTCCTCTCCTGTTGGTCCAGACAGGAACCTGTTTTATTTGTTGAAAGAAATCCTGTTTATGCAGGGGATGGATACAAGTCTTCCATACCTCTAAAATCCTCCAGGTCTTATAGACAGATAGGTCTTATTCTAAGCATCTTTCCAGATGTATTTCATCCTCAATAAAAAACTGAGTCTGGCTCAACCCTTTGCAGACCTCTGAACTGTCAAAAGTCTGGAACAGTGAGACTCCCAGGTAATTGCATCACGTGAGAGGGGAGGAGGTTGGAGGGAATCATCACTTGAGAATGCATGCCCACATTTCAGCTCCTATACATGATCTGACACTGGGCGTGTCAGATCATGCACAGAGGAGATGCACAGGGCATGCCACTGCCGGTAGACAGTGCTGCTTGACAAGGTTGCTTTGAATGTGGGCCCTCTGCAGGGTCGTCTCCACCTGCTCCAGCTCTGGGCTTGAGTGCTTCCTCTGTGCAGCCGCAGTGCTGGCAACAGCTCTTACCTTGGAGAGTGCTACTGGGAGGGCATGGGCACAGCGGAGAAGCAGCAGCAGAGTGAAGCTCATTCAAAATGCCTCAGGCTCAGCAGGGCTCCTCTTGGCATCTACCAATGGGTCATGTCAGTGCCATCACAACCCCAGAAATAATGGCCAAGGCTGGCTTTTCCTTTTAAAGATGGAGAAATTACGTATAGTGAACCACATATTTCTTGGCTGTTACTTGGTTTGCCAAATGGCTGTAACCTGTCAGCCTTCAGTTTCTTTTTACCAGATGAGCCCAAGGCCGCCTCTAATCTCCTGAAAATGCTGTGTCTTTTATCTTACTGCTGAAAGATTAGTTTGTTTATGCTAGGCTAGAGAGGCTCTTTTCATGAGAATCTGTTACCATACAGGTTACTAAGCTCTTTGCAGCTTCCTCACAAAGCAAATATTGTTCCTTTTTTCTTAGAAAAACATTGAAATTGTCAAGGGATTAGCGTATGTTAAAGAATTAAAAAAAAAAATTGTAGCAAGGAGGTCAGAGAATACATGAGTTCATTGGGTTCCTGTGTTTCAGAGCCAAAGTACTGAAAAGCATTTCTATTCAAACACAGAAACTGTGGCTCTCTGTGCTCTCAGAAGGGTGTCAGTAATTGCACAAGTGTGGAAGAGGAGATGAAATCTTGTGGTGCCAGCTGAAGGAAGGAGAGGCAGTGAGATGAACAGTGCCCCTTCACCCAGCAAGAAAAAGAGGAATCACCAGCTCTGTTTCTGAACCACCAGCTCTCTTTTCTGTGCTAGCAGGATGCTCCTCCCAGCCCCAGCTTCAACTTAAATTTGTGTTTCAGAGAATTACCTAACTGCAAATGCCCCAGGTGAGGACTATTTTTTATCAAAAAAAATCAAAGCAACCCATGAAGTCAGGAAAAAAACGACTTGAGAAAGGGCTGAGTTTCATTGCCCTGCACTTTGCTTCGAACTTGCTGAAGTTCAGATACATTCAGAACTGGAGTTTTGGAGCAGACTGATCTTGGTTGTCAACTCACTTAACCTCTGTTGTCATGGATTGTTTATTATAGAATAGTGTGTGCAAGACATCACTCGAGGCAAAAATGTAGAAAAATGAATTGTGAGTGCAGTGGCCATAATAATTTCATTGTTTAAAATGCTTTAAATAATATGCTTAAGAAAGCTGAGGACAGGTACATGTGAAGATATACTGTTTAAAACAGTGAACTTGAACCATGCACATCTACACATTTGTATAAATAACCACATCATAAACTCAAGCACTCTTAGGTTAAAACAGGCTGGATTCATCAGGAACCCTTCAGCTGTGGACAGAATGTATTTCAGCAAGTTGGAAGTAGTACAAAATGATCATGGGCTGAAAAAGCTTTTACCCTGTTCTAAGTTGCAAACAGAGCAGGATTTAGCCCAAAAATATACCAACAGAAGCTCTTTGAATTAATGTAATAATAGAAATACAGTGGGTTTATACCTTTTATGTAATGGTCCCAAATTAATTTATAAACATTATTTAGCACTAGCTACAGCTTCGAGTTGTGGGAATGTGTTTTCACAGGCAGCTCTGGTAATGGTTGTGTGAATTACCCTAGGTCACAAAACTAAAAAAAAGAACGAACAGTAAAACAAGAGCAAGCAGGGAAAGAGAAACAAGAAAAGGACTGCAAGAACAGGCCCAGGGAATCAATTGGGTCTGGAACATGAGAGTTTCACCTCCTGTTCCTGCTGGACAATATTCTCTGTCACCATCATTCTCACTATGATGACCAACATGATGTCAGGTTACACATTGTCATGGTTCTACATAATGTTATTTTTGAGATTTTTTATTTGCTGCCTTTTGAATGCTTACCAGGTTCACCCGGGGAGGGATACTAATTGTCTCCCCTCAGAGAAGCCCAAACTGTATTATCATACTCTAGGAACAGTTTCTGAACTCAGTTGCTCCTTAGATATTAGAGTAGGCTATATCAGTCAACCCATCCCTTTTAACTTTCCCAAGCTTTGGATGTTTGAGCAGTGCTTTACATGCATATAATTACAATGACACAATAGAAATACGCTTAAAAAGGTAGTTTTATAGTAAGTCTCTGGGTTGTTACTCAAGAGAGGTTACTTCAGTTTCTGGCTTATCACAGGAACCAGACATATAGGAAATGTATGGGTCTTTTCATATGGGAGAAAAATTAATACCGGGAACTTTGTAACTAAGAAGATGTTAAGATGGGCACCCATTAAAGGCTCTGACTAACAAATCAGGGAAATGATAGCAGACCACTGGTTACTGTGAGAAAGATGCTTTTACAGTTTCCCCACCCAGTAGAGGCTGGGTCCAAACGTTTGTTGTCAGTTGCTAGAGAGCCTGTAACTTGACATAACCAGGTGCTGATGTCAGGGCTTCAGGGCTAATACTGAGCTAAGATCTTGCCAGCATTTATAGTTAACCTGTTTGCACTACAGATTGATAGCTTGAAGCAAACTTAAGTCAATGTTTACCTCTACTGTTAAAAGCAAGGAGGAGGGGAGAGGACAGTTGGTGGCCCCAAGAGGGCTTGATAGCCAAAGACTAGTGTCCTTGTAAATCTGATAAATAACAGACAGTCCAAATTTTTGTAAGAGCTCCAAGGTTTCCTGTGGTATTCCTTTAGATAAGAATTTGAAGGGCACTGGTCACTTCTGAAGGTACATTCGCCTCTCAAGGTCCAGTATATGAGGAGAAACAATGCTTTTAAAAAAAACCCAACAAAACAACTCCAAAAACCTATTTGTCCATTCTTTGCATAGAGATGGACTGTCTATAGAAGAAGCATGCAGTCAGTGAATGTGTAAAGCAAGAGGAACAACTAGACATGATAGTGGTGAGCAGAAACATAAAAAGCAATGGAACCCAAACCCAAACAAACTCTGCCATATGTAGCCTCCTGATTATGCCTTAAATACGCTATACTGCCTGAAAGTAGTGCATGTAGTATTTAAGTATCTAAACACACACTTACTACATACTTCTAAAATATTTTCCAGATCCAGCATAATATCCTTTTACTTGTACAATATGTTCCTTTAATAAGGAAGAGACACCAATCCTGAACCTGCAGTCTGAGGTACTTGTCTTAGAGAAAGTTCCTGGAACTATTTCGGCTGAGGTTCAAAGGCTGCTGAAATGTTTAGGTTTAAACTAATCAAGTCAAGTATGTTCTTGACAGATTATTTTCTCCCTTTCATAGGTCTCCTTGAGGGATATTAGTCATAAACTCAGCAGTATGCCTACACTGCATCCATACAATTTGAGGTAGATGTTAAAATCCCCCACTTGAGCACAAAAGTCTGGTAACCGTTCAATGAGTTACACGATTTGCATATGTAAATGAATTTTGCATTCACAGATGGATTCACATGTGTATTATGGATAGTTAAGAGGGGAATCTGAAAACTGTTCTATAATATTAATTTCACATAATGGGATTTTATCACATTAAATTATAACCCTATATGTTTTGGAGAGAGAGAGAGGTATAAAGATGCACAGAACATATCTGGCTGTGTTCACTTCTGGAGCTGTAACAGTGCTTAGCCAATTCAAAGTGGGACGGTGGAGCTCTGCACAAGATAGTCTTTGCTTGTCATGTTTTGGGAGAGTGAATGGGACAGCAAGACTGTCAATTTTTTCAAACTAGTGGCCTATGAGAATAGCTGATTTCATACTCTGGGTTTTTGGATTTCAGTTTGCTCATCATTGCAACTCTTACTCTGGATTTGGATTGCAAATCTTGAGGTTATGCAATGCACTATTCAAATTCTGTATTGTCAGTGCTCAGAGAGAAAGTGTGTCACCAGTCGCATTGGCTACTTATTGGCACCAACTTGTTAGCAAAGAGTTGCATAAGTGCTGAGTTTCTGGCACCAACCTTTTAAAATATTTTTTTTCTTTAGAGAACAGACAAACACACACTTCTGAGCTTCGCAAATGAATGTAAGAAAATAAGGTGGTTTAAGGTATGAGTCCACCAACTCCTTGTCAGTATTATCAGTTTCTGTAGTATAATAAAAAATGAAATTATTTTTGCATGATCAGTCCAGGATAAAATTGGGTGGTTACAATGACTGATATTTCACCTAACCTGAGAGAATTCAACTCTTATTGATTTCTCATGGAAACAGATATATTTTCCAGATATTCACATTAAAAATACAACACCTCTCACTTGCTTGTTTACAAAACAGTTTCCCAATAAGATTTTCAGTTTCTATATGGCTGAGAATTCCAAGAAAGGTCATTTTAGAAGTCATCCTATATTTCATGTTCAGTGATCAGATTAAAGTTTGGGTAGCAGTAATGGCACATCTAGGCTTTTCAAATTCCTTTTAGGAACCACAGAGCTAGTACTAGGAACCATGAATGTGGCTTTGCCTATATGCCTGTAGGCATAGGTTAATATTATAGGCTTACAGGTTTATATATTTGAATATTCCCTGTCAGATAAAAGAACATTAAACAATGTAAGATGTTAGGAATCGATCAAACCACTTGACTGATTCTCCAGGGGCATCTCCCTCATACTGATCTGGTTTTGGATTAAATGAAATGTATTTACCTCAAATTCTATTACTACATGGCCTTTAAAAATCTTAATCTCAAAGATTCCCAGCAAATGTTGGGAAACAAAAAAAAAACCAAAAACCCTGCAATACTCTTCTTCAGTCATAACACAAAAAAAAGATTTCAGTACTTTTTCCTTTTAGAAAAAAGAGCAAAAGAATACCTCTGAATTCATGGATTCTCTACCTTGTTGGTTTATTTTTTAGGAAAAAAATGTTAATAGAAATGTAAGAATTATAACATTTTAGAAAAAGCATTATACCAGTGAGCAGTCAGTGATATAGGACATTAGCCAACCAGAAAAATGAAAGCTGATTAACTGAGGTGATGGGAACTCTTTTCTGCCTACTTAAAACTCAGTTTATAGTTTGCAGATTTCCAATTCTAATGCCCTATAAGGAGATTATTTAATCAGAGACTGATGCCAGTAATTCAAATAAACAAAAATAAAAAGCTCAGTATAAAACATCCAAGATCTCTAGAGAATCCTGAAGGTAATGTAGTCTTAAAAAAACATCATTGACAATTCCTCTCAGTTCCAGAACCTCACAAGAACTAGAAAAACTATTATTTTCCCTTTGTAAATCACTTTAAGGTCAGGGTATGTTACTTTACTTGAAAATTTCAACCCTAAAAAAAGAAAGTGTCAAAAAGAATATTAATCCTGTCCATTGGTTATTGCAGAAGACATGCTGTTATGGATACTGTGTCCTTTGCTGGCTTTTAGCTGCTGCTAGCTGCCCTTGTTTTTACCTACTGCTGGAATATAGCTTTATCAAATGAGGTTGCTGTGTTATAGTGCTGCTTCCTACTAGTGTGCTCCTGTTTCATTTCTTCAGTTACTGTCTAATGTTTATGCCATTTGGAATATATGAATGGAAACAGAAACCAGGGAATGAAAGACATTGAAAATATAGATAAAGCTATAAATCTGTATCTTCTTTTAGTCCCCTACTTCAGTCTTTACTGTCCTCATATTGATTTTATTTTGTTACAGCGATATACTGCATTTGTGTTTACCCAAAAAAAGCTAATAATTTGGGAACCCTTTGGCTAACTAAGAAGTAGGAACATTTTTTTCAGGCACAGCAAATATTTTTCCATCCAGCTCTATCTTCACAACCTCATGATGTCTTTGACAGTTGAGTTTATTCGTTTCTCTGTCATTTCCAGTGTGGACTATTTAGTATTAGTATAATATTTTGGTCTGAGGCATGACTTTTACCAGCACAAATACATAGCTGAAACCCGTAGGAAAAATGTAGCTGAAAAAAGCAGATAGAATGTTCTACTTTTCATATGGTGGTGAGCTACTCTGATATAAACACCTCACTGTCAATATATCTTCTTCCTCACTTTAGAAGATAGTTGGAGCAGTACAATTTCTGGGTGGAAATATGGCCCTAATGACTTTTTAATGATTTCTTTTAAAGCCAGCTGACCATCCTGGTCAATGTGGAATTGTAATTCAGTGTGATTATGTCTGTATTTAGTTTAAGTGTTTTCTTGAAAAGAAATTTATTTAAAACCTTGAGTTAATCTAAGATTAAGTGCTTTGCTGCACAGGAATTTAGGTAAGTGCTTAAGAGTTCTGCTGAATCAGAACCCAGTGAGTAGATGAATACCTACATGCTTTTATAAGTTGTCCTTTTAGATTACAGATTCCCAAGCTCAAGAACTACTGATGATTCAGCACAATTATTATTATACTTATTTTTTACCAGGAAAGACGTTAAATGATACCATACATATAAAATAGTAGCTGTTTTGAAACATTTATTATATTAATGGTATATTATGCTATTATTATAGTATCCCCCATGATATGCTGGATGGACAGAATTCAGAAAAAGAGTACACTTGTTATGGGAAGGCAATGGTCTAATGACAGATAGAAAACTTAACAAGAATTATGAGGAGGAAAATAGTATATATGGATTAACCTCTGGGAGGTGACATGATGCTGAAGCAAAGGGTGTCATTAACATATATAAAATAATTTTATCTACTCAGACCTCAAAGGCAGAGAAAAATGAGAGTCTTTGTGAAGGTTACCTTTAACTTTTTACTGTCCTTGTTCCTTGCAAATGAATTTTTAGGCAATCTCCAAGCACTAGCAGAGTCAAATGAATTAAATTAATATGTTGGGACAAACTGTGTGAATATGACAAAAGGTGATTGTGAAAATTTAACTGTTGAGAGTAGTGAGAAATTTGCAATAGAAAAGGGTTTTATTAGCAAATATATACTCACAAACCTCCAAATGTTTCACCAAAATATTTTCAGTGCACTTCTGATGAAATGCAGGCTGGATGCGCTGGCAATATGCAGCTTGCTTAGAGTCCAGCCCATAGGTCTGGAAAGTAACAAAGGACTTGAGCTTCCAGGTCCGTAGCTCTGTGTCAGTGCCACGATGCTGACTTGGTGGCTTGGATTTAGCCTCCAGGTCTCCCAAGTCCCCTGCTATCAGCCCTGCCTTGCCGTATGGGTTGTTTCAAAACCAGTGGCCTAGAAGTTTCCTTGCTTCCTGTTTTGCAGGTCAAGCACTGTACATACTGACAGCCAGCTCTGCTCAAGGACTGCCTCTGAATGCCATTGCTGGGAATGTGGGAGTCTGCATAAAATGAGGTGTCTCTGCCAGGAAGAACTTCAGGACTCCCAGAAGTGGTGTGTGATCATATTGTACTACATCAATATTCTCATTCTAAATGTACGAGATACCAAATAGTTATTTAATTTAGGGTGCAGTGTGATGTTATAGCAATGATGATCTAGGGACTGGTGTCACTGAAAGAGGTGTTCACATTTCTCAGAGCAGTTTGTTGTGTAAAGTTGCACTCACACAGCTATAAAGGTGTTAGGCAAGTAAGTCTTATATTCGTACAGAAACTGATGTTAAACTGATGTAATCTGAGTGGACATAGTATTCTCTATGTTGATTTAGCTTTAGTTAATTGCCTACTGACTTATCTAAATCCTTAAATCTGCTCATAATTTCCTATGTATCAGGGTGTATTCTGTCTAATCATTATAGTTTTCTTTTCTGTAAAGAGGTTAAGTCTTCAAATGCACTTCAGTGATTTAGAAGCCCAAGACTCCTTTTAGAAATTACTTCTATGTCTAGGAGCCTCAGTCTTTTTGCAAGACACTAAAACTTAACCTAATCTGGAAAATAATATCAGCAGTCTTAAAATGGTAAGAGTCTGCACCTGCGTTGTGAGGCATAAAGCCCTAGATTAGAAAACAAGTCCAAAGTAAATATTTAATTGAGGATAAACAATTAACAGATCAGAGAGATCAAAGAGAAAACTCACACTTCTGACTAGGAATGTTTAAACTTGCCCAGCTGCATGTTAGGAGCAGTGACCACTTAGAGGTCACCTTCACAGTCAGAAGTGACAGGAACTTCAACATTTAAGCAATCTCCGATCTACAGGCATAAGATCAGTGGAGAGCCCTGAACTCCAAGCTAGCTACACATTTTCCATGCCTGGGGATTTCTCATGTCTCATTTAATAATGATCTCCAACCATGAAAGCCAGTGGTAATCACAAGTTCTTAAACTGTCAGTTATCTGATATTTGCATCTCTTGTTGAGGGGAAAGAGCAGGGCGTGGAAGAGGGAAAGATGGCATGCAAAGTGAAACTGAAGTCAAAGATAGATCTGCAAACATGCAAGCTGAAAAGCCAGCTTCTAAACTATCCTTTAATACAGAGACTCGGGAAAAGTTAGGAATGGGGATATATCTTCTGGCAGTGTCAATATACTGAAAAAGCAAAATGTTAGCATGGCTTAAGACAGCTTCATGAACTTAATTTTTCTTCCCTGCCTTATACTTTAATTTGATTAATGTAATATAACCAAGGAGATTTAATACTTTCATCTTCTACCTCTCTTGGACATGGTAGTATGAAAATCTGAGACACAAAGGTATGTCATTGTCATATATTCTTGGCTAAACTTAAAGATCTCACCTTGTCATATGAGTAACAACAATTTTAGCATTAATCCTAGCTTCCTGAGAGGCAAGTATTTTCCATGAGGAGGGAGGATGATTTGAACAGAAAAATATCTACATAAGCGACTCATAGGATATCCTCTTTCTGTGTCTTGCTAGTGGAACGTGGCCAAATGTGTCAGGGCTTGCTCATGGACCTGGTGGCCTGACCACAGCAGCCCTTTATATTTGCACCATGAGTTTTGGGATTCTGTTTGAGGCTCTGGGACAGCTGGGCAATGGCGTTCCAGTCAATGCTCCTCTCCAGTGCACTGCCTTGAAAATATTAACAGCAACAAGCTACTTCCCTGTTAATAGAAAGGGCTATCATACAATAAAATGACCAAAATGAAGGTACAGAAGGGCCTTAATGTAGTTGAAAACAAAGACTAACTGTGTGTGAAACAGTATGAAAAGTACAGAACTGACAGGTTTTTACAGTTCAAAATGGAAAACTCAGGCCTCTAAAATCATGATTAAAACAATTTCTGTGTTTCTTGGGCACATTGTACAGCCTTTACCTCCAATGTCATTCACCCAGCATGCGTGCCAGTATGGATGAGATGACATGGTAGACAGCTCCCAAGTGTCCCCAAGATTACAAAGTTCTGCTGTACTAAGGCTCTACCCCACAGCCAGCATCTCTCCCCTGTCCCACTGCAACTGTTCTTGTGGCCACAGGTATTTTCCTTTTATCTTTTTTACCTTTCCTTTTATCTTCAGATAGTTGATGTACATCAGCTGCCCCAAGGTTAAAAAAAAAAAGATAGAAAAAGCAGCATTTAGCACTGAAGACAAGCCCTAAGGAGATACTGACAAGCAATCTGTCTTGGGGGAGTAATTTCCAGATGGATCCAGTGCAGAAACCACATACCTGAAACTAGTAGATGAAAGCATGGCAGCTGATACAGCTTAAATTTGTGACTCAGGCAAATCTGTGTTTACCCAGATAGGATTAATACTGATACCAGCCAGAACTGTAGTCAGTTAGTGCCAGCAGCAAGGGTTCTGGGGTTGTCCGTCTAAAATGACTACTTGCTCTACTGGCTGCTGTGAATACACCATTGATTTCTTCATTTATTTAAAAAACAACAAAACAAACACTCACAATACAATCTGGGCTTTCATTTGCAGGAGGGCTGAGCTGGTTCAGGCAGGTTACAGTAATTTGTCTGTTGACATTCTTCTGATGGACAAAATGCCTATTATAAATAGATTTGTTGCTTGTGGTCTCTCACCAAAATATGGTCTGATTCTGGCTTTAAGAGTTTGCTCTGCAGATAGAGTGCTCCCATATGCAGTGCAGCTCTGAACACTAAGAGAAAATTAATTAGATATACCACTAAGTAGAATAGGGAATTTTAGAAGGTTAAATCTTCCCACAGCTGAGTGGAAGAGATGGGAGACACATGTCCTTCTGTGGCTGGTGAATTCAAAGCCTATGAAGCTTTTACATCCCATTTACCATTGAAAAAGGATGTAAATGGTCCATAGGCCTGCAAATGGCCTTGGCAGTCTCCAAAAATATAACTTCAAAAAGTGATTCTGTTTAAACCAGATCATCTCACAAACCAGATCATATTCCAGACATACCAACATTAGTTCTAGCACAAGGAAGAAGGAAGGAATATGAGGCTGGGAAGGAGAGAAAGGAGAAGTTAAGACTAAGGCTGCCCAAACTTAAATCAGCTTAAGGTGTCTGGAATCCTACTCAAGAGTTTCAGCGTAGGCCTTTCAAGGTCTCACATGCATTTGCTTTGAGACCAATGCAAAATGAACTGAAATTGTACATGCTTGTTGAGCTGATCTATCTGCAATTTTAGCAATTGTATCCGAGAAGCCAAGCCTCATTAATTTCCCAGGGTCCCAGCACCCTTCAAATTAGACTTATCACTAATGCACAATTTACTCAAAAACAAATGGTTTTCAGGATCAGATCTTGCAGCAGTAAGATGACACTTGGTGACAAAAAGGGGCTGGGAATTTCCATCCCTGTCCCCTCTGCTTATCAGTGGGAATCAAAAGTGGAGAGGCACCCTGCTGTGCCAGGCACCAAACAGGATGCCCAGGGACCACGACAAGCCACTTTGCAAAGGCCGCTGCAAATCCAGAATGAAGAACAGAAAAAGCATGATAAATGATCAAAAACTCTCACGGGAAGAGAGACTGGTATTTTCATAGATCGGAGGCAAGTAAGAACACATGAGAAACTACATGAGACCACAGTAAGTGGACTGGAAAACACATATCAGGAACTAAACTAAAAGAACAAGGGAGATCTTTGATCTTATAGCCCAGCACTTAAACCTCTCTGGAGCAGATGGATTTCCATCTGCCTTCTGCAGGCTGCTTCTGCCTGCCTTGTAAACCTCTGGTATGACCACAGTCTCAGGTGGACTTGGACTAGCTGGATGTTCAGTCTGATTTCTCACAGAAATTCCTGTATTCTTCTAATTGAACAAGGCTCTTCATTCAAGTTTCAAATGTGATTTCTGTAATGATATCCAAACACATGTTTAAATGCCTTGTGAAACCAGAGTTTATGTTGGTACCTGTTTTGGGCACTGCAGAAGTTGCACCACTTGGAGGAACAAACCTCTAGCCACTCTGGATGGGAAAAGGTGCAGACACGTGACTGTTAGCCCTGCTGGGTTGATTAGCAGATGTTAACCACTTGGGTGGATGTTTATTTAAAACCATCTGCTCAGTTAAACTGTGTAACTATCTGAAACAACTCCTGAGGCTGGTCTTTTAAACAAAGGGATTGGGCAGATGGTCAGCTTTGCAATGCAGGTGGAGCACTACAGGTTTGAGGAAGCAGATATAATTCCAATATAAACTTGAATTACCCACTTTTCTTGCAGTTGTTGGATTGCTAAAGCTGTTGCATTGGTTCCCAGGCAGTGCTTCTGCGAATGTAACCATGTTCTTTCATGCTGCTAGTAAGGTCTAGCATGTGAGACTTAAACTTTAGGGTATATGTATTTGTACAATAGTTTCACTGCTCAGCTTCCAACTGCAACCCCACAACTAGCATCTTCTGCCCATGCAACTGAAAAAGGACAACTATTTGAGCGTGGACAGCTTTAGATCCCTTCCAGTGAACTACAGCTGTGATCAGTTACTGTATCTTAGCTGAAGTGGGGGAAATGAGCCTATGAGGGCTGCTAACTCCTTATATTTACTGAAGATAAAAGAACATCTGACTCTACACACTTATTACTTCTGCAGGCTTTGCCTGGGTAGAGTCAAGCCAACAATCTACATACCTATGTCTCATTTTCTGTATTTACAAAAGAAAGTGGTGGCACATATCTGGCTCCTCAGTGGTGCATGCAACATAATGAGAAAATACACACATTTTTTAAAAACATCCATAGAAACACAGCTTGTTTTCCAGGTCTTGTGAGGGTACCACATGTTGAGCATGGAAATCCCAGCAGAAAAGGACAAGCTATTTGGATATTTTGGTTGTCCTCGAAACCCTACAGAGAAGTGGGAGCCAAAGGGAAGGTAAATAGTTAAAAATGTTTGTTCGCCAAGGAGGTTATCTGTTTATGTAAACATGGAAAAACAGTGTGATTTTTCAGTAAAATTTCTTCTGAGCAATTTCATCACACACCTACCAGATGGCTGTCCAAATAATTGGTTTTGTAGCTTAGCAGTCAAATAAAAATTTGGGGGAAAATTAAGAATTTGAATCTTCTTGCCAAACAAAAATTAGAAATTGATTTAATTTGACATGTCATGTTCTATCTAACATGAAATATTTCATGTGAAGAACTTTCACAGAAGCAGAAATAGTATAGAGGGAATATGTAAATATGTAGAGAGGGAGTAGTTCTCAGACTGCTGCTGGGGGACGGTTGCCCCTTTATTCAGTATCTCCAGGGAAGTAGCACTTACACAGGACACGAGCAATCCAGATTCAACTCTGTCCTCTGTCTCCGTTGCTTACCTCCCAGAAAAGTGCCATAATAATCACATGTGGTTAAAGAGCCACTCTCCAGTTATCTGATACTGAAAATCCGGTCAAAGAAACTCTTTAAGACTCGTTTTGGAGTTTTAGAAAGCAGGCATTCTTTATTGCAGCGCTGGATGCACGCAGGATAGTTCCACCTAACGTGCATACCATCGAGTCTAATTCTGCAGGTTATATACATGTTCTACATACATATTCACTAGATTTCTGAGAAATGTTATACATATTCATTAATTTTCCAGGAAACTATTA
>JAVJGG010000055.1:1125937-1141847 GCA_035590195.1 Aviceda cuculoides
AGCAATCACCAAGCCATAAGCAGTTCGTTCTCTACATCAATCCCCGAATGCTGCATTCACCAAGCAATTAGCAGTTCGTTCTCTACATCAATCCCCGAATGCTATCAATCTGCTGATACACTTTCACTTTGGATAAACATTTGCAGCTCCAGCCTTCCAGGGAGTTTATCACACATCAGGTGGAGGCTCATTCCTGGACACTTTTCTGTGGTCTTTCTTTTGTAATATTTAAATGTTTCATGTAAAGCAGAGTTGCAGTGCTAATCTGGGGTTTCTCGCAGCCAAAGTAAGCACTCTACTCCCAGGCTGTCAGATAAATCCAGTATCTGTCAAATCCTCCTTTATCTTTGTGGTAAAAGAGGTGGAAGATCAGGTTCTAGCCAAAGGTGTCTAATGAATTCAAACTGAATTTGTAAATAACATTGGGATAAATAATCCAAATACACTTTGCTGAAAATCTGTCTATCTCCAGTAATTTCTTTGCAAACTCTTGAGCAAGGAGTGCATGTTACATATATTGTCTGACTCATGAAAGCTCAGAGGATCTGAGGAGATGGATTGTGGTCAAAAAGTTTTAGTTTTAACTGCACTGAATGTGTGCAGTATATAACAGTCTGCATGAATATATGAGAGTTACATTAATTAGATATAAAATACATTTGTGGGCTGGGCTGGGCAAGACAAATTGAATATAAAATTTGCATTAAACTGACTGCCATTAAACTTTTTTACATTTCAGATGTACAGAGTCATACCTCCTGAAAAAAATATTCATGCAAATTCATTGGGAATATAGTGATCCTAGCCTCTAAAATATGACATCTGTACTCCTTGTCAAAACAGTTGTCAGTTAGCTATGTTTAAATTCAAGAAACTGTGTAGAGAAGACAAATAGAGGAAATTTTTAAGGAGTCACTTGAAAAAGATCTAAGAAGGCATGCTGTCTCATGTGTGGCTGCTGATGCATGAAAAAAACCTGCCTGGAAGAAGCCAAGACAGTGTCAAGAATGCTAGCATAAGTAGATGAATGACCAGTGCCTTTGGGGCACTGATGTTTCATTACATAAACAAAAATAGACAAGACCATCACATGCATTCACATGTAGTGGGAATGAGGAAGAATTCTAATACTTTCTTAATGTCAAGAATCTAAGCTGGGAGACTTCTTGAAATATACTGATAGATCACAAGATGAGGAGGAAAAAGGAGGGCACACAGTGGTTTTTATCTTCTTTTTTACTCTTGCAAAATCAATTAATGAAAATAAGTCATATTTTAGACCACACCAGAAATAACTGCAGTCTACTGCCACCATCCTCAGACACAGGTTGAAACACAAACTCCGGTCAAAAGTGATATCAAGACCTTTCTACTTGGATGCAGCAGCTTTATAACTGGGGCGCAACTTAGTGCTGTGTATTCCTGGTGACTGTTGGTGGCAGCAACTAAAAACCCAAGCAAACCAGCTTCTGCTTTGTGTAAAATTCCAGGCTGCTAACATTATACTTCAGACAAAACACCAGTGGCCATGTTTCCAGCAAATGGGAACAACTCAGTTCACTGGCCAGCCAAAATACCTGCTCAGCTACAAGCAGGGAAGCCAAGGAAGTTGGCTGATTCCCTAAGAAGCTAGCCAGATTGTAAGCCCATCAGGCAGTCATACCTTTAGACAGGCAGCCAACTTGCCTGACTTCTGCCAAAAGCTTTCAAAGTGTCTCCAGAAAAAAAAAAAAAAAAAGAAAGAAAAAAAAAAAAGGTCAAAAAGTTACCAGTGTAAAAGAGTTATTTTCTGGAAAACGTGTTTTGGTGGAAAAATTGTGACCAGGTCAAGAGGCAATTCTGTCTGTGATGCTTAAACAGTCTCTGTTGCCTGAGGCCTGGAATCATTACAAAATATTGCTGATGCCAAAAGGGAGGTACACGCTGGAAATACGGTACATGATGTTGAAGGATTAACTGGTGAGGTAGACCATAGCAGGACTCAAAAGGCTAGCCACAGACAAGCAGCCTACCCTGCTAAGGGCACTCCACTGAATAAGGAATTACTGTTCTTCATATTCTCATTACTAGTTGTTTTTACCCATGGGACTGGAGCACTTGAGAAATTTTGCCTCTAAATTTGCATTCTTGCAAATACAGGGAAAGAAAAGCATTTGCTAATATTTACAAACTTCATACAGGGTCTGTTTAATATGTAACAGGAGTACACCAAGAATGACATATGTCTGAGGTGTAGCTGACTCCAGCCACAGTCCAAAAGTTGAACGTTTTATTTTTGCAAAACAACCCCTTCACTATTACTTGTACCTGGCTTGTGCACTTGTGTGTCCTAAGTCGACCCTCACTTGAGGTGAGTATTGAATAGAAATCTTCTCATTCTCTTCTCTCAGCCTAAATGTTCCTTTTATGATGTTTCCATAATGTGTCATAAAGACTTAATGGGGGCCATTGAACTATGATGGACCACTTACAGGCCCTTGTGTACTTTGGTGTACTTTCCACTGACAGAAGCCAGCAGGAATATAGAGATGAGGCACATTCTTTGCATCGCAAGTCACACAACCATGAAAAGCTAGACAGTAAAGTGCTCTGTGTCACCCAGAAATGGCAACTTTACCTTAAAAGGAAATCTTCACTAGTGCTAAATATTATTCCTGCCCTGATGAGAATTCACAAATCCTGCCACATATCCAAAGACCAGCCAGATTTCAGCTCTCGGAGGGACTGCAGTTGGTATTGCAGCCTTTGATTTACCCAAGGCAGACCTTGACAGTATCCCCATTTTTGTATTTATATAATAAAAATATTTTGCATTCCTCTAGCACCTTTTATCAGAGGATTGATCTTCTTTACAGACAGTAATGAGCTAATGCTCACGATGCCAATGTAAATTGGGATTTGTTTTCCTTGTTCTGCAGATGGGAAAGAATGAAGCACAAAGATGATGCAACTCATTTAAAGAAGGCTTGGCAGAGCCAGGTGCAGAATCCAGATCTTTTGATACCTGAGCCAGGGCCTTCACCTCGCTACCATTGTCCTTTCGTCTGCATGCTGTGCAACAGGCATTCAGGCTGGACACAAATACAAGGAAAAGCTTCACCTGCTTTTAAAAATGGATACCTAAACTCATGTGTTCATAGCTAGACACCAAGTGTGCTAAATGTCCCGGACATCTTCAGGGATGATATTTCACTAGTTCCAAAAAGCAGAACTTAGTGACTAAATAAGGACTAAGAACCCTAGTTGTATCCATGCATATTTAAAAAAAAAACTTTCCCTTTTTCTAATAAACTTCTAAGTGGCTATGCTGAGTGTGAAAGTATCATAGAAAATAAAAAGATATTGTGAAAAGAAAAAGAAACTGCCTTTGCTTCACTGGTGTCTATAAGTCTATCTGAGATGTCATTATAAGCAAGGCTGATTTTATTTGTAAACATTTGGCAAGGTCTCCAGGAAATATTTGCATGGAGTAGACCTGACAGTATGTGGTTTTGAACATAGGTGCCCAAGTTTTTTCACATAGGCTGACTATCAGTAGAGTGTCCTGTGCCATGTGGTCACCTTTTTTACCCTGCCCAATGACACTATCTCATTTCCTCCTTACACCAACTCATATTCACATATCACTTCTATGCCAGCCAGACAAATTACTAATATTTGAAAAGATATAGGAAATCATAATTGACATTGTGTGACACTGAAATTCTATGTGCACCAAAGACTTTGTTGGTTACTGTGACTTGGGTATATTCCTTGATGCAAGGAACACATGCAAAGCAATATTCCAGTGGAAATAAACAAAAGTCAGTATAACCTCAAATGTATCCCCATGCCTGCCCCTCCAGTAATTCTGTGGTCCTGAGCACTCTTTTTTTCTTTCATAACATGTTTGAGAGCATTTCTGTTGCAGTCTACCTGTTCTTGTTCCTCCTCGCACACAGGGAGACATTGCCTACGTGAATCCACTGATTTGAGGTACATAGTTTCAGATCCAACTGGTAATGTGAACCACTTTTGGGCTGAAAGTTCTTGCTTTTCAGCTCCTGTTGTTTCCTAAAATCATGCCCAGAAAAGAGTTCTCAAAACTCCTACTGATTTCATCCAGAGCCACAACTGTCTAAAGTTAAAAAAAAAAAAAAAAAAAAAAAAGGTAAGGATTTAAAACTTTCTAGCTTAAAAACAAGATAACTGGGAATAATAGAACATCATACAGGGAGCTTCCTTTTGCTCTTGTAGACATCATTTGTGAGGTCACCATGGGTTTCCACATGACAACACTAAAGAAAAAGCCTGAATGACACTATTTAGCTTTTTTTTTCCTAAACTGTGTTTGCTTCATCTTTGTCATAGCTACTGCTCTCTTCTGCCATAACTCCCAAGCCATGTGGAGACTATCTACAGAATGAGTCCACCCCTGTCAGCTATGGCTGTTTACTGAGACCGGAGGGTGAAAAAAAAAGTCCCACCAGTATTTAAATACACTACAAAAGCAATTCACTCTAGCTTGAAGGTCTTGTCCTTATTCTATAGAATCTGTTTTTTTACATTAACAATTCCTTTATTTTCTTGTCTGAATGGGCTTTTTTACATTAATATTACACTGTGTTTCTTGTAAAAATCCAAGAGTTAGTTTTTCTGTTGTTATCTCTGACAGAAAAATTGTTGTCAGTAAATGCACCAGAATAGATTACTGTCCCTAATGTAACTCTCCTGTGAGATTCAGGTGTTGGGGTTGGTGGCTGCACCGCTGTGCTATACACACATACATGCACATGGTCCAGTCTGAGAGCTGTCCAGACATTCAGGCCAAATTCACAAATTCAGAGCTTCCAGGACCAAGAAAGCAAGTTATCTGCAGTTAGGTGTTTGACTTTGATGCACAAATACTTGATTTGTACCTGTACTAGTGTTTATTAGTTGCACTGAGTAAGCACGAAATTATATATGGCCACTGATTCCTTGTCTTTTTTTGGAAATCACTCTGATGGTAACATGTGCTCTGATCCTGGCTCTTCCTGCCTTGTTCTTTATGTTTTCATTAATAAGAACGGTATTGCACCACATATTTGTACAGCAAGTGACCACCACAGTCACTCTATTCTTTACAGTCTGTTTCCAAGTCAGATTTCTGCTTTAGCCCAGCCTGGACCCCACAGTTCATTCTGCACAAAGGATCTGAGATTTTCAAGCTATAACCATTGCTCAGGCCACAGACATCCCCCACTACCTTCAGTTTTGTCCTTGGTCCTTTTCCAAGATATTCTAGCCACTTGTTTCCGCATTCCTCTCCTTTCTCACTTATAAAAGCAGTCAATTAACCTTTGTAGCAACTAGCCCTGAGACCACCCTCGGGGACAAGGCAAAGTGAAAGCCTCATGGCATGCCTCTCTGGAGGGAGGCAATAACCAGCAATCATGATACAATTTTTCCACGGAGCTGGACTCAGGCTGGCATGAAGACTGCATGAAGAACCTGCATGAAGAACACTGCATGAAGAACCTCTGTTACAACAGGGATTTAGACTAGGTGGCTCAAAGGCCATTCTTCAAGCAGAGATGTTTATCCAGTCTTTTGATTTTCCTAACCTGCCACCGATCCCTGCTTTCCTCTTATTCACACTGTCACCAACTCTCAAGCAAACCTAAAATGAGACAAAACCTGGACTAAAACCAGGTCCGGTTCAGTGGCTTTAGTTTATACAAAGCCAAGAATGTCTCAGCTACTCTTTGCTCTCTGCAGAAATGTCTCTCTACAGAGAGAGCTCAGGCAGCAAAAATAGCCCATCTTTGGGATAATGAAGTCAGGAAGGCAGGTCAATGTTAGCTTGTTTAACCTAGGACACGGACAGAGGCATCTCTGGCCCACAGAGCACCACACACACTAATGATGCAGTTCCTGGGCAGAGGAGAGCAACAGGTTAAAATAAGCACATATTTTTCTTTGAATGCTTGACTTTATGGAGTACAGAATTTGGTTTTCCATCTTTCCTCATCTCTGCTCTTTCTTACAGGTCTCACCATTTAGCTTTGAAGAAAGTATTTCCTAAATAGTTACTATTCAGCTTATTCTTATTAATCAGTACTAGCAGGTGCTTTTGATTGTAAATCCTGAAGCATCTCCTCTAATAGTATGTTTAAGACTCACAGTCGTAACATAGAAATATTTCCAGAAACAGATGAAGACAATATATATGCCTGATTTTAACTCTGTTACAGTGCAGCCGTTTTCCTTCTGTGCTAACAGTCTGAAATGTAGCGGCCTTTAAAAGTCTGCAAAAATATAAGTGCATTTTGGAAGATGAACTCCAGGACAGGACATTCAGTGCAGGTGGGCAATGAGGGTGCATAATTAGTTAATGCAATTCCAGCCTCACTATTCCTAATGTCCAAAGGGGCAAGTAGAAAATTATCATCCCGTTAGTTAAATGTTAGCTAATCATGATCCTGGGTTATGTATATAGCAAAGGTGTTTTCTTACCTCATACAGAGTGTTTGAGGCTTGTGTTCTTTTTGTGAAAGGGTACTGATGCATTAATTCAATGTGCTAGCTAAAGATCCCTAGCTGTTGAAAATCAACGAGTGGTGGGTGGTAGTGACAAAATATATTGTTTCTATCTTGCAAGGCAAGGTTGTGGGGCTTCTCAGGGACTTAAGCAATATAGACAGTACTGGTCAGGAATATGCCATTTCTAACATGAAATTAGGGGGCTACAATTTTAATCAATCTTTATACAAATCTGGAACTGTGCAGAATACCTCCAGGTTTTCCACTCCCCATTTTTGCATTTCTTAGTGAAATGCCCTTCAGAAAGACTGGATTTCTTCTAGCTAAAGTATATGGTAATACTGAGCAAAGATGTTCATAGATAGGTACCTGTAAATACGCTTGTCTCATCAGAATGACTATGGCTGGGCTTTTGGTTCTGCAAGACATATTTTCACTTATCCTAGGGCACATGTACACTAAATAATGAAAAGCAGTGCAGAGATTCCTAATTTAGAATCTCCAGATGGCTCTGTGTGGAGCATAAATGCCCAAGACACTTGCTGAGTTCCAGAAGCAATACAGGTGCACAACATACAGGCTGATAAGCCCTGCCACTCCACAAGGCTTATTACGACCTTCTGGGATGGTCTGGATTTTAATAGCCCTGTCTAGAGTGCATCAGAGATTCCTTGTGAACAATGATACGTTTGTAAGTAACAGCCCTGGGAGCTGGGCCCTGACCTGGGATGAAGCAAGATGCCACAAACCAGCTGTCCCATGCCGCTGAGCGCTGTGCAGTGAGGCAGACGCTCCTGGGGTTGCTCCACTGTCTCCCCACCAGTGCAGCTGCCAGAGCAAGGCAGCGGCAAAGCTGGGCTGGGAGGCCAGGGGGACTGGGCTGAGAGGCTGAAGGTTGGAAGGTGGGGGAGCTGGAGCCTGGCTGTGGAAGTGGAGAAACCATAGATATATGAGAGACGTGGTGACATGGTGGAAGAGGTTCCTGAGGACTCAGACTGGAGGCATAATTCCCTGTGTGTCTGTGTGTGTCCGAACTTTCAGCAGCTGCAAGTGCTTGTCTTGGCTGAATGCCCTCCAGCAACAGCCCCAAGGAAAACCAGCTCCGGTTCCTTTCACAGCTCTCTGCAGTGTGCTGCAGACTCCATACCAGCATAACTGCACTAAAACCAGTGGTCTTAACTGCAGACACCTGAGGCAAAATTGTGTGTTCAGTTCACAGCATATGTTTTTCATTTGTCCACAGCCCTTTTGCACTCAGATGGGTATGTCCTGGGTACATGCTGTTTACCTACAAGGAATCTGAAGCATTTAGTGGCATGCCAGCATCAGGACAATTACTGCTGTGCTGGAGCTGCCCTTTGTCTCTGATGTGATATGCTGTCTGAACAGTTGCCAGTACTCTGGTCTTCCCATCCTCTTGATCCATCTGAATTCCTAATAGTCATTTGAGGGTGAGCTGAGGCCACATAATTTTGTGTCCGTTTGAAAAGATCCGTGTGTATCCTATGCACTATGAGAGTCTAGTTTCATCCACCAAATAGTAATGGTTTTTATGTGACAGCATAAGGATGGTCAGAAAAAGTTGTTCTAATTTAACTTGAGAAGTGAATTTATATCAGCATGGGGAAACTGATATGGACACTGCCATCACAGCTTTGACAGACAAGCGCCAGCAAAACTCACTGCTATAGTTCAAGACTACTACTCCAGCTATTCCCTTTGCTCTTGATTACCTTGTTCAGCAGGAAGAAAGCCATGATGAGGGTTTATTTTATTCCCCCTCCTCCCCCCATGAAAAGGGACATAATCCCCATTCAGACAGTTACTTTGATGTATAATTTTTTCTCTCCAGTTTAGCTTTGGGTGCTTTGAATAATTCAACACTGTAAACTGAAGAGACACTTTTCTTCTATAAAATAAGGTGCATGGGCAGTATATATTCTAGTTTAGGGAGGGCTCCCTTTTTTCCCTATGGAAGTTCCCCAACAGAAATATATTTGTGTCATGAAATGCCTGAGCATACAATACAGTAAGGCTCACAGGACTAGCTGCACAAGCTCCGTAGATTTGATCTGTATAAAACTGGTAGAAGTTTTTTGAGGTTTTCTTCTTGTCAGACAGCCTAGGCAGAGTAGTACTACTGTAGTAACTGGGCTATTGGGCATCCGGACATAATCTCCAGACAGAGAAGACACATCTGGGAAGACGTGGAAGTATGGAACTCCCAAAACTTAGATATCTGTTAGGTGCATACACCGTGTTGTTAGGAAGCCTCTGAAACATAATCGAATGTGCCGATATTACTTCTCTGCATCAATTGCGTAATTGCCTACCTCCATACTCCCTCTGGGTGCCTACACGAGGAAACTTTACCAAGTTTTTCATTAGCTAATTGTATGAAGATAATGAGAAAAATATATCCATGTAGGCAAGCACTTAGGCAAATCTCTATCTAAAGTTAAATTAGTCACTAATATTCTGAAATAGGAGTATCTACATAGCCTTTTATGTTGTTTAAAATCTCTTCAAGTTACATGAGAGTAGCTTTCCCTTGCAGAGAAACCATGAGTTTCACATTGCAGTTTAGAGGACTTGCTTTGCACAAGCTTTTATTGTCACTGATTTGACTTTTTTCCCCTTTCCGGGCCCTGAAAACTGCTTTTATTTCCTGATATAGATTTGAAGCTTTTTGGGGCAGAAATCATGTTTGTGTGTGTTTGTACAGCAGAAGTGGGTCTTGCTGTATGACTGTGATTTGTAAACATTACCACAATATAAATAGTACATTAATCATTAATTATATTGTTGATACATTGCTATGTCTTAAGTGGTGGCACTGACTATGACTCTGGCTCCTCACAGAGATGAGGTCAAGATATTTCCATAATCAAAACATTTGTCTGAAGTCATGGTTGCCCCAGATCTTCTTGGACCAGATTCAGAAACAGAGATTGACATTGTATTGTGAACTTCAGTTGTCTAAGGTAGCATCCATATCACAGATTGGCATATTTTGTAAAACTTCAGAAGATTAAAAATTATTAGCTAAGGTATGTGCATTAAGTCATGTGCATCTATACATAATTTGATGCATGCGAGAATCTCAGACTGCTTTGCAAACATTATTTGGCTTCCTATAATGTACAAAAATGTTATAATCTCCATTTAACTCCAGGATAAACTAGCATGTTTGGTCAGCACATTCACAAAATCTAAGAAAGCAGGTAAACTTGTCCACTTGATGTGTATAAGAAATGGGTAAGTGCTGGACTCCACAAATTAGGTGCAGATATATTCCAATTTCTTGTGACAGCCAATGCCTAAAACATTGAGTTCACTGTTATGTGATCTGAATTGATCTGATTGCCAAGGTCATGCTTGAAATCTGTGGCAAAGTGAAAAAAAAAGAAACCAGATCTCCTAACTCTTATTAATTACAGTTTCTGAATTACAGCAACTGATAGTATGCTCCATAACAGCATTTAACCACATAAAGAGCAATTTAAGACAATTTCCCAACTACTTGAGGCAAATAACTCAAATCTCATCTAAACTGCCTAGGGACACACAGCTTGGACTGACCTGAGTTCCACTCTTCTATCCATAGATCAGCAACACAAAATACCTAACCAACTGTGGCCTAGGAGACACAGGTCCTCCCCTCCTTCCCAAGTGTCCAGACACTGTGGTGGCGTACTGTGAGCCCTTCTTGTCTTGCCACATGAGGTTTGTAGTCCTGGCCCCTTACCCTCAAAAGGAGAGTAGGAGGTGTTCATCAGGGATGGCCAATGCCTGTAGACGAGCTGTCCTGCAGAAAGGGAACCCTGGGTTCAATGTCCCTGAGTCTGAGGAGGG
The DNA here is from genome assembly GCA_035590195.1 of Aviceda cuculoides. NCBI lineage: Eukaryota > Metazoa > Chordata > Aves > Accipitriformes > Accipitridae > Aviceda > Aviceda cuculoides. Next base: position 1,136,297 of record JAVJGG010000055.1, read on the forward strand.
CCAGAAAGTGACTGTGCAAGAAGAAGTCACTGGAATGGGCTGTTCTTTCACCTCATTCGTCTGCGTTCAAGTGCATGACTGAGATGTTGAAGCTCAAGAACTGGTTTCAGGTTCTGCCTCACAGAAGCACCAAACTCCATAACTGAGCTAAACTACTAAATGGAGGCAAGACAGAAGACATCAGACACATCCCTTTCTTCAGCATTTCATGCTGCCTGGCTCAGTGCTCTGAATACTGGGATGCCTGTTGTCAACCTCAACTTTAAACATCTGTCCCTGCTTGCTTATTGTGTGGGACACCTCACTTAGCACCAGGGGTTCCCTTCCTGGAGGTGGGCACACACAATTTAGGTAGTGGGTATCACAGCTCTCTAAACCTTTTTAGAGAGGGTCTTCTGAGATTCCTCAGTAACTAGGCACCATATTTCAGGTGCCCACAATCCTGCCTTGATATAGGCCATCTAGGAAGGACTTTAATACACAGAGAAGATGCAACACTTACTTAATCATCAGGGGAAGCAGGAAGTCACTGTGGAAGAAATGGCTGGACTAGCGATCAGGGGCTTAGAAAAACTTGATTTGTGTTACTACTTCTTGCACAATGAAGCTATGCGCAAATGATATCTCAATGCCTCAGTTCCTCCTCTGCAGAAGGAAGAAGAGTACTGGTATGTCCTACAAAAGTGCTGTGAGGATAAACTGAAGTGTGGTGACAGGATGGGAACAAAGGTCAAAGGCAGAAGTGATAGTCCGAGTGATTGTAAGTCACATTACAAGAACTAGTCACATGCATAGAGAGAAATTACTGTGAACAAGCCCCACCTTGGATGAGACTTTTTAATTTGTCCAGGCATTGTCATATTGCAGCAGATTATCTGCTTCTGGGGACACACTTAACAAAATCATGAATAAATTCTCTGAGCTTTACAGGGAATAAGAATCCCCACTCTCTATCTGTGCCTGCCTGAGCCTTTCCTTTCTGACCATCATGATCATCTGCTACTATTTGAGTCCCCGTAATCCTATATGTCTTCACATGTAAACTATGGTTCTGACTCACACCACCCTCAGGTTGCCTCCATGTCAGATGTCTCCAGCACAGAGAGGTCCAGGCCTTGTCAGGTACTGCCATTTCACAGGCAATGTCAAAATGTTGATCAGCAGAACATTAGGATCTGTATGAGTGCTTATTTTATTTTTCACCCTTATCAGGCACATGTTTCCAAGTCTCTTGAAATCAAGGCGTAAGAGCAATTTAATTTGTTCATTGTTAGAAATAACACTCATCATTCAGCAAATGTGTTGATGTTTCTCAGAAGAGATCAAGTGTGGCTGTGTGTCTGGAAGGGATATTGCCTTAAAGGTTAGATATCAGAAAACCAGTGAAAGCAACAAAGTAAATGGAGGGAGGGGAAAGGTAGGACAAAGGTGACATTTTCCATCTGGGCAGCTAGAGAAAGTGACTACCCAAGTACTTTTCTACCACTTTAAAAGCTTGTATTTGGTAGATAATGTTACAGAAGCAAGGTTCTGGGAAAGGTCTGGAAGGAGAGACAAATCTTAGTAAGCAGAGAGAAGGGGAGGTTTATGGTGGCAAAGAAAACAGAAAGGTGAGATCAGCAGAGACTTTTCACCAGAGAGACTTCATTCATGGCATGCAGACTACTGGACTGCCCTTGCTGTTCATTTAGAGGAAACCACCAAACTTTTCTTTAATAGCAGTCATCAATTTGATAGGGGTGTCTTAAATTCACATGCATATCATATTCTACAAATGCACTAGAAGATAATTAACCAACTCTAATGAACCTCGGCACATTTAAGTATTCTCTTTCAGGATTCAGTTGGGTAAAGTTCACCAATTCCGAAAAACTAACTGCTTGATCTAATAAGGCCCTGCATCACCTCTCATTCTGAAGTTGAACTTAAGTGATCCTCAGATATTATTTACCTGTCATTTACGTAAGATCAATTCTATCCTGTTGTTTCTAGTGCCCCACTTCAGTTAAGCTCTTTTGCAGCATTATTTTCCACATAGTATTCACCTTATTCCTCCAGATAAGTCTTAAAAATTGTCTTTCTTTCTACCACTATAAAATTGGAACATTTAGCATTGAAATCCTGGAAGAATAAGGTGCTCATTCCTGTTATTATTGGAAATCACAGTACATTACAGTAGTAGTAGAGTGGCAGCAGCGTGCTGGGTGCCCAAGAGAAAATTCCTACTGCTGTGGAGGCTGGAATACACCCAAAAGCAGTGTGCCATGCTGTGCAATCTGATTTCACATGCAGTCTAACTGTCTAGCCAGTACAGAGAGACAGGAACAAGTAGGAAAAGTCTATGGTTTTAGGGCACTTGAAAGAAAGAGAGCATTTAAGCATAGTTGGAATGAAGGGGTTGAAGCATGTGATTAGTACATTAATGGGAAGAAATTGGAAGACCAGAATAGCACAGGCACAAAGGAAGTGCATGAAGAGAGAGAAGACCAGGATTAGGTGTATGGGAGAATCATGGGTTAGCCTGTTTTAAAGATGTTCAGACTTGAGTTCTTCATCTGAGCTACTGGTGGGCAGTCCAGGGTTGTTTGATACACACCCAGATGGAAACCCTAACTAGTTCTGCCTGTCCCTGACAGGAACCCTGAAACCCAGACATACACAGCGGATCTGGGAGGCCCACAATCACTGGTGCAACTAGGGACACACTTGCATGGGTTGTTGCAGGGTGTAGCTCAAAGTTTTCAAGTCATAAATAGTTATCCCAGCTAGTGTGTATCACTGTCTCTTTAAGGGAATCAATATCAGCAACTCCAAATATGTCAGCCCCACTCCTATAAATAACAAAAGAATCACTTGGAGATCACATAGCTTCCTTTATATTTAACTAGTTGCCATAGCATCTCTACTGTAAAACTGTGTTAGCTATGGCTACCTAAAGGATGTCTAACGTTTGTCAATCGTGTTTGTCTCTCTGCTTAGAGAAAAGAAATAAGGGTAGGAAATTAAGATTCAAATAATTTTCTTGAAGCATAGCTAAGACTATCTGACAAGGTCCTGTGCCTTTTTAGACAGTGTCAAGTCAGAAAAATTCAAGTTTATGAACAGTAGGAATGAATAATTAAAGTACGTGTTCAGGCAACCCTTACTTCTGCAGCCCCTGCTCGGGGAATAGCTCCCATACCGGAGGGTGTCTTTGTGTCTTTGAACTCTGCGGGGGGGGGTGGGGGTGGGGGGTGGCTACACTTGCCCTTCAGCTAAAATCCTGGCTCACCTCACGCCCAGAACACCAGATCTCCCACATTTGATAAGCCCTTTGCTTCTTTTTTATAGTCTCTTCCCCTTCATGCACTTGAGGCAATCTAGCCCTACACCCACCTGCCATTTGACTTGTCATGCACAGACAGCTACAGGCCAGCTGTTGACATCCTTATTTATAGGACCGATTCAATGCAGTGCTTAAGTGAGGTGTGTAGGAGCTCTTGAAGATACAGGAAGCCATCCTTTCATCAGAGGAGGCTCCTGTCAAGAAAATTGCTCCCCCACTCACAGATGGGAATGGTCCATCCAGATCACCTTTTAAAGAGGAATCACAGCTCTATTGAACTGCTGTGACTAATCCCTCTGGCTAATCACACCTCTCACAGGCAAGGCAGCTGGATGATTTGCACATAATTCCAGTGCTATTGACAGGGCAGGGTGAGTGTCAAGGTTTCGAAAATATGTCTTTTAATCCTTTATTTCCCTTTTTTTTTCAGATGTGAGAGTTAGACCTGGAGCATGCTCAAAGAGCATGAAATACAAGTGGACAGCTTTAACTCTGCATTAATGATGCTTCCTCCCAGTGAATATAAGATCTGTCAATGAATTTATGAACCTCCCCTATGTGGGAGCTGGCCACGTGAGAGTTGTCTTCCACTTTAGAAGTACTATAATGAAGCCGAAAGCTGAGCTGGTAGATGCTAAATCATCAAAGCTTCATCCTTGTGATGCAAGGATTAGAAGACTAAGGGAACTCAGAATGCCCTTTGAACTAGATGTACACTGGAATTCAAATTAACATGGTCCGAGGTCAGAAAGATTCTTCTTCTGCCATTTGAAAAGACCTAATCCCCAATAAGTGCAAACCATTTCTCAGCACTATTGTCTGGAAAGGAGTGTTTAACTATTTGTCTCTTAAAAGTATGCATCAGTTTTTATATAAAAATTAATATTTGGATAGGTTTCATGATTTAAAAGAAGCTGAAATACAAAAGAGGATGAAAAGTACCTCCATTTGTGACAGTCCTTCACTATTTTAGAGTTCACCCTGCTTTAGAAGAAATTGCTTTTAAACCATATGAATGGTAGTTTGGGTTTCCTCTGTAGTATGTCAGTGAGCACTTTGGAAGCTCTGTGGGCTAAAGAAATAAGTGAAACCAACTGTTCAGAACAATAAAAATAGCCTCTTGCTCTGCTGTGTTTCCATCACCTGGCTGCTTGCTGTAGGCCTCCTTCTTATGAGTCACTGTGAGCAGGACAGTTTGCTCAGCCGAATTACATCTACCAGAGCTCAGGCTGCGTTGTGAGCAATGTGTGTTATAAACAAAGTTATAGGCAACGGGATGCAACCAAATATTTGCATACCACTGAGGTATGTGCTCTATAAATACATAAAAGCAAACAGACATGATGTTTTCTCTGTGGTCACATTGGTTATTTACTATAGCAGGTGTCAGCCTCTTGAACAATTAAGATACCAACTAAGTCTAGAAATGGCTTGTAATTATTTATGCCTGTCAGGTATGCAGGTAATATTGAGAAGCACCTACCATTAAAGGGCATTAGCCAGCATCATCTTTTCCAAGCTAAGCCTGCTACATGACAGCAATACCCCTTCTGAGCTGTTCTCCTGCTATTTCAGTTTTTTCATTAGCATATAAGAGAACATTCAACTGCTGTTATTTGTTTTCCAACTTTTGTGGGCATAGAACAAAAAGTGGGAGGAAAACTAAGATTATCATGTGGAAATTGCTAATGAAGTAATATAAACACCTTTTCAGTAAATATATAAGTTTGAGCTTAGAGCAAAAGACCAAGAGCTAGGCCCCCTGGGCTTTGTTCTCTGGTCTACTGCTACTGCCTAGAGTCCTTGGATAAACCCCTTGCCAAGCTCCTATGGCAGGCTCCTGAAAGTGCAGTCCTGCATTTAAATCCTCCTCTCTTCTGCCACCGAGGGTGCATCTCAGAGACATGGAATAGATTAGTCCTGGCATAGTACTATGAGATCATCTGAAGATCAGGACTGGACAAATAAAGTGTATTCTTAGAAAAGAAATATGTGCCTATGCTCATAACTTTGCTTCTTTGCCCAGTCCCCCTCCAACACAATAATGAAGCAACTAACACAACAGGACACTAAAATCATCTGAGGCAACTCTGAACACATGACAGGGTTATCAGCACTTACAATTTCTTTCCTATTTATCACATTTCAAAGCAGAATCACATTTTAAAGCACTGCATGGAGTTGGTCAGCAGCTGAAGTACTTCAAATGATTAAGTTCTAATTGCA
>JAVJGG010000055.1:1147840-1171251 GCA_035590195.1 Aviceda cuculoides
TTTTTTTTTTTTTTTTTTTTTTTTTTTTAACAGGGCTAACATAATTTAAGTGTTTAGCTTTAGGACAAGATCCATTGCTAGACTATATTCCTTCTCTTGCTTAGACTACATTCCTTTTTACACCATTAGATGTAAAACTTGGGTTTCTCCTCTCAGAAGTAGTGTTTTTAGGTTCTTTACTCAACTCTTCTGTTGCAGTGGACTTGGGGACCTGGGGTGGGGAGTTGCTCTGTGTCAGGACAGCTGGACATTAGAGTCTACAGTATGAAGTAGCATTGTGTTTTGTAGATTTAGCCCTTGCCTGCTAGCAATAGTGAGAGTGTCTCTAGACAGATGGATGCAGGTGGTCCCAGGGCTGGTCTGCTTGCTGCCCAAGCTGCCTGGATGTGAGCCAGTTCTGACACAGAAGTAATGGCCTTAGCATGGTACTTAGATCTGAGCTCAGAACCTCTGCCTCTCAGCGAGGCTTATGTGCTCAGGGGCAGGACGATGCTAACACAACTGTGTGGTTTCTGGTTTGGATCTAGCAGCCAGGAGAGACCATGGGGATAGCAGTGCACTGGACTGAAGTTGTGCTTCAGTTTCATCACTAACTAATACTAAAGGATTCAGTTCCAGAAAGGCCCAAGAAGACTGACAGAGATATTTTGGGTTTGGGCAGATAGAGTTTTACTCCAAACCATAATGTGAAGTCCATGACTATGGAAAAGCAGTGGTGCAGGGTAATGCACTCAGTGGACCAACCCATGAGCTAGTCATGTGGGCACTACTATCAGAAGACTGAGTGAGGCACGGAAGGGAGAGTCTAACAGTGAGTTATGTGAGTGCCAGTGAAATTTCCAAAGGGATTTTAATGGAGGTCCTGAAGAAAAGGATCACTGTAGGCAGGAAAGAGTGCTAATCACAAACGGCTCTTTGTCGCTCCAGAAGATAAAACAGCAATAAAGTTTCAGGAACCTGAGATATTCCTTATAGCTATGTTGTGAAGGGCTAAGGATGGCAGAGAGAAACAGCAAGGGGAAATGTTGAGGGACTCTGTCATTCCCTTTAACATGCAAAAAAAAAGCCTGGTTTGTGGCTAATAACCTTGGTTCAGTACTTTTGCAGTTGCAGGCAACCCTGTAAGATACTTCTCTTCCAAAAGACTCCGCATGCCATCTGCTCCACGCCCTACCATGAACCACAGATCTCTCTGCTGTACCGTACAGCAAACTTCTGTAGGGAAGGCTACAACACAAACTGTGCCATAGGAAGACATCAGGGTATCAAAGGGCGTTACTAGTGCCCTGCATTATTGCCCTATAAAGGATATGTTAGATAAACAATATGCATAAGATTAGGAGTGTGGCCCTACATTACAGGAGAAGACAAGTTAGACAGATAGATAGATGGAGATAAACCAATTCTTGGTAGGTTGAACTGAGGGGAAGTTCCTTCCAGACCCCGTGTTTAGTAATTGATAGACCTTACTCAGACACTGGTGGCATTTCAGCTTTCCAGTGCCAGTATCACTCAGAGTAATGGGGCATGCCAGTGGATCTGGCCAAACTGGGTGTCACCAGTAGACGTGGAGACCTCCCCCAGCCAGGTGAAAGAAATGGGGAAAATTCTGAAATGGGAAAACAGCTATTATGTTTCATCCTTCAGGAGATGGCTTACCTCTCTGACATATGGGGAGAATTAAGGGCAAACACAGTATTTTCCATCATGACCTGCTGATTTTTGAAGCATTTGAAACAGTACCTATCTTACTCTCTGTGTATATCTGTTTGGTAAAATGGCATTCTGCTGCTAGTGCTACTGCAACACAGCTCTGTATCACGATACAGCCCTTAAAATACAAGTCATATTTTCCCCTCAGGACCTTTGCCTGATAGACAATCTGTCACAGGAACAGTCCACCTCTTTTTCTTATATCTCCTGAGTCAGCATGGCCAGCCAGTAATTCAGCACTGACCCGCCAGACCTTGCCTTTGGCTGGGACTGGGTGTTGGTTCACCAGCACTATCTGGCCAGGCTGCACTGCCACAATACAGGGATTTCAGCAATGAACCCATATGGGGAGCTTCTGGCCCCATCCCATCTGTCTCTAGCTGCTTGTTCATACCAGTCCCTCCACTGCGTCAACACAACCGTTCGTGGGGCTGTGTTGGGAACCACAGCACTGAAATGGACCTCAATAAAAATAGCTCTTTGGGGGAAGGGAGAGATGCGCCTATTTGCAATTCGTCTTCTTTCAGTGGTCTAGCTCATGGCATGGCCCCACAAATAGTTATGTCAGCATGAGTGAGGGACCAGTCTGCAGAGGTGTGGGGATGATGATCCCCAAACCACTACAGGGCAGGGCCACTTTCACCTGGCACTGTTGCTGGAGTGCTTACACTGCTGTATGACAGCCCGTTTATGCTCCTGTTTCTTCCAAATACAAGTGGAAGAGGAGGGAGGAAATTGCTAATGGTCATCTCGTTAGCATGTGCAAATTTGTAAGAAAGAGGCAAAGACTTACCAAGGAACTCTTATATACTGTTAATTACTTCATTTTGACTGACTATAAATAGCTTAAACTCTCATTACCAGGTTGAGAATAGTCTTGCATTTTGTTATAAGAGGAATGACTTTGCTCATAGTTTTATGTGGAGGGTTTCATTAAACATGAGCTGAAGCAGAATGCAAAAAAATATTAATTAAGTGTATTTGGGTAGGGGAGTGGGAAGGGAACAGCAAACTCTAAACAGGAAGGTGTAACAGTTTAACAAATAGTACAATGCTGCACAGATTTACTTAAACAGTGCGATTCTGTATAAAGACATTCTGACATTGTCTTATGTCTTGTTTTCACTGGATGTATGCCACATAAGACAGATATAAACTAAAACTAAGTGTGCCAGTGCCGGGGGTTGGAATGATCTAAGACACAACAAGGTTATAACTTCAATTTAAATGCAGCAAACTCTTTGAAAGATACACGCTTTAATTCTCATGTATACCATGAAACTGTATCTTCTTGTGGGATCTGATTAGATCTTGATATGGTTAGGACTTTTATGTAGTACATTTTAACCAGGTAATTCTATCTTAGTGCAGCTATTTTATAATTCTGATATGGCTGGACCGGAGTGTCTGTGAGTATAAATCCCATCCTCACAAAAGAAAATATAGGATGCTTGCTTTGCTGGCAGACATTTCTCAAGCTGGCCTTCCCTGAGATGGTAATTCCACTTTCAGGGTACATAGACATGGATCAAAAACATTGTGGTCTCAAGATGCCAGGCGCTGGACTAATAATCTCTTTGCTGGCTGAAAGATGTTCAAAATGTTTTGAAGGAGTAGCTCAGCAGGTAAGATCTGCTCTCCTGCAACTAATCTGCCCAAAACAGCATCCTGACCTCATGACTCACCCATATGAAATGTGCACTGCCACATGATCCTGTAGAGCACAGAAACTGGTATTGATGGACAGGGAACTGCAGCCTCCTTGTTCCAGCTCAGCTAGATTATGGTATAGTGCACTTACCCCTCCTTTTTAGCCCAGACTCCATTTGAATTAATGAAGGAGCATTTTGCAGCACAGTTCAGGGTGGAATGGGAGCTGGGTAAGCAACTTCAGAGGTGAAATGTGTCTCAAGGACTAAGAAAGGCTTACCCAGAAGAAACAAAAAAGAAGTCAAGGCAGACTTTAAAAGATTGTCTATAGTAGCTAGGAATGGGATAGGCCCCTATCTTAAACATGGTATAATTTCTGAAAACAAAAAAAACCCCATGGAGATGAAGTCTGTCAGGGCTGGTAGTTGTAGTTAGGATTCAGATTCCCTTTTTTTGGCTGCTACAAAATAATTTTACATGCAGGAGCATGGTTCTGCTCTTTTGGCAGGCTCTTGGCACAAGAATGAAAGTTATTTCCTTTAATATGAAGACAACATGAGGAAAAATGCCTGAGATGGTGGAGGTTTGACTTCACTGCTTGCTTTGGGGGTATTTGTATCATGTAACATTAAGCAATTCACTGTCTGGGGTCCCTCTATAATCAATGTAGAGAGATAAGGACTCCTGCTCCCCATCACTCTGAAAGAGCTTATCTCTCCCTGGTGATCACAGAGAAAGCCCAAGAAGATGAGCTAACTGACTTCGGCTGTAGTTTTACATTACAAAGAGTTTCACAGCTATTCTGATTTAAAGTATCATCTCCCTCCCCTCCTTACAGACCCCTCCCCAGAGATGCCTTCTGTCATTTACACCCCATCCAGTGGCACGCTATGCCTCAGTAGTGCAGCTGTGCTGTAAACGGCCTTGCACAACCACTCCAGTGAGAAAATAACAGAAAGAAAATTATTTTTTGGATGGAGTCTCCCAATCTGGTTCACACAGTGACCACACAAGCAACTCTATCAGCACCCTTGTCAGAGGCAGGATAAAGCAGTGGAGGGAAGAAGCAACAGCACTGGTTTAGGGTAGTCATAATGTTCCACAGTGCCTTAATCTGTCCCTGTGTTTCTGGAAAACACATTCATATTCCTGGGGCTGGGACATGTCCCAGCTCTGTCCAAGGCCCTTAACAGAGTAAAGCTTGAGCATGCACCAGGCTCCTCTGTCTTTCTCTCCCCATTGTCCCTGTGTTCATGGGGAAGAAGATCAGAAGCATGGGTGAGACCAGAGCAGCGGTGTGCTCCTGTGCAATGGTGCAGGAGCAAGATCCTCTGGCACCTGTTGTTGAATCTACAGGTTTCTATTGTAAGCCAGGTCAAATGCCTAGTCAAGTGTCTAAAAAGTAAGCTGAGCAGTTTCAGTCCCTGCACTGATGTGTCACATTGGTTAGGCATTTGGTTGAGAACCTCCTTTTCCCATATAAAATTGGAACAATAACACTTCTCCAACTTTCCAATTCATAGCAAGAGCTGCTATGAGGACAGAGGCCACCAGATCAGTGAGGTTCAGGCAAGCTCAGAAAATCTAGCAGACTGTAGTTCCTTTGATGCCAAATTTGTTGATAAAAGAATTCAGTGTAAGTAGGAGCCAAATTCTGCTGGATGCCTATTACAGGCAGCCTCATGACAGAGCTTTCTTGTGATGTGGATTTACTCTGTAACTGCTAATTGTCAGCCTCTACTGTAACATCATACTGCAATAAGGCATCCATTCCTTGGGGGCAAAAGAAAATGGATGCTTGTACCAGTAATGAAAGTGCCATTGATTTTGTTGAGAGTTGTAATTACAGTTATAAGAAGTTCCCTTCAGACTCGGACACTGACATGAGGCAAAATAACTCTCTTAACTGCAAACAAGCAGTGTGCTGCAAAGGGGAGCAGAGTAGTGGGAGTCAACTAAAACAACGTTGCAATCATATTCTGAGATACTGCCAGAAGCAAAGTTTGCAGGAGCTTTCAGAAAAAGAAGGGGAGTGATGGCCTGCATTTGATGGTAGGCCCAAAATGCATGAGAGCAAAAGCACCAATTTATACCAGAATTTTTAACTCCCTGAATGTAAAGGAGCACAAACAGTATTCAGAGGCAAAGTTTTAAACAACAAAGCCCCTTGCCTTCAAATCAGTCTGCAATTCAACAGCCAGCAAATATGGGTGTGGAGTTCTATGATGGAAGGAAAACTCTGGCAACAGATCTTCAGAAAGGATGCTATGATGTGCACCTCTGTGCTACTTTAAACAGTCACAGGATAAATAGGCATGTAGCATGTGCCAGTTCTCACTTCATGACAGCTTATGCAGACATGGTAAAATGCACATGGAGAGCAGGGGAAAAGGGTGAGTGGGCTGCAGTTACCTTTGTGGGTCTGTGTCACTTGACCAGGAACTTGCACACCAGACTGGATTATCCTTATGGAGAGAGCATGCACCTGCACCCTGCTACAGCTGAACAGCTCCTCTCCACTAGTAGACACAAAAGAAGAGCAAATGTCTTAAAGTGGTCTCTACTCAATAGCTGGATTTCTATTTTCTCAGGCTGAATGGTGAGCTAGCCCAAATGCATCATGCACCACTGGCATTGCAAAAGGCAGATGTAGTTACAGAAGCATCAGCATTTAAACAACCACCACTGATCGCCTCTTTTTATTTAGTTCTGAAACGCACCCAGTTTTACCCCAGGGAGGCAAGTCATTGCCACACTGCTGTGCAGAGCTGCTGCAGACATGCATTGCCCAGCTGGAAGTGACCACCTGAATGTTGAAGACTGGAAAAGTTACTGCATCCCTGCTGATTTCTCTTTTTTTTCCAGCCAAACTTCTGCTTGTGATGTCTGGCTGACATTTTAACCTTATTTACTCTTAAATAATATACTGGACCTTTTGCCTTAATTTCTTATGATACCATTTTCTCATTTAGACCTGTAATCTGGACATCATATTTAGTGTAGTTGTTTGTCTCCTTAGGCCAGTTGAGTCTATATCTTGCGGCTTCTCACAAATATCTCCACTTACACAGCTGAAGTTCTCTGCTAGACTAGTGTCATCTCACACCATTTCCTCTTTTCCTTCCTCCTTTAAGCTATTTTTTCTAAAAGTTATTTATTTTTTTTTCTAAAAGTTAGTTATTTTTTTCTAAAAGATATTTTTATGCAGCCATGCTTAATTCTACACTACTGGCTTCAGCCCTTTTTAACACTATGAGTGTTTCCTAGCTTTCTACAGCATGGTGCCTCATAAAGAATATATCTTAGGGTGGAAGTGCTCAAAGGACCCATTTCTCACTAGTATTCCAATCCTGAGGAATCAGTTTTGCATATTACGTTTGCGTCCATCCAGGCCTGTGGACTCTGCCTGATTAGGGGTCTTGTTGCCAGTGTTAAGAGTGCAGAATCAGTGCTTGAGAAGAGACTGTTACAAAGAATATCCACAGTGGTATCAAGGACTGAAAGTAATTATAAGAAAATAGGGGAGAGTTTAGAAGGATGATGCATAAGATCTGATGCTTTTGCTTCTTTCAAGATACAAAAGCTCACTGTGAGCTCAAGTGCTCACTGGTTTATGCAAGCAATACAGGCACATACCGTCCAGCATACCTCCCTTTGCTTATGGCCTTGTTACAGCACAAGAATGTCCACACAGAACACTAGCAGAGTTACTGCAGTTGTGTAAGTACATAGATAAGCAAATAGCAGTGTATTTTTGCATAGACAACTCCTACAGTAATCAAATAACAAATGTTCAATCTGGAAAGAACCCCAAAGTATGAATGCCACTGAACACAAGAAATTGCTGCATATGTTGTTGCTTCTGCTTCGTGAAACATAAAATGTTTGGCTTTAATACTGCTTTCTACATCTGTATCATTGGCTGTGTAACCTGATGTCTTACCTTCTTTTATTAAACTCTATAGAGTAGTGCAGAAGAGAGAGTAAGTCAGTCCTTTGGTTGAGAAAGAAGTGCAAGGCTGGAGAGGCCGTCCACATGTAATGCACAGCAGGCTGTCAGCTGAAACTCCATGGCACAGTAACAAGGGTGGGACTTGCACTCACACCCATGAGTAATGCAGCTGTTATCTAGTTATGCACAGGCTGATTGAGAGTTTGATATTGATAAGTGCCAAGAAATAGTGTGAAGCATTAAAGGTATGTGGGGGAAGAGGAGGAAGAAGACAGACATGATATTTTCTATAGATCAGAGGCCAAAAAAAAGAAAAAAGCTTGCAAAGAATGGGAACATGGAGTATCAAGGTGACCATCAGAGATGCTGAGGACATTGTAAGTGAACTGACAGCTCTTGTTTGTAGCATGAAGTTAATTACAGAAGTAAGCCTCTGCCCTAAACCTGATGAAACTGTCCTGTTGGCAGATGCACCCGTATACAAATATCCCCCACTGAACAGCTTTCTTTTCAGGACTGTAGGCCATTCCCAGATTAGGTGCATGGCAATGACATCACTAAAACTTTGATGACACAGTCAAAGCCAAAGCAGAGATCTTGCTGCCATGTGGGAACTTGCAGGTTCAAGGGTCTGTGTAATCAAAGCTGTGCTGCAGCCAGGAGGGGAGGAAACTGGGCTCTGCTGTAGCATTGCACTGCCAGCCAACTAAGGATGAAGTCCTAAGCAGCTGCTCTTATGTAAGATGTCCGGGTTTTGGCAGCTTTATATGCAAAAAATGTTTGTAGCTTGTTTCTGGGCCAAGAGATAAGGTGGACAAGAAAAAAATGAATTAACCTTTTATTAGAGAGACGAATCATTATTAGTCCATGAGGATGCTAAAGGGGTTTTTCTGGACTCAAAGTCTGGGTATTAATATAAGGTGGAATACACAGCATCATATCATCAGGAACACTTGCTAAGCAGGATGAACTGAAGCATGAGTTAGAGTGTGCGTAAGGATCTCAAGGGAGGTGCATGGGAGCGGCTCTTTACATGACAGAAAAGAATGACAACATTTTGGGAGCAGATTTTTTTCATAGGAAGACATGGGAGCTGAGGCTGCTCAGCGAGGACTGAATTTGGATTTGGCCAACAGGAGGAAGTGTGGAGCTGGGAAAAATCAGCCTTGCAAGCAGGACGGTGTTCAGACATCACCAAGGAACTGAGGTGAGCTGGCTGCTGCAAGGACTCTGTGTGTAGCACTGCTCTGCAGAAGGTGCAGACCTGGCCTGGGACATCACACAGATCTGCCCTGTCATAAGACAGTGTCCTAAGGCCATTATTGTGCTTTGCAGACTGCTAACTGAGAGTGACACAGGGCATTCAAAACCCTTGGGAACCCGTGCCTAATGCATGTTCAGTCTGCCATTTCCTCCAAGTCTGGAAGATGAGCCGAAACACAAGCAAAACTCACCGAGACACATGAAGGAGTTCAGTCCCATTTCACGTTCAGAAGAAAACAGATAGCTAGGTTTACCTTCCGATACTCGGGCTGTTTCTAGACAGGTAACTTCTCACTTTTGCACTAGCACTGGTGCAAATGTCAGCTGAGGCAATACTTGTGCGGCAACACTTGTGCTGCCACCGTGTTAACTAGGCTGGTCATCTCAGCTGGAAAAACTGCAGCTGTAAATATGAGACCAAAGGGCATATGAATAACAACCATTGATGGACTATTTTACACTATGCATATATATGCATGTGTTTGTGTGGGTGGTGAATGCATACAAGATGTTCCTACAGATTCTTGTAGATTGGAAATTTGAAAATGGAATTGAAAGTGGTGAAATTACTGTGTGCTGCTTGAAAGTAATAGCAATGTCGTGCAACCAGACAGTTTTTCCATAAGCGTTTGCTATAGACTGGTATTGGCCTCACTATATTAGTAAGATTATGCTTGCTGGTAAATGTCCATACCAAGCTGATGATGCATTAAGGAGCAGTGGTTTTAATCAATAAGTGATTGTCTGTCTATCATGTTGATTTTATTCACTCCAGCATATTAACTTTCATAGTGGAAAGATCCTAAGATGAATGAGCTCCAGCATCAAAAGAAGATGTCAGAACAATCTTAGAGATTAGCATCTTTTATGTGGATTTGGAGCTTTTAGACACTTGTTAAATTTAGGAGTTAAAAGAGAACAGCTTTGACTGATGATGCAATGCAATGTTGGGATTGCAGGAAAAGAAGATCCCAGCTGAAGGCCAGCACACAGATGTGTCAGATGATACTGCATTCCACACACTAGAAGTCACAATCTCCTCACTGAGCCATCAGCAGCATCACTTTGGACTTCCTTACATTTGAAAGCATTCAGACACACTGGAAGAAATTCTAGTCATTGCAAATAAATCTAGCCTACTGCTAAAAAGCCAGAAGGTGCCTTGCAAAACAGTCTCACTTCTATAGTAAGTGATAGTACCCATGTTCTTCACCTGGAATCATAACCCTCCAAACAACAGTAAGCTAAGAACAGAATAGTCTGGTCCACTTAAGTAAGTATTTTTCTTTCCTCGTTTGTTCTAATGGAGTGAGGAAATTATTTTGTGACTTAACAGTTATGTATTATGTCCTGTCTCGTTCTCTTTTACTCTTTAGGAATACACACAGGAAAGGGAGCTCATGAAAGACTCTCCAGCCCCAACACTTAAGAGTCATAGAACCACAGACTAATTCAGGCTGAAAGGCATCCCTGAGGCCATCTGACCAGAATTCCTGCTTATAGCAGGGCTAACTTCAAAGCTAGGTGAAGTTGCTCAAGGCTGAGACTCCACAGCCTCTATGGGCACCTGTTCCAGTGCATAGTCGCTTTCAGGATGAAATTTTCTTTACTTACATTCAGTAAGAGTTTTCCTTACTGCCAACTGCATACATTGCCACATGTACCTTCCCTGGTGCACCTCTGAGAAAAATCTGGCTCTGTATCCTCTGTAGCCCCTGCTCCAGGTAGTGGAAGATGGCAATTAGCTTTCCTATTCCCCTTCTCGTTTTGAGGCTAAACAAACTTTATCTCAGTGTCTCCTCCCATGTCCCTCCCCAACCATCCCTGTGGTCCTCTGCTGGACTCCCTCCTGTAAGGTGGACACAGTTCTCCAAATGCAGCCTCATGAATACTGAATTGAGGTAATTGTCCTGCTAGCAAGGTTTTTGCTAAAAAAGATCCTCCTTCTTGCCTTTCTTGGAGGTGGGTGTGACATTTGCCTTTCTTCTTGACATTAGGAACCTCATCCAATTACCATAATCATTCAAATATGATAGAGCATGGCCTTGCAATGACACCAGCCAGCTCCCTCATAACCCTTGGGTCCATGCCATCCCGTCCCAATGACTTGCACAGGTCCTCACGCTTATGCCGATGCATTTGTTTACGCAGTCTTTGACTTAATCTTCCCCTACCATTAGCAATATTTGCCTCCTTCAAACTCTGCCCCAAGGCACACAGCTCTGAGAGGCTGAAGGCAGACTTTGACAGTGAAGATTGAGGAAAAGAAGGAAATGAGATCTTCAGCCTTTTCTGTGCCCCCCATTACCAGGTCTCCTGCCCTATTAGGGATTGTTCTGAGCTGGCAATACTTTCTCCAGGGGAGGTTTGGGTGACCAAGTTCTGCCATAAATTCTCACTTTTGAAAATCTGGACTGTTTCTGGCATAATTTTAATACAAAAGTTTCATGAGAGAAAAGAAAGCAGGAGGCTTTGAGTGTGAATGTTTGCAGAAAAAGAAAAAGACTTATGGACCCAAACAGACAGTCTCTTGCTGGGCTGTTACCAGTCAGATTATTCCTCACACAATGACAAATATTTCCCATTTTAAAAATTCAGTTAATGAAAAAAATCATTATACAGAGGGAAAAAATCTCAAACCCAACAACTCTTAATTTATTCCCCAGACTGTAGCTCAACACAAAAAGAAAACACAGATGTTTCATAACACAGCTGTAGAGTGAGCTTTTCCAGGTTTGTGAATTTGGCATCCTCCTGCCTCTTTGGGACTCAAATTAATGGTTTAGGGCAGATTGCCCCACTCTGGATGTAGCCCTGACTGTGCTGCTGCAATAGGGATCAGAAAGTAAGCACAAGCTCCACCAGCACAAGCTCTTAGGATTCAATGGAAACTGAACCTAAGATAATTTGTGCCATGGGTTTCAGTGTTTCGGTTATCCCACAAAATCATAAATCATTTGCAACTAGATAAGCAATAGACACCGAGTTCACAGCCCTATGCAGGCTACCCAGATTAGAAATATGACACAGGGGAATTTGTAGGGTTTGTCACCAGTTTAAGCCATTTGTAGAATACATATGGTAGAGAAAGGGTGTAGCTTTTGCTCAATCCTTTATGCATTAGCTGGAGTTGTAATCCAGTTGCCTGAGGGCTGCAGTGACTGTTGTTGATATAGCTATAAATTATGACTTGCTTCAAGTGAAGATTGGGCAGGAAGCCTACTGTTGTCCAAAAGGGTGTTCCTGAGGCAAACTGCCTTGATGGTTCCTGTTAACAGTGATGATAACAGCACTATTAACATATATTCCTTGCTGGAGGCTGATATAGTCTCAAGGTAGCTGCCCAACATAGGGTTGCTTCCTACACACATTCAGTGACTAGACTGAGAATCTCACTGCTTTACAAAGCATTACTTTCCAAATCTCTGCCATTCCACAACTGCATCATGTAACCTCCTTCAATTTCCTGTTCCTGCAGCCAATTCCTTCAGGATGCAAAATCTGCAGTCCCCCTTCCCACCTCTCCCAAACCACATAGAGAATCAAACACCTCACTTCAAATTCATCTGCATTTAAATACATTTTTGATAGCTAAAAAGACTAGAATTCTATGTCTAATAAAAAAAAAAAAGATGCTGAGGGGACAAATTACAATTGCTGGAATGAATTCTCTGCAGTCTGATCTACAAAAGATTCAGGACTATCAGTTCCCATTGCCCCCAGTGAAAGAAAGTCAAGTATCAGCGTTTCATGGGTTCACGCATACTACATTACAGAACCCAAAGTACTAACAGGATTACTTGTTGGCCTACCTAACAAAGATTTCCTCTGTGAAGAATTAAGATGAGTAAGATTAATGCTTTGTAGAAAGAGAGAAACTCTAGGTACCAGCCAGATCCCCTGTTCTGTAGTCACTACAGTTTATGCAAGGAAGCATAGCAATGCACTAAGCTTTCTTCCTTTGGGACCATGGAAATGGATCAATCTTATCTTTTTGATGTGCTTTATCCAGATTTGTTTGGTACACCAGCAAGTGGATACTTATTGATTTCTTCTGAGCTTACAGTTCCATCATAATAGGGTCAGATTTTTCACAAGGGATTACTTAGCCTCAAGGGACAGAAGAGGACAGGAAAACAACATGACATTTTTAAGAATTAGACATTGCTTTTCTGCTAGTAGAGTGCTCAATGAAAGCATGTTTGGTTTGCTTCTAGAAAATAGATGAAGGAAAAAAAAAAGATTTGGATCAAGCAGAAAAGAATGGGATTTGCTGGTAGCAAATAGACAGCATTTTTCGTCTCCTTAAATATCTAGCATGTTAGTTGAAGTAGATATGATAATTATGAGCACTATGTCAGTGCCCAGAGAGATAGAAGAAAGGAGTCATACTGTCTCTCACTGGATAATTAACCTTCCATTACCATCCAAGAGGGTGCGATGAGATAAGCTGTGCACATGGCAGATGGGAGGAGCAGAGCAGAGCAAAGAGGATCAGAAATGTGTGAAGGCAAGAAGCTAACCAGTATGCAAAAATGAGAAATAAGAGTCCAGTAAAAAGTAATGCTTCAGCCTCCTCTTTTTCCTATGGCAAGAGACACAACATCAGAAACTAGGATGTTCTCATGTCCCTCAGCTCTACTTCACCTTCTTTAGCAGTGGTCATGCTCCAGACCTCTTTATTTCCTAGCAAAATCTTGTCATCATCCCCAAGGAAATGGGCAGTTATTATAGCTTTCATTTCACTTATGGGGTAAAAGACGTAAATCATAGAATCACCGAATGGTTTGGGTTGGAAGGGACCTTAAAGATTATCCAGTTCCAAACCCCCTGCCATGGGCAGGGACACCTTCCACTAGACCAGGTTGCTCAAAGCCCCATCCAACTTGACCTTGAACACTTCCAGGGATGGAGCACCCACAGCTTCTCTGGGCAACCTTTTGCAGTGTCTCACCACCCTCACAGTGAAGAACTTCTTCCTAATACCTAATCTAAATCTACCCTCTTTCAGTTTAAAGCCTTTATCCCTCATCCTATCAGTACACTCCCTGTTAAAAAGCCCCTCCCCATCTTTCCTGTAGGCCCCCTTTAAGAACTGGAAGGATGATATAGGGTCTCCCTGGAGCCTTCTCTTCTGCAGGCTGAACAACCCCAACTCTCTCGGCCTTTCCTCATAGGAGAGGTGCTCCAGCTCCTTGATCATCTTCACGGCCCTCCTCTGGACCTGCTGAAGCAGGTCTATGTCTTTCTTATGTTGGGGGCCCCAGAACTGAACGCAGTACTCCATCTGGGGTCTTACCAGAGCCGAGTAGAGTGGGAGAATCACCTCCCTTGACCTGCTGATCATGTTTCTTTTCATGCAGCCCAGAACGCAATTGGCTTTCTGGGCTCCATGTGCACATTGCTGGGTCATATTCAGTTTTTCGTCCACTAATACCCATGAGTCCTTCTCCTCAGGGCTGCTCTCAATCCATTCTCTGCTCAGCCTGTATTTGTGACCCATGTGCAGGACGTTGCACTTGGCCTTGTTGAACTTCATGAGGTTCACATGGGCCCACCTCTCAAGACTGTCAAGGTCCCTATGGATGGCAACCCTTCCCTCCAGTGTGTCAATTGCACCATGCAGCTTGGTGTCATCGGCAAATTTGCTGAGGGTGCGCTCAATCCCACTGTCCATGTCGCTGACAAAGATGTTAAACAGTGCCGGTCCCAATACTGACGCCTGAGGAATGCCGCTCCTCACTGCTCTCCACTCGGACATGGAGCCATTGACTGCAACTCTTTGAGTGTGACCATCCAGACAATTCCTTATCCACTGAGTGGTCCCTCCATCAAATATCTACATCTCTCCAATTTAGAGGCAAGGATGTTGTGCGGGACAGTGTCAAACGCTTTGCACAAATTTGCTTTTGCAATGTATTCAGCTATAGAAATCTTCTTTCTAGGATTTTTCAAAGCATTAAGTCATCTAACAGTTGTTTGATTTGATAGAAGTTAGATATGAAAGGACTTCTGAAATATCCACTAACCACTTACCTGCCTTTTTAGGCACATATATACCTTTAAAACTGAGACATAAGTAACTCATTTCTAAAAGTGATATAGAAGCTTAAGGCTATGCCTTATGATAGGTCTCCAGAGAGAAAGGTCATAGGAGTTAGGCTTTAAGCATCCTTAGGTATCTGGATCTTTGCAAACCCTTTGTGGGTCCTAACTTTCAGCTTGCCTGGTAGGTCAAGCTAGTTGCTCAGCAAGGAACCTGAACTTGACTGTTCATAGGTGGAAAGAAAAAATGTCTGGCTGGTATAAAGATTGCATAACATCCTCAACTCAGGCCCCTGCTTTCTCTAGAGAACAAGCTATGCCACCTCTGACATGGAGTGCACTACCTTCTCAAACTCCTTAAAGGTTAATTAAGTGGAGGATGAAACGTCATTACAAGGCCTAGTTTATAAATAGGAGATGCTACAGGCAGGAGGGCTGATTCATTTTTTTCTGGCTAACTCTGTGGACCAAGGAGGAAGGCCTTTCACAAGGACTCACTTGGCTTGTCCTCGTGTCTTCAGTTTCCTGTGTCTGCTTCATAACAATAAATTCAGGGTCTATAAAATAACTCTTGTGCATTCAATATATTAATCTTGTTGAAAGCACAGATGTCCATTTCTTCAATGGAATAATAATAATAATAATAATAATAATAATAATAATAATAGCTTGTCTTCCTAAGAGACTGGAGTGGTGTGAATAAAAGAGCTCTGCTAGACAGCAAAGTATGCCAAATGGGCATATTTTACTAGATGAGAAAAACAGCTTGTCACTTCTAATTGTTCTAATCATGTGTGATTCAGTTCTTCCTGCAGTTATTTTTAAAATGTTGTTAAGAGGGTATAATGTGCAGCTAAGAATAAAAAGGGTGTGAAATTGTAAGCTCCCCTGGTAGGTAGGTGGTGATAATGAACATTTCATAAAGTTCTTGTTAACAGACAAATCTCTGTAATGCTCAGGAAGTGTCATAGTGTTAACAGTCTCTCACTAAACTAATGGCTCTTAAGGAATACACACGGGTTTTGATCTACTGCTTTTCTTGTCTTTTTTTTTCTTTTTCTTTTTTTTCTTAATTATGACTTACAGAAATGAGCTAAAATCAGAGTGAGGAGTCAGAACTCCAGGATGCCAAGTGTTATGTTGGTGTCCCAAAATGGCATCCAAGTCTGCTGATTGGGACCCCAGTGCATGGTCTGCAGCTGGCTCACAAGTTGCGTTGTGTGCTTGGCACCATGTCCGTCTCTCTCCATGAGAATGGCTGCAGCAGACACTTCTCTGCTTGTGTGGCAGACCTTGTAACAGGTCTCACTTTCACAGCATGGCCCACAAGTCTGGCATTTGGGAACTATTGGCTTAGTCCTTTTCTGGCCCATTAACTACTCTTGTCATTATGTGGGTATATAAAAGGCCTGCTAAAGTAGCTAGATTTCTCTGGAATATCAGAGGAACTCAGCTCACACTGATAATGAAGACATAGGGCAAGATTATTTAGGTTACTTCAGTTAACAGCCAGATCTCAGCCCTACACTTCTGCCTAGTGTGGCAGGGCTGGAAGAGCAGTGGTCACTAAACCAGATGGCCATGCCAGCAGAAGCCTTTTGTGCTGATGCAGTTTTAGCAGCAGAGCTGTGCTTCACCAGTTGAGCTTGTCTTGTCCCTGTGACTTCACCTGCTGCTGTTTTGCCAGCCCATGGCTGCACCTACAATATCTGTAAACCTACAAGCAGCAACCTCCACATACGGCTGAGCTGTAGTCACTGAAACTCATGTAGCAGTGCCTGAATTAACTTCAGACTTGTTAACACGGGTGCATGCAGATACTAGCTTGGATGCCAGCAGTTTAGTTGTGGCATGAAAGAGCTCAGCATGAGCTAGCTGCACTAGCACCTATCCAACCTTACAACAAATGTTACAGCCATTGCTGTCTGCAGGGCTGTGGTGACTTCAGATGGGGGGCTTTCTGTTTTCCAGGGACAAAGTCCAGGAGCTTACTTTTAGATGAAATATTTGCTACTCCTCTATTCCTGCTGGGACACAGAAATCACTGTATGGAGTAGAGATTGAAACCTGAGATATTGAGGGCATGGAAAGATGGAAATGGCAGTCTGGGGTGCAAGAATCAATGGGAACCTCAAATCCCATTCAGACTGTCCCAGTGCCCTTGGAATAAGACTAACTCATAATGTGGACAGGGAGCAAAAACTGTCAGTACTACGGAGAACATCACATCCTCACAATGCAAGGGCTCACAGGACTTTCCTGCCTACACCTCTGATGTGGAGGCATCTACAGGCTGGGTGTATCAGCCTCATAAACATGCCCTAGTCTGACTGAAGGGCTTTTTTTGATAGGCTCCTGCACAGCCTTTTCCTGCTGACCTTTGTTCTTGTTCAATTAACCAACTTGGCAGATAACCAGAGTCCCCTTAGCCTATGCCATACCTTGCTTTTCTGACAGGTATCTTGCAAATCTTGTTATTGGCATTTTAAGTGCAAGCTTCCTTCAGGCACCAGAGCTTCTGACTGTGGGTCTTGCAAGTGGTGACTCCTCTAGCATCCTGCAAACATAATTTCTTTTCTGAC
This sequence comes from Aviceda cuculoides, assembly GCA_035590195.1. Taxonomy (NCBI): domain Eukaryota; kingdom Metazoa; phylum Chordata; class Aves; order Accipitriformes; family Accipitridae; genus Aviceda; species Aviceda cuculoides. Next base: position 1,165,046 of record JAVJGG010000055.1, read on the forward strand.
TATGGGCTCTGGCACTACAGAGTTCACTTCCCAGGGTGACCTCCACATTTGTACTCACCTTTTGTGTGGGATCTCATCCTCTGGGGGAGCTTATCTCACAAACTTTAGATGTTTATGATGTGAATCTCTATCCGAGGTAGTCATGCTAAGCTCACTCTATAACTAATGGAAAGAGATACTTTTACAGTGAGATTTATCTGCTGTCTTTTTGTCAGCAACTTGGGAATGAAATGAACCATGCCCTAGCCATATCTTTTTTTCTCTCCATTAATTATCAGTGGGACTTACTATCTCATTCAGATGTGAGTGTCTACATTGGGTGAATCTCACCCCATGTGACTCCCTCAGGTGCTTGTAACATCATCTGATTGTAATTTAGTTTTCATTGGCATAATTGTAACTAAAACTCTCATCAGTTAGATCTAGCGTGAGGTTAATGAGGGATTTGCTTCCCATGAGCAACTCATCTGGGTACTGGAATCGCTCTGACCTACAAAGCAGAATGAAAAGGATTCTCAAGGCATGGGAGTAGGCTAACGGTTTTTTAAAAAAATCATGACATGTCTCTTTAAAGAAATCTGGATCACATGTGTTTAAAAGACACATTGCTGATTAAGCAATACTTTAAGACTGGAAGAACTGTCATAGAGACAGGACTTCTGAGTCTTACTTCTACCTGTAGCATTGCCTTTGTGGCCTTCAGGTCACTTACAGCCAGCCAGTCTCCCAGGAAATAATGTGTACTTGCAGCAGAGACAATAAAGAAATAAAAGGAATTCTCAGCATCTTGAAAACTAGTTTAACAAAAGTCTCAGACTCAGTGGATAGCTGTAATGAAAAACAATTCAGAGAACTGATCTGAGGCTTAATTATCAGTCATAAAAAAAGGCTCTGTGACCTAAAAAAAGACAAGAAATAGCAACCTCAGGTCTAATCTCACTGATGTCAATAGAGTTACAGCTAGCATGTTCTGAGGCTCCAGACTTTGTTTTTAACTATTAGTTATACCACGCACCCACAAAATGCCAGGACCTGATGGATGGTTTGATAGAAATGTTTCCTTCTTGGAAGAACAGAGCAGCCCAATCCATGTGAAACTTGCCATGCTCTGAGAATGCCCCATTCAGGAGCCAGTTACCTCTAAGCTAAAGGATTTTGGCTCTCCACCCTTCTCTGTAGAAGCAGTCCTTCTTGGTTGCTGTAATTTTTAACAGTGTTAGTAGTACCACACAAACTCTGGTTCGAAGCAGGAAAGGGAGAGTGTCTTATGAGTACACAAGCTGAACAAAAGCTACAATATCAATTTTCTGCACAACCACTTGGGAGGAATGAGAAAGCAACACTTATTTTCCTTAACTGTCCGGTCATTGTTCAGGTTACTGGTTCACACTCTAGGTAAGGGTTAAATTATAATCCATTGGCAAATGACTTTGAAAAGAGTGATTCATTTACTATGGTGAACAGATGTTTGTTTCATGGACAGAACACATCATTGGTCAGATTTGTTTCTTGAATTATTGAGGCCCCTAATTAATGGTGTCAGGAAACAGCAACATTTGTGGACAGATAAAGGTATCCAGGTGGATCCTCCTACATCTCAACTCACCAGCAAAATTGTCATCAACAGTCACAGCTTTGGAGCAGGCAAAGTGAGTAACCTCATACAGTAGCTGAGGAATTAGGGGCAGCAAAAAATGAAACACTTGGTATTTGCCAGCAATAATTATTGACAAAAACTGCATAGTAGTGAGAGTGATGAATCTTATTCTCTTAAAATATTATTGGAGTGTTAAGAAACTTATGGAAGAAACGCAACTCCTGTCCTGCTTTGCCAAGAAAAGACTCAAACGAGCACCAGTCCCTTTATACCAAACCAGTGGATTTCTTTGCTAATGGTTGAAGCAATTCATATTAGTTAACACACATGGGCTACAAATTAGGAAGAGTTACTGTGGGGTGGGTCCCAGTCTGATGGGAGTGTTTTGGAAGGACTCTGCAGGCTTCCTGCCCTGGTGCAGCATCTCCACAATTCCTGCAAGTGAGACAGAGCAGGAGAAAGGGAGACAGCTTGAAAATTCCCAGAGGCAGTCACATCAGGACTCTTCACTTTGGTACATGAGTGAGGTACACTGGCTAATAATGGGATGACGAAGGTTGTATGGCTTGCAGAGAAATGGGAGATTGCTAAGTATTTTGCAAATAATTTCGGTGCCTGCTGTGCTTGCCTGGCTACTGTGACCCCTAGCAGGTGGGCACCTCCAGCATACAAGCAATTTTAGTCAACGGTTCTTGTCAAGCCAAGAATATATAACAAAAGGCATTGTCAGGAATCCACTGATTAGCAGCTGGGAATAGTTTGAGCTTTACCACTTAACCCAAGCCACACACACAAGATTCTTGTGCAGACACAGTAGTGGGTTTAGGCAAATGCACAGGGAGGAGCACAACTTAAGACTGCAGTGCAGACATACCCTGAAACCCTTCACTTGAGTAATTGCATCCAGTACAGACTATGAGTGAAACCCATCAATCTGAACAGACAAGATGAGCAAAGAGAGGCCCCAGGGTCAAGCAGCAGGTCAAAATGAAACCAGAACAGAGTCCAGACCTCTAAACTGCCAGCTAACCACTCAGTTCACTGGTTTGCACTCATCTTTCTACAACCCACCACTGAGGTTAACATGAGACGCGTTCTGCCTCAAGTAAAGCAGGGAAAGAAAAAGCTGAGAGTTAGTGTATGAATGCAGATCTTTTGGGTGTATGTTTACATATAGGCATGCATGCTTTTATAACAGAAAGTATGATCCAAATTGACACCTGGCTTGTCTGTGCAAGTGTGCAGGAGTGACCCAGGAATAACAAACTAACTCATGCGTAATTCGATGTTCACAAACAACAGTACAATACAAAACGTCATACAGGCCAGTTCTTGAGGGCAGCTCTGCAATAATGAAAGGGCAGTCATGGCCCAGCATTCACAAATCACCTTCAGGTAATAAACCCAAATACCTAGTACAGATGACTTCCCCAACAACAGCAAGACAGCTTATACAGCTCCTGACTCTCATAAGCATACCTCTCATCCAAGAGTATCAAGAAATACCCACCAGAAATGGGGAAAAGCCTGGATCAGGTAACCTTGATTCTGCAAGGCTGTGAAAGATTATATATAAAGAGAGGGAAAAGACAGTGACATTGAAGGTAATGGAAAATGCCTTCCCAGATGCCTGCTCCAATGAGCAGGGTGTTTTGTCCTTGTTTCAGAGCCACTGAGACCAGTAACAACAAGCAGGCCTAAGCCTGGCAGCAATAAATGGAGCAGTGGGGAAAGAGAGGCATGTTTATGGCTGTTGCATGGAAGTCATTCAAAATGAAGCATTTTACAGCCTGGATAACATACATCATTTAAAGCTGGGCAATGCTGCTGCACATCCGCACTTCATAACACTTGTAAATTCTGCAAGAAGAAAGGGTGAATTAGTTTTCATCACTGCCTCATCAACTTCAAAGCACTTTGCCACTGGCATTACTTTGCCTCACTCCTGACTAGCTGCTCTGCCATTACCAGACTCCTGTTATGCAGAGTATCCTCGCTTGGCATGGCCTTCTGCTGTATAGCTCAGTAATGCCTGGGCTGCCCCAAGGGAGAGATCTTCCCGCCCAAAGCAGAGCATGTATCAAATGAGGGAGCTCTCAGCATTTCCCATAGCTGAAATCTCAGGAGAGGGACAGGGACCTATTTCAGGCCCCAGGGACATCTCTTATCTTTTGGTGAGTTGACCAAGAGAAGAAGGATGGTTCTAAAACCACCACTGCCCATCGTGGTTCAATTCGCATCCCTGCATCCAGCAGTTCCCTCCTTTTGTGCTCTCTTCCAGTCAGGTAACCATGAATTCTGTCCTATGCTCACATCTCACCCACTAACCTGCTCATTCATCTAATCTGTCTGCTTTGCAATCTATCCACCTTAAAAATCACTTAGAAATGGGCACAAGAGCATCCCTTCAGACACTGATGTTAATTTAAATGAACCAATCTGTATCATCCCCTTGGATCTGACACTCATTTATATTTAAAATCACATTTCACAGATCCAGGAAATGGAAAACTAGGTCTTTCCAATTAAATTGGCACTTTCCATCAACGCCAGAGGTTTGCTGTTTAGTGCAGCAGCAATCAAACAAGCCCAACATGTTGATTTCTGCATTCTCCAACACTGTGAAGAAAATGATCTTTAAAGAAAAAGACTGAAAACAGTTTAGCTGAAGAAATAGAAGAAGCTGAACCATTTAATGCATCTATTAAAAAAAAAAAGTCCCTGCGGATGACATTATTTGCTTTTGGTGTCTGATGGTGTCATCTTTGAGCTGATTCTTTCACACCTGCTTTCTTCATCTCTGGTGGTGCTAGAATTGCTATGTCTTCCCTATCCATAAGGAGACATAAAGCAGGCCTTATTCTCCACAGTCTTGAATATCATATGCAGGAGAAGTCCATGCTCAAAAATTATGGGGTAGTAAAACCTTTCAACAGTCTCTATATGGAACACAGAAAACTAAGAAAGAATCAGAACAGATATATTCCTGTAACTTGTACCTCTGCCCTCAGAGAGACTGAGAAACCAACATTACAAGACAGGTTTGTCCAGCTTAACATCTGAGTACTGAATTATATAGTCAGATAAATACATAATTTAAAACTATTTGATTAAAAAAGAGAAACTGCTCAGGGTACAGGTAGACTCATCGATGGGTTGGAAGTGGCTCTTGGGCTGCCTATGAGCACCCCTATATTTAGGTTATACTGTGCAAATGAGAATGCACGCATCCCACATGAACCATTCCTCAAACAACATCAGAGACTGACCAAACTATTTCAAACAGGTAAGTGGTCTTGTCCAGATCCAGTGCCTACTTTGTGTCACAGGGAGCCTCTTCTGCTTCAAGGGATGTAGCAGTTGCTGCTTCCACAAAGGAAAAGTGGGAGTGGAAATCAGAGGTGTCCCTCCTGCTCCAGGAATGTATAAGACACCACTATTCTTGGCTTGGGGCTCAAGTGGAAGGAGCCCAGAGCTCCTACCTGGCCTCCAGTACAAGAAAGACTGGACAAGCCTGACTGACCTTCTATCTAAATCTCTTACATTTATGAGTTAACTTTCAGTTCCAGCTGAAAATGTGACGGTGGGCCTACATTCTTGGCTGAGATAAGTTTGTACAAATCTACATTGTTTGAAGATATGATCCACCACCTTTAATCACAATATGCTCACTTCTGCCATCAAGTATCTGGCATACATTTAGTGTTCTTCCATTATCTTGATCTCTAGACTTTTATGAGGGGGAGGAGGCATGCAGATTTGATCTGCAGTTTAATTGAGAACTTCTCAATGGGAAAAGAGCTGAAGTGAGACTTGGCATTTATAAACAACTTACAGACAGTGCTGGCTTTAAACACTGCCTATGATTCCTCTTTGGAGGCTCCTAAGAACAGCACTCTCCATTGCATGGTAATGAAGCGGGGATGACAGCAGTGTCAAGTGGTGGCTGCTGGCATGTCTACACCACACAGCAAAGCATGAGCGCAGAGACACCTGCAGCATTGCATCTAGCAGTGCAAGCACGAGGGCCACAGTGTAGCACAGCATCTGGGAGGGAGGGTCTTTCTAAGGAAGCCTGCTGCTTTTAAACCAAAGCTAGTTTCTCCAAAGATGTCTGCCGTGCATCATTCAGACGCACCAGCTTAGGTAGGAATAGGTCAGCATTAGTCCATGTGCCTGAATTGCACGGGGTAGATATGTCCATTCCTTTTCCAGCTCCCAAAATTACTGGGCTGTTGAAGAAGAGTTTTAAAAAAACTTCCACTTCCATCAAAACCAAGCACAGAACCAAACAAAATTCTTGAGTTAAGTATGTGTCGTGGTTTCAGCCCAGCCGGTAACAAAGGACCACACAGCTGCTCGCTCACTCCTCCCGCCCCCCTCCAGTGAGATAGGGAGGAGAATCAGAAAGGGGAAAATTAAAAAAAAAACCGGAACCTCGGGGGTTGAGATACGGGCAATTTACCGGAACAACATAAAAAGAGAAGTTACAACAACAATGATGGTACTAATAAAAGAAAATACAAAAGGAGTGATGCACAGTGCAACTGCTCACCACCTGGAACGTGACGCTCCGCCACTTCCCCCACCAAAAGCCAAGAGACCCCCC
>JAVJGG010000055.1:1175846-1186553 GCA_035590195.1 Aviceda cuculoides
ACATTCCAATCCTTTTATTATTACTGTTGTCATTTTATTAGTGTTATCATTATTGTTATTAGTTTCTTCTTTTCTGTACTATTAAACTGTTCTTATCTCAACCCATGAGTTTTACTTCTTTTTCCTGATTTCCTCCCCCATCCCACCGGGGGGGGGGGGGGCGAGGGAGTCAGTGAGTGGCTGCATGGTGCTTAGTTGCTGGCTGGGGCTAAACCACAACAATTATAATCACCCATCTTTCTCAGAAACCTTTGCAACTTTGCCCAGAACTACACAGCATGACAGATAGTTGCCTAAATGTTCAGACTCAACTCCATTTCAGCTGTAAGCTTCCACATAACTTTACAAAAAGACCAATTTTTTTATTGCATCCCCTTCTTCTATCAGCCAGAATATTTATTTACAGAGATGGCAAGCTTGTATTATAAGACCTAATTACATTAAAATTTTGCCCTGATTCAGTTGGTAGGCAGCCACATGTGCTGATGTAAGCCTCTAATTTAGAAAGAGAAAACCAAAGTGAGGTTTGCCTTACCTGAACTGTATCAGAGATGAAGCATTGAATCCTTTTACTGAAACTTGTAGGCAGGTATGTAACAATGAGAGGAGGCTACACGAAACTGAAAACCTGAACATTATTGCACATTTTTGGAATGGTACAATGCTCTCTGAAAATCTGAAGGAGACCCCCCCTCCAACTAATTGTATCTGCTCTGTACTACCCTTTGTGTAAATATGTTCTCTGTGAGATAAAAAATAATTAGTGTCTACAAATTGTCCAGTACAATAGAATCTAAATATTGGTTGATATCTGCACAGATAAAATTCTGTAAGTTTCTATGAAAAACATACATAAATAGACCACTCCATTGAGCTCATTCAGACTGGAGATATCCATTTATTCCCTGGGAAGAATCAGGTCGGCCTGCTAAGCATGCAACCTGGAGATAGTTTGGAGAGAGTGGCAGGCTGTGGACTATGAGGAGGAGGATGGCTTGACCTTGAAACACAGAATCACAGAGTGGTTGAGGTTTGAAGGGACCTCTGGAGGTCATCTGCTCAAGCAGGGTCACCTAGAGACAGTTGCCCAGAACTGTGTCCAGATGGCTTTTGAATATCTCCAAGGATAGAGACTCCATCACCTCTCTGGGCAACCTGTACCAGTGCTCAAATCATCCACATGGTGAAAAAGTGTTTCCTGGTGTTTAGGAGGAATCTTCCGTGTTTCAGTTTGTGCCCATTGTCTCTTGTCCTGTCACAGGGCACCACTGAAAAGGGCCTGGCTCAATCCTCTTTACACCTGCCCTTTAGGAATTTATATACATTGATGAGATCCCCCTGAGCCTTCTCTTCTCTAGGCTAAACAGTCCAGCTCTAAACTGAGCTAGGATATTAGTTGTGCAATAAGAAATCAGTTGCAAGTTAAGATCTCATCAGCCAACCACTGTGAGAAAAATGTCATCCTAGATTTTTTTGACTTGGAAACCATCATGGGGCTTTTTTTTTTTTCTAGTCTAGGGATCTTAAAATACTGTAGTCAACTAGACTATTAAAGACTGTGCAGTTCTGAGCAGTCTGTACTATGTTGCTGTAACATCTTATTACATATTTCTGGACATATCTCTCCCCCAGGGGTAAACATCTCTTTTGGACTAGCTGAAAAAGCCAGCGTGAGAAACACTGAGACTGAAGCCAGGACTTGTCCTTGGAGTAGGGGAGCTAAAGAGAGGCCTATTTTCTTGCTTTAAGGGATTGATTTCCTGGGAAACTGTATAAAGGTCAGAAGCACATTATGCTCTATGTGATTGTGAAAAGGCCTCTGGACAGTGATGTTACATAAATATTTACAACTACCCTTACTAACTGAACCTGTTTCCAGCCCCTACTCCTCCCAAGGAAGAAAACAGGATAACAGGGAAGAATTAACTTGTGAAGAATAAGAGCAGTGAAATTCTAACCCAAAATCACTAATGGAAACTGCACACTTATCTGAACAGGAAGAGACATTATTAAAAAAAAAAAAAAAAAAGAACCACACCAAGAAAAACAATCAAGGATCATCTGTAATTTTCCAATGCAGATTACAGAAGACTGCAAGTCAGCTGTGACAAGAATGATAACAGCACCATGCTTTTGTTTTCTTTCTTTTACCCTTGAGCAGATAACCTTTCATATTTTGGTGGAGTAGACACATCGGTGATGATGTTTTAGTGATGTTGCAAAACACCACTTTCTTCTCATCCCTCTGGGAACAAATTCATCCACGTCACTTAACCACAACACAGCTTTATAAAGAACAGAAAAGACTAGAGGCACAGCCATTTGTGAGGACTCAGATACAATAATGTTTATTGTCCACATCAAAAGCTAGCTGTGGAACTGTCAATAAAAGAGTATTCATAAGTGACAACATGCTACTTTGGAGTCAGAGAACCCAGGCAGATATGGTATTTGACTCACTTATTTCACATTTTTTTAGGTGATCCAAGACCCAAGCAGGCAACTTGCAGCTTTGGAGCTACATGTGGCTTGCAAGGAGTTCAGATGTGTCTCCCGTAAAGTATGATGTATCAGACAGTTAGTGGCAGGACTCTGCTGGTGGTGAGCTGCTGGGTAATACAAGAGCACAGATGCAGAAGGAGGTGAATGAGCAAGGATTGCCGCGACAGATATTGAGTCACCTTGAGACCCAGCCACATGCTTCGGTTTGTGGCTGAACCCTCACATACAGTGGAAGCACCAAGACCTATGAAGAATTAATAGTTTTTCCTTTTTTTTCAGGACTACTCCTAGAGTTCCTCTTCCTTTTAGCTTTCAGAAGTATATATTGGCTCTCCCAAGGCATGCGACTATGTTTGCACTTCAGTGGGACCAGGGTGCCCAAACCTCTAAGGCACTTTTGAAAACCTCATCCACAAACTACAAATACATGGGAATATGAATTAGATGTGATTAATACAGTAGACATTCAAATTGAAAAGAAGAAATTCTTCTCAAGCTAAGCCTTCTCAAAGAGCAGAGCTGGTAGAAATTCCCAGAGCCTGTGACATTTCAAGTTAGAGTTGAAATAGATTTCGCATAGTCATTCCCATGCTTTGACAGCAGAAACGCCTACTACTTTCTGGGCATCCAGATTTTACAACACAGTTATATTTACTAAGTTTTACACCTGAAAGAAGGTGCAAAGGATATGCATAAAAATGCATCAATTTTATGTTGTAGAATTGTAATTCACTCAGGTTTAAAGAAATTCACTTTGGTCTTATTGTAGACTAGCCCATTATAAACTTTAGTAAAACCTACATTGTGCATCTATCAGCAAAAATAACACAAAACATAGGAGAAACAGAGAAGTTTGTTAAAGGCTGTTAAAGAAGTTACCCAATGTTCAAAAATTAAAATGTATTTATTTTGCATCAGTTTCCCAACTATGACCTGAGAATTCCATCACCTCCCTTTCTTATCTCTGCTGCCCAAGGAAATACTATTTGAGAGATAATTTATTACTATGGAGTTGGCAAAAGACCAATGACGAAAAGGCTGACAAAAGGTTGACAGACTAAATTTCATCCAGCAGATTCCTTTCCTGCATTTTCTCCTGTAATCAGCTCCACTATATATCAACGCTCAGACTGGCCTACTCTGGAGATACTTTTTTCCACAATGCGTGTTCCAGAACTTGTGTTCCTGAAGACTATAAGCTTTTCACTTTCTGCATTTCTGTGAATCCAGCTACGGATATTTCTAATTCTAGAGTCCTACATTCCAACAGACTGTGTTTTCAGTCTTTTCTCCACCGTCCATGTGGAATCTTGGTCCAACACCAAAGCTGAAGGCTCACCCAAATGCTTTGTTCTGGTTTACTACTATGGTCAAGCTTTCAAAGTTAATGCTCTAGGATGCAAGTAGCACAACAAGACTAAGAAAATGAGAAGATTAGATATGGGTTTATAAATGGCAGCAGGAGTTAGACTCCATTGGGCCTTTATAAATGGCATAATTTATCAAAAGATTTCTGAGAATTTAATGGAATTAAAAAAACCAAACAGTTCTGTTTCATGGTTGACACAAAAGTCAAATAACAGGTCTGGCATTCCACAGATCAAAAGATAGTTGTATTTATATGACATGAGAAGTTTATCAGAATAGCATGTCTTGATCACAGTTGATACTTCAGTCTGTTTCTAGGTTAAAGTAGCCCTCGTTAACATTAACAACAGGATGATGTTGGAACTACTGGTGCTTAAAACTGTCTCTAGTCCTCCTTTTCTGGCTTTCAAGATGTGGCAAAATAAAAATCTATCCAAACTAACCATCACATTTAGCTGATGACATTTGGTCCACGTAATACTTCACATGGGCTGAGCCTACATAAGTTCTGGAGTAAGGAATAGCTTATCTACCTAGTCTCTTTTTAATATTAGTGGACCTCTGATGTAGAAATTTCTTTTAAAAAACTGAATTATTTGTTTCTATTAGGCACGTTTACAAGCTCTGCCTCATTGCCATCCATGTACTAATGATCAGAGAGCAAAAGCATGTTACCACCTTTGGCAAGCACAAGCATATAGGTGATGGAGCACATTTGCAGTGACTGACAGATGAGTTTAGTGCTTTTTAAGTCCTCTAGCAGCATGCAGTTTGTTTCCTGCATTAAATGGCACTTGCTTTTCTAGTTGTGGTATTTGCAAAATGCTGTACTTACAATCAGAGGCTACAAGAACTTTCAGTGCAAAGAAAAGGACAACGGCTAGTGTTGTGCACAGATGTCAAAGTTTACCTCATATATTGAGGTGGGAGGGTAAGTAATATCTCTGTAAATCTACTTTTGGCTAAGAGTCCTGTTGGTAATTCTTCATGGTGCTGCAAATGAAACATTTTGTTGACATCACTTAATTCAGAACAGAAGCATTTCAAGTTCAATAAGCAAGCTTTCACCCATGTGAACATCAGGGCAGCTCCATTCCCACATTTCTAAGTGGTGTATCTCTGGTGCACTTAAAACCTAAGAGACACCAAGGGTATGTTTCTTCCCTGAAGTGCTTCTGTAGGAGCTGTGTAGGTGTGAGATTCATCTGGTCCTTTTGGTTTTGTGTCTTTGTCATTGCAGATCTCCACATCATGAAGTCCTGTCATACTATTTTTGTTGCCATCCATTAAGTCTTCTGCCATCTCTGTGCTCTTCTTGTTGCACTGACAGAAGTCACTGGAGCTCTCTAGAAAGTTGATGCAAAATTTGATAACCAGTGCTAGCCAGGCCATCCCAAAGAGGATCCACAGAGAGATTACATTCTTGTACCAGCCTGGATAGGTGTGGTCTGGGTTCATCCCTACAAGAGAATCACCCAAAACATTTCTCAATTGGATCAAGAGTGCTTCAAAGGAGACATCGCATGTAAAGCAAAGACAGTGGAAATATGACCTAATATTAGTGATTTCTATATAAAACAGGTATGCCATCTACTTAGCATGTGAACAGATGTTGTAAGCAGATATGTTTCATGATGTGTGAGCAACAGCCTAGAACTCCCTAGGAATTCTGAAGATTACCCATAAGAAAGAATAATAAGTCCCAAATTAAATCTATGTCAAAGGGAAATTATTCCCATTTAAGCATACAGTTTCATTTCTCTACTTGCCACTCAGCATCACAATATTGTATTAGTATGTAACAGGGGTCCCCTGCAGTTACACATAGGGCTGGGTTGAAATGGGACATCCATAAAGGCAGGTGTTTAGGTATTTATCATCTATGACTGGATGTATGTAGGAATACTGTTCTGTGATTACCTGTACAGACTAGCAGTTCCCAAATTCTAGTCCATGAACTGTTACTGTCTACAGGACTGTGATAAGTAGTAACTGGTCAGTGGAGCCATATTAAACAGCCAATCCTTTACATCTGTTTACTTGGTATTATTATATATTACATAATACATACTGTATGTGTTTTCAGTATAATGGGACCACAAGACATTTTGAGGTTGTCACTAAGCCACTAGTAAATGTTTAGGAGCTACCAATCACTTCTGTGGTAACTACTCTTTGGGCTGGCTTTCTACATCAAGGTGAACTTCAACCAGGAAGGGTATTATATTCATCCTTCAAACAAGGACCTTTCACCAATGCTAAACTTAAAGGTTTAAAAATTGTTTGCTTATAAACAATAAATGAAAACAAGAGGGAAGGGCTATTTGAGGCTTCTAAGGAGAATGCTTTATCCACAGACACCATCTGATAAGTACAGTCTCAGGAATAAGAAGATCAGAAGCAGTTTAGGACCTACATGGCACCCTGTGTGCAATAAAACAGCTTACTGAGTTTGTAAATTAACAGATTTCAGGGCCAGTAAGACAAGCTACATCAACATTACTAAATAAAACAGGTTAGGGACCTCTCTGTGACTTCAAATCCAAGTGCAGAAGTCCTAAGGTAATCCCCATTAAGTTGTCTAAGCATCAAGCAAGCACTATGAAGAAAAGAAAATAAAGGATCTGTAATAAGATGGTTTAGTCTTTCTGTCTCCCAGGGATTCAAGGGTGCATGTGTTTCTATAATCAATTTGTTTTTAATGGGAAAGTCTTTATCAAAAAGTTGTGTCCTGTATTTCAGCAAATGCATCGGGCGTGGGTCCAAACCCATTTCCTCCAGCAAAGGGTTTTGGCAACCAAAACTAGGCTGTGCCTGGTGCCTGACAGTCTACACCTAAGTGACTTAAGCTGCGTTTTAGAAAGCAGTTGTCTGGGGGTTTGACAGAGGAAATGGTCACTGTCTGTTAACGATGATGCAGAGTAGCATCTGCTTAGCTGCCGACGCACTGGAGCACACCAAGCACACTATCAGTGACTGCTGTGGTTAAAACAGCAGTCTGCAGTCATTCAAGGGACAGATCACCTGAATGCTGGAAGATTACTCATTGACTGGGAAACAATTTCTTTGCTCTTCCACAGGTAGCATTACTATCTCAGAAATCACGTCTTCTACAACCTGTCAAATACCTACCACAACATATTTATCACCAGGTCTGTGGATTGCTAGTGGTTTAAAACAGCCAAGTTGGGAACTTCATATGCCACACATTTATTTGGCTTTGATGTTTAGTAGGTGAAAGCAATGAAATGTGAACTACTCACCAATCACATAATCTCCAAACCCTATAGTGCTGAGGGTAATGAAGGAATAGTAGAAGCCTTCTTCATAAGACCAGCCTTCTTTGTCAGAGAACAACAAGGGAGGTAGCAGGAGGAACAATAACAAGCCAGTTACCAGTGCACAGGTCTTAATCAGGAGGGAAGATTTTTTCTAGTAAAACAGAAAAAAAAAGAAGAGACTGTCACAAGAAGGGTGGCAGGGAAAGCCCAGCTCAGTTTCTGGTTGAAGATGATGGTGGACTCCATAAAAACCACACAAACATTCATGACATTTCACTAGAATAAACAGTGTGGCTTTCCCAGTCAACACAAACTGGGCATCACCTTCATGAGTCCTAAATTCATGCCAGTTTAAAGCCTATCCCACAAATGTTCCCATGTAACTTACACGTGCAGTTCTAACTGTGACTGATGATAAACAGACCAGATATTCTAGGACTGTGCATCACTCTTGAGGCTCTGGCACTTCTGTTGCTGTAGGGGAAGCCATTCATCACAGAAGTTCCCTCAATTAAGAAACAACCTTATCTGACACCTCATAGGGCTGTCAAACTAAATTTATTTGTTTCCAGTTATTCCTGAGTATTATGGTCTTTCTGGCCAAATAGGTAGGCAGGCTGTCCTTGTTAGTCAGAGGATCCCAAATACCAGACAATGCCATTCCTGTCTTTTCTTTCCTGAAGTTGAGGGTGAGACATATCTGTCCACATTGCTTACCTGTCTGTGAAACACCTCTTCTAGGCGATGGGCACAATGCTGAACCCCCAACAGCATTAGATGCCCAATTTCATTCAGGACTACAAGGTTCAAAGGGATTCCAAAGAGTGCAAACAAGATGCAGAAGATTCGACCAGCTGCAGTGCTGGGGCTCAGGTTCCCGTAGCCTAGGCAGGGAAGGAATGCGGTGTTAAATCTAACATATTCTCTGCTTGCCCTCCTCCCCTGGAGGGGTGAACCTCCATCTTCTGCAGAAGTTAGATGAGAAGGTCACTGCTCCAAAAGGACCTTTTTCATAAATAACTGTAAGCTACATCCATTGTTTGTCATATCCTATTGTAGGCTGGAAAATAACATTTATTTCCCTGCCAATTTTGTTTAGTTCCTTTTCCATTTACCAGTGAATTTCCTCTCCCCTACCCACTGTCCTGGCTAGGATCTGACGTAAATGCAAAACTTCCTTTTAGTTCAGTCTTTGTAGGCATTGTTGTCATGGGGTTTGCTGGTAAGCGATCCTGCATGGATATCAGATAGTCTCTGAATCACAACAATAGTGTTTTAATTATAACAACCACCTTTTTCTACCTTTGTCCCACAGGACTAATGAACTTAACACTTCCTCTTTGCTTATACTTCTCTTTTTGCGCCACAGGAGCCAAATACACCTTAAGCTTAAATTGTCAAAATATTTGCCTAGTCAATAAACCCAGAGAAATTATATTTAACCTGAATAAAATGCTTCAATTTCAGACCTAAAGAAAAAAGTTGTTTGAAATTTTACCTTTTTCTTCTAACCACATAAAGTGGTGTAATAAAAGGTACTGCTCTGCAAGCACAGCCTTACTTGTATCCTTACATCATCATGACTTCAATATCACTGCTGCAATATTTGTCTTTATTCCCCACATTTTCTTTTAAAAATGTCCTGTAAATTTGCAGACTTGCACTTCTGTAATTTCAAGTGTTTTATGCCACAGGGAAGTCAGATTTAACTTTGGTTTATTTCACAGGATGGTTTTAAAACAGGGGAAGGGCTAGCACATGACAAGCATTTCAACAGTGACTTAACCAAAGACCTATAGCCTTGACTACATTTCAAAATCACTTCCACTCATTAGAGATTTGTCCACATACAAGATGGACGTAACCTGTCAAAGCTTATCTTTTCACCACAAATAATGCTACCTCCTCCCAGGGACAGCCAACTGTTGACACAGTGCAAGCACAGAGGTGCTCCCACCAGTGATGCCTTGCTACCACACTTGTAGGCGGTGTAGCCCCAGGGCAAGGGAGCAGCCCTTAGGAGGGAGAAATCTAAAGGCTGGGCTCTGTACATAAGTGAGAGCGCAAATATCCACTGTTGACTAGATGGAGCCCCATTCCTTCACTTACCTCTGTCCCACACTAACTGCAGTAAGCCACCGACCAACAACATAGAAAGGTGTGCAACTCTGAGCTTGGGATATCTAGGCGTTCAGTGCCAACTTTTGTGCTGACAAAATCTCTCACCACAGACAACTCTACAAACAGTTAATTGTGCACATGGACTGGCAAACTATCTCCAGAAAAAGGTCTGTCAGCAAACTATTTCACAGTATTTATATAGGCTTTCTTTTCATCTCACTCTTACTCCCACAAATTCGAAATTTTACTATCTGGAGGACTTTCCCTCGATAATTTTCGGCCTGAATGACTTGTGAGCCCCTGGGTTTAATGTATGTGGTAACATACAATATACCTCCAAAACAATGGTGCCAGCAGCCTATCCCTGAAAGGGGGAAGAGCATCTCCCAGAAAAAAATGGGATGCCGTTACATAACTAGAGGTTGTATTGAGATACAGTCAAAGTGGCTAAACTAAGACTGCAGAGCAGCCTTAATTACAGTGCTTAATTCCTATGCTTACTGTAAGGCTGGAGTCTGAACTCAAGTCACATACATTTATGGTCAGTCATTCCCAAGGGTCTGTGATTGGTTGGTTGGTTGTTCCTTCCCCCCCCCCCCTTCTTCCCCTTCTATATCAAGTTTAAAAAGACTATGTAATGGCTTGGGCAGTTCTTTTTCCCATAGCTTTCCAGGTTATCCAGTCCCTGAAGAAAAACATCAGATAAGAAAGAAATGTCCACAATGTCAGCCCATTGTGTGAAGCACAGGAGCCTTCAGGATTTTGGGGACCCTACACAGAGTTGACTGGAGAGCATCTAAGGTTAAGCTGTACATTACAAATAATTTAGAGCAGCAAATATAAGAAGGTCCAATGTGTACGGTAAGCCCAGCACATCAAACACTACAGCTGCTTTGCGTATAATTTATCTGTCTCCCTTTTCCCTTGGGCTCAGCAGCTCAAGACAATTTCCTGAAGACTTAGTGAGTAGTTGCTGTAAATATGCCAAAAAGCCATGTCCCAGTAGCTTTTTACACAGGATACAAAGTTTGATCAAACAGCCCAGGAGACTTTAGATTATGCAAAGTGGCTGGCAATTTACGTCTGGCTGATGACACACCCTTGCCTTTGGACTAGACAAGGAGATGCCAACCTACTTGTATATATAAACCTCAATTGTTATAAAACACAAGCAGGAATGGGTAAATGAGACTTAACCTCTTCAGTAAATGGAATGAAGATAATTGGTGTCTTACACCGTTGTGGGCTATACATTAGAAGATCTGAATCAAGTTCAAAGACAAACTACACTGGCAACTGTGTCACATCCCTTATAAGCCTGTTACCTGGTACGCACCTGTGCCAAGAGACACTGAGGGATGCTCACCAAAAACTACATAAAGGTCAAAGCATAAGCATTTTCACTGAAGCAGCTGGATTAAATAACTGCCTGTAT
>JAVJGG010000055.1:1191568-1202322 GCA_035590195.1 Aviceda cuculoides
TTTTAGACTAAACACTACTGAGCAACAACTGAAAACATCAGGGTGTTATCAACATTCTTCACATACTGAACTCAAAATACCAGCTACTAGGAAGACAATTAACTCTATCCCAGCTGAAACAGGACAGTATCCACCCCTTATTCTATACCTAAATACTTTTTATTTTTTCCGTTTCCCCCCCCCGCTTATTTCCATCATTCCTTCATGTCTTTGCATTACTAATTTTTTGAAACCTGACTCAATTGAATTGTTCCATTTATCCAGCTACTTGACTTTCACCTAAACAAGCAGGTCCTCATTTAAAACAGGTAGTAATAAGAAGGAATAATTCATAAATATAGCTTCCAAAGATTCAACAGCGAACATTAAGAGTTTTTCAAAATCATCCCCCCTCCTTGTAACAGGAGAAGTTCATTTCAATGCACAATTCACCTCAGACCTCTCAGAGAACACTAGGCTTGGGAAAGTACAGACAGTACAGCACTGTGAAGTTGAGGTCCCAAAAGCTGCGTAACTTAGTAGGGATACGTACTGAGCTAATTATACCTGTATCTGATTAGTTAGTGATCCTTACTGTGCTAGCGCTGACAAAGGATTTCTAGGGCTAGGTTCATAGGTGCTTACCTATTGCATGATACAGACAAGCTACATGAAGCCCCATAGGGCTGGAGCAGCATCTGGTAGTACAAGTCCTCATTCCCACAGCTCTCCCACTCATGAGGTGGCCCTGCAAGCAGGGCGCTCTTACCAATGGTTGTTATTGCAGAGATGGAGAAGAAGAAAGACCCACTGAAGTCCCACCTGCCCAGGCTAGTGGTGTTTCCCTGGAGGGTTATGCCACTCTTGTAGGCTTGGATGATGCCCTGCAAAGAGACAATAATGTGAGATCCTACAAAACCCCTTGTGGCAAGTTCATGTGACCAGCATTTCCAATGCTGGCTGGTAAAGTCAAACTACAACTACTTCCAACTCTGCTGCTTCCTTTTTAATAGGGGATATCCTGTCTCTTTAGAGAGCAGAGAGCTGAGAAGTCAGAAAAGCCAAAAAGCCAGCATATTGGTTCTAAGGAAAGAGCATCTACAGAATAAAAGAGAGTTGCATATGGTAAATCATACAGGTAAATGTGGAAGAGATTGGAGAACAAGAACTACCTAGAGAAAGCTTAGCCAGATATGTCATAAGGCAGGCTTAATAACTATTCATTAGGAAAATAAAGTGTTTCCAGATGGGATATTCTGACAACAGAAGTCCCAGAGCAGCAAATATACATGCACATGTAAACAACACAGACCCCACACCTATAATGGAAAGGAATGTATATGGCATGATGTAGGAGATGGAGACTACACAGAATGGCCAGTCTACTAGTATTGGGCAATATGTCTCCACATCAGAACTATAAGTATGAATAATACTATCCCTATACTAACAATAAGGCTGCTTATAAAGCTTTCACCATTGATAATAAAAGGAATCACTCTCAGGTCAGATTTGCATCAAAACTTTACAAAGTTGTAGTTTATACATCCATCAAGCAAACCAACACTTCAAGCCCGCAAAGCAAAGAAGCTTTGTCCCATTTTACTGATGTAACATGCTGTAAATGATTTATATAATACTATACAGGGCTGTGAATTAAAAACAGTTTCCAGAGCCCAAGCAGCAGCTTAACTGCAACGACCATTATCTCTTTTTCTTCAGAGCTACTAGTTCTCACACTAAGAGCAAGGAGCAACTCAGAGATCAACATGTAGTTGTTCAAGCAAGAAACACTGTTTGATAGTTGTGTTCTCAGAAATGTCTTCATTTACTCATAACTCAAGGCAATTTAAACCATTCAGGGTCACATAATCTATTAAAGTCTGACAACATGCTCTTCTCTGCACAAGACAGAGCAGAGAGCCCTTGCGCTGAAAAGGGCTAAGGATCAGATGCTATATTATATTATTCTTCCTTCTGTGAACTGTTGCCTTAACTTGAGTGGAGCAACTCACAGAAATAGTATGCAGCATAAGTGACATGAAAGAATTGAGCAACCCCTCAAGAAAAAAGAGAGAGAAAAAAGGTTGTATCAGGAAGCCTACAGCAGGATTTGTTTTGAATAGTTCTGTGTAATTCCCTCCCGCCCTCCCCCTTCTTCCAGGGCTGGTATCTGCATTGAGGTTTGTCAGGTTGCATGGGATGCAGGCTCTGACCTTTCTCCACTCTTGATCTCTGACAATACTTGACCTCAGGTTCAAGAAGTGTAAGAAGTTCTGCAGACAACAGCCTAGTCAGGTATCACAGTCTCCATTAACATAAAATAACTCCCAAACTAAACCACATGGCAAGGGAGACACTAGATAGTTTATACATTTATACAATGACCTGTATTTTTTCCCCTCCAGAAACCAGGGGTTAAATTTGAAAATAAAAACCTTGTTATTTTCTCGCTTTCCTTCTGTAACCTGTGATCTCTGCAGTTATAAGTAAAACAGCAACAGCCCAACTCTCATATAAATTTATTATCAGCTTGATCAGGTAACCTCAAAAAACCTACACATGAAGAATATTTGTTGTCCATTCTCCTGCGTGACGTCCTGCTGATACAAGCTCAGTTGACAATATTATACACAACATCGTTTTTAAAGCCAGAAACACTTAAGAACCAGAGAGGTCTGTAAGAAACTGTGGCTGAATCGGCCCAAAGAAATGGAAATTTCTTCATGCAAAAAGGGAAATAAGCAGACCGCCCAGGAGATTATGCAAGAAGCAAGCAGCAGTAACCAAGTCATTAAACATTTAATTTCACATCATTGCACCACTTCCATTATGCACAGTTTAGGACCAAGAGACTGAGCAGTTGTGAGTACCCATGCTAGATTTGCAGTGATTTATAACAGCACAGTGTCTCAGAGTAGTTGTCTTAACTTTCCCTGAGGTGAAGCAACTAAGTACAGCATTTGTCTTAAGAGCCTGCAGGTAGGCTAAAGTATTTGCACTAACAGCATGATGATCCTGCACTCATCTCAATGGGAAGGAAGGTACCATGTAACTATTACTCATTGGCAAAGAGCAAGCACTGAGCTTGCAGCTGCCAGCTGTTTTCCTTTCTAGGATTGAGGCACTTAGCATGTTTGTGGCAGGTCTTCAAGAGCCTTCAGCAGTAAGCCTCTGGCTAAGCATTTCTTCGTTAAATCTTGTTACCGAACATCCAGATGACATCATTAACCATTAGGCCCACAGCACCTGTCACAGCTAGCTACAGGGACCACTGAATACTCATACAAATCAAAGCCACTTAAGTAAACAGACACTTCCAGGAGAAATGTCAAGTTCACTACTGTTAGGAAGAAAGAGCTACTGATGCCATCCTGTCCTGGTTTTGGCTGGGATAGAGTTAATTTTCTTCCTAGTAGCTAGTATAGTGCTGTTTTGGAATGAGTATGAGGATAATGTTGATAACACACTGATGTATTTAGTTGTTACTAGGTAGTGTTTACACTAAGTCAAGGACTTTCCAGCTTCTCCTGCCCAGCCAACAAGAAGGGTGGAGGGGCACAAGAAGTTGGGAGGGTACACGGCCAGGGCAGCTGACCCAAACTGGCCAAATGGATATTCCATACCATGGGACATCATGCTCAGTATATAAACTGGAGGGAAAGCTGGCCAGGTGCCACTGCTCAGGAACTGGCTGGGTATCCATTGGTGAGTGGTGAGCAACAGTAGTGTCCATCATCTGTTTTGTATATTTTAATTATTTTATTATTACCATTATTATTATTGTCTTCCTTTTCTGTCTTAAACTGTCTTTATCTCAACCCATGAATTTTATTCCACCCCCACCCCCAATTTTCTCCCTCATCCTCCTGCTGGGGCCCAGTGAGCAAGTGGCTGCATGGTGCTTAGTTGCCAGCTAGGGTTAAACCACAACACATCCTTAAAGGGGAGGATTTGTAAAAGGTGGCAATAAAGAAACCAGCTTTTTTTTTTTTTTTTTAAGTAAAAAATGTTTTATTATAGTATCTAGAGTCAACCTGTGACACAGTAATAATGATGATAGAAAATTAAGGATTGAAACTCATGAGAATAGTAGAACTAATGGAGCTTGCCTTCCTACAGCTGTGACCATAGAGGTGGATTCATGAACAAGAAATCTGTTGATAGCTATTAATATACAGAAATTAGTTCTGGCACAGGAAGTTGTTGGATTGCAAACTCCCTTAATGCTCTGTCAGCCTTCAGAAGACATCAGTGTATATTTTCCCTAATTTAAGATGCTCCTCTAGACCACTTCTTTTGGCTAGTGCTTTTTTTCCAGAGAAAAGTGAGAAGTAGTTTATCATTTTTGATGAAACACAGGAAAAACCCAGCTAATAAACACTCTAACAGAACAGCCGAATTCTCCTTGCTTTCCCATTGAAGAGTCAGCAACATGTGTCTGCTGATGATTTTCAGAAAAACTTGGTATATTTTGGCCTGTGGGTTCCAAATTTTTTGAAGAGGAACTGAATCATACATGTTGGGTCACTTCTGTGTAGTTGCCTTAGCCTGCCTTTTTGAGAACCAGAGAAATTTTTTTGGCATTACACTGATTTTGACCTGAAATCCTAGGGGTTTTTCTTTTTCTCTTAATTAGGCTAGTCACTTGTACAGTATCTGCTCCAAAACCTAATGCATTAAAAGGCACCTAGTAGAAGTCACACCTCAAATGCAGTGTTCAAAAGCAGGTATCCACCTGGTCTAAGACCCCAGTCAGTACCACAAACTGCTCAAACACAACAAATCTTGAAGTTGCAGAGCTTGGGCTTGATATTTTGGGAACCTGAAAGGTCATGTGTGCTACTCAAGAATAGGAAGGAAGCAGGTAGGTATTTAAAATGACCAGAAAGAAATGGAACTCAGTTCCACTTTGGTTTCTATTGACAGACAAGCTACCCAACATAAAAAAGTAATTTCACTTCTCTGTAATTATTTCTCTCTCCAAAATGATAACTTACAGTTCACAGCAACTACTCTATCTTTTGCTGACAATGCTTATATTTTAAACTGTAGATAAAAGTTTTTATGGAAACTATTGTACTTGCTACAGGATTTATAAATTGGGGTAATTTCAATTCTTAGGCCTTCCTGAGTCAATGAAACTTTATTTGCAGGCTGCCAAATTTTCTCATCAAATAGGCTGTTCTGTTTCTTGTTAGCACCATGCAAAGCCTACTTGCATGGTCAAATATTGTCATAGCTGGTGATTAAAAAACCAGCATGACCTCCATTCAAAGTAGAGGTCTGTCCTGTTACCTCTGTGATAAAACATGCCTCAGGATACCCAAACTGGGCCTCCAGCTCTTGCTCAACCATAAAATCTGAAGTTTCAGTTAGGAATATCATAAGCTAATGCTTGTAAATACACACTTTGTTAGATCATTATATCCCAGTACAAATCAAAGCCTAGGTTTGTGCATCCTTCTTCAGAGAACTCCCTCCTTTAATTCAAGCTCACTGGTAACTCCATGAGGAAGCTGGGAATTTCTGCTGACTCCCTTATCTAACAGATTTCTGCTTTACTAAGCTTATTTTAGGACAGCAATACCCCTTCTTTCCTTCTACTATCAATTAAAGTAATAATTGCTGGTTCTTTCTTCAAGAGCATCCAAATACAACATTGTCCCGGTTTCCTTACTGGAGTTAAAAAAATAAATTAAAAAAAAAAATCACTGTTTCAGCCTGACTACCTTTAGCCCTTTACAGCTCTGGGGCTGTACTTCCACAAATGACTGATAATGCATACCTCATCTATCTTGGAAAAGTCTCACCAATCTACACAGCTTTGTGCCAACAAATCCAATGTAGTTACAGTCATACTAGCAAAAATTAAAACCACATGATCTCAAAAGATCACTTTTGTTCATATTGTCTAGTTTAAAAAAAACCCCACAACCACCACACACAAAAAAAGAAAAAGAAAAGAGCAAGATTGCTGGTTCTACCACAGCACACACTTAAGTATACAGAAGCTTAATGCAGACTCAGCCTACAGAGCTCAGTTCCCTCTTGACATTCGAGAGTTACATCTTTTTCTTCCGTGCAAAAATGTAGGTTTATTCTTTTCTATTTGCCGTGGAGTTGCTCTATCCTTCAGCCATACCCATAAGTCTTTTCTCATTTTACCATGTGTGCTGTGTTACCAGCTCTGGCCAAGTCCCAGCTTTCTCAGCTTACAGACTTCCTCTCTTCTAAAACCTTTTTATCACACTTGGGCCCCTCTATCACCAGCTTGTGGTTACAGCACAGCTTCTCATCACCAAGCACTGCAAAAGTGAGAAACATTGTTTACTCTGACCTCCTTAACACCAACTAAAAATTTCGTCTTTCACCTCTGTGCTGAATCACAACTGCATGGGACTAGGGTACTGCTTTCAAAAAAGGCAATTAAGATCAGCAATAAGGAATGAATGTATGTGTATACATACACTGAGACACTACTTCCCTTGCAGTCTCTGCTTTCTTCAGGAGATTATGCTTCTCTTTCCTTTGATGATCTTTACAGCAAAAAAATAAACACTATATAAATGATTAATCAGACAGATTAGAATCTATCTGCCCCCCCCCCCCCCCCACCAGCAAGATATAAAATGAAAAGTGTGAAAGTGAAGCCCTGGAAGATTATGACCCTACCAAGGATCACCATAAGAACTCCTGACTCTCAAACCTCAATTTCTTATTTTGAGGGGGGGTGGGGTGTGTGTGTGTAAAGTATCATGGAAGAAATCATACAAATAACCCTTTTATAAACCACAGCTCCTGAACTATGGCATTTTGGCCAGAGTTCACTGTAATCTTGAGATACCTTTGCAGGCAAAAGCAGTATTTCCTAATTGTATTTGAAGGCAGTTCTCAAGGAAGGCAAAAAGCATGCAAATGGACTAGGATATGAAACTTCATTCTCAAGTTTAGTTGAAGTTTACATGTTCATATACAAAAATCAACTTTTCCAGGGAGTACGTGCCCTCCAGAAAATTGTTTGCCTCATTTCAGACACTTCCTCTCCTCAGCTTCACAGTCTATCAAGGATGGAAAGGAGGGGTTCCCAACTACCCACTAAATTACCATTTAGATTAATGAGAGAATATAAACTCACATAAACTTTGTGCCACAGAAATTCTGTGCAATGTTAGTATATAAACATTTATGTCTCTCATAATACCAGCTGTAAATCGGAGGAAAACAGTTAACATCAACCTCAGTCTCAGATTGCAAAGACGAAGGTCAATTAATTTCAAAATAATTAAAAAATAAATTATGAATCACACCTTTCCCAGCCATGACCTCTGATCCCCTGTCCTTGCCTGGAATGGCAACTTACCCGAATTCTGGGCAAAAGAAGAGCAGGCACAAGATACATTATGAATTCAGTGAAATCCAGCTGGTTTATTAACTTCATGTCACTTGAATAACCTGAGACCTGACCAAATCACTGCCACACCCACCCACCCTCATTTTTGCTAATATAATTGGTATTAATTCCTCTAAACTAAATGAACCCTACCAGCAAAAGCACTTTTACTTTGCAGATGGGTCTGCACTACAGTTTACCAGACTTCTAGACTTACGCTTCAACAGAAAAGGAGCAAGAGATGTAGTAAAGTACTATAACACTGCAACCCTGTTACCCTAAGCCGCCAGTACTTTTCTAAAAATTAAGCTTTTATATCAAGGAAGAATCTGTGGCACAATTCATGGGACAAAGCATTGCTGAATTCCAGTCACTTCCCAAACCCCAATGATACAAGTAACTTGGAAGCTGGGCTGCAACAGAAATAAGTAGAGTCCGTTGTTAGGAACTGCCTATATGGTCTACAGAACAGAGCACAGCAGGTTGGATTGCATCATCCTTGTAGAATTGGTTCTTTCTTCTTTTAGTTGCATTTTAAAAGGATAGAGTATGATGAACAAGTACCTCTAAGAGTAACCCACATCTTCAAACAACTGACAAGAATTACCATTTCTCTTTTCAGAGGCCACGCCCTGGTCTTTAGATATCCACTGATAATAGTGTTTCAAACCTTCCTGGATGGACAGGTTATTGAGACAGTTATCAGTTAATTCCAGCTTGCTACACTTCCTTACTCATTACTTCACACCAGGCCTGACCAGCTGTAACTGAGAATTTGGTAACATCAAAGAACATCTCTCTTTAGGCAGAGGTATATAAATATAATATGTTCCTGTGCCACCTCCCTCCCCCCCTTCTCTTTTTAAACACAGGTACTAGACAGTCCACCACTGAACAGAAGACCTAGGAGTCAACTAACCAGAAACAACAGTTCATCAGTAGATCTCTTCCTTGCCTTCCAAAAAGTCCAACAATACAGTGCTAGCCTATTGCCTTCCAGAATACTATAAGCCTACTGCCTTATAAAAATTTTCTCTCTAACAACTTCTGTCAAAGGTACACTATAATAGGATATTATAAGCACAGAACACACACTCTTGGTAAGGTACCCATAGTTGTTTGTAATTAATAGGTCTGGAGGAGAACAAACTGGCTATAACTTAACCAAAGTAGTAGTACATTTTGATAAGAAGGAAATTGAAAAGAACAATTACAGGGGATCAACACTATTTCACCTGTGACAAGCCAATGGCTATTTGGCTACAGTGGGTTCTATACAGATATCACTGCTCCACAATACTAAGAGCCAATGCTGTTCCTTAAAGTCCCTTATCACCAACAGGTGATCTCTGATGCTTAGCCCTTAACAGTCACTCACTGCTACATCACCTGTGGGCAAGATGATTTTAATAAACTGTATTTGCAGGGTTGTATTTCCTGACAGCTGGCACAAATCTCTGCTGGTTCAATGTCAGTGCAAGCCAAGGTATTGATGAGGATCTTTCAGTCACATGGGATCTCATTGCTCTTGTAAACATGAACTAAAACTCTGTAGCTCTAGCTGTTGACTCTGGAGATAACAGTATCTAGATCCACCTGCAGGCTTTTAGTTTATGACCTGCCCTTTAGAACTAGGTCCTTTTCACTACACATTAAATCTTGTGTCCTGGTTTCAGCTGGGATAGAGTTAATTTTCTTCTTAGTAGCTAGTACAGTGTGTTTTGTATTTAGCATGAGAATAATGCTAACAGACTGATGTTTTAGATGCTGCTAAGTAGCACTTATCCTAAGTTAAGGATTTTCCAGTTTCCCATCACTTTTTTTAAAGAATGGTTTATTAACTAAAGTACAATAAAATATAATAGTAATATATAATTATAATTAAAAGGAATATAATTAAAAATAAAAAACTACAAAAGATAAGTTATGGGCAATGCAATTGCTCACCACCTGCTGACCAATGCCCAAGCAGCAGTCTGCCCCTCCTAGCCAACTCCCCCCAGTTTATATACTGAGCATGACATTCTATGGTATGGAATATCCCTTTGGCTAGTATGGGTCAGCTGTCCTGGCTATGATCCCTCCCAGCTTCTTGTACACCTGTTTGCTGGCAGAGCATGGGAAACTGGAAAATCCTTAATTTAGGATAAGCACTACTTAGCAACACCAAAAATATCAATGTATCAACATTATTCCCACGCTAAATCCAAAACACACTGTACCAGCTACTAAGAAGAAAATTAACTCAATAATTGGGTTTAAATAGCATTATGCATCTACAATAATAGAAAGTGGATAGAACAATACAATAAATACAGGAAACAGCCATATTAGGGAAATACATATACAACAACAAAAAAGGTTACATCAAAAAAGAAAGGGTAGCATGAAAAGGATACTATGGTAACAGCCTAACTCAGAAAATGCACTGTTCCAAGTCTAGCCATAAGGCCAATCATCTGACTAAAGAGACACTAAGTACAGCAGCTATGGCTACACTGGTGCCTGTAACCACTGAAAGTGATGCAGGAGGAGGTAGTCTGGAGGACAGCTCAGCTGAAGCAGAGCTATACATACTCACCCTAGGCAGTAAACAGACTTGTGCACTAGAAGTGCATCTCACTGGGTAGTGTGACTAGGTGCCCCTGCCCCCAAGAGGTCAGAGAGGGTATCAGCTCCAAGAGATACCCCAGCACAGAAAGCACCCTTTTTATGGGCAGCCTCACTCTCTGGACACTTCTGAAGTCATAATTTTTGCTGGACAGAGACTATTATGTACTTTTTTCCCCAGCTAAGTCCAGCTACTGTTCTTCACTGTATTGAGGGTGTATCGCCTGAAACCTGCCTTATTGCATCTGTTTCCATCTTCTGCAAATCTTAAAGAGCTTCCTTTGATGTGACCTCACAGCCAGTAATTCCAGCTGAAGACCACCACCATATTTATAATAAAAAAAGATATTGCCATCTTTGTATGTTCCCTAATGGCTTGTGAGGAAGTGTTCACTTTCCATCTTGGTCCTGGTGAACACATATTCATGTCACAAACTGTATACAATGTCAGAAAAATAGCCTAGGGTTAGATGGGTCAACAAAACCAAACTTACGTCTTCCTTGACTAGATGTTACTGGATGCACAGTAGAGGGACACATGGCCAGAGTCCCTCTGTTATCCACTAAGCTGTCCTTGTTCTAAGCATAAGTAATGAAAGCCAAGAAAAATGTAAATCAGTCTTCCCCATATACATACATGTGTGTATAAACACATGAGCATGCATTTTGTTTGCTTATACACAAAGCATTCACACATGCTACCCTCAGCTATTTAGGAATTGTGGGACTGTTCAGCATCCCACAGGGGAAGAGCCAGCCAGCCCCTTGGGGC
>JAVJGG010000055.1:1206471-1219738 GCA_035590195.1 Aviceda cuculoides
CTGAACTCAAAACACAGCACTGTACCAGCTACTAGGAAGACAATTAACTCTATCCCAGCTGAAACCAGGACAAAGTTTCATCTCTCATTTAAGATCAGGAAATAGGCACATCTAAACTACATTTTGACATTTTAACTGCATTAAAATCTGATAGTTTATACAAAGCACACAGGGTTTGTAACTACAAGCAAGACTGAAAACCCAGGACATCAAGCATGTGCTTGCTAGAAGGAATTTGGGGAGTAAGAGAAGAGATCAAGATTCACAACAAATCTGAAATTTTAATGGCTGATTTTCTTGAGTATTTTCAGAAATGTCACTTGTGTGTCAGCCTTCTATTTACATCTCCAGAGGGAATGGCTCAAATATTTGCAGATGATATTTTGGTGTTGTCTGGAAGGTACCAATATATCTGAGGATGAGGGAGGGCTTGCTGGGTAGGTTTAAAAGGTAAGTGTAAGCCTGGAAAGATATTTGCTTCTTGTCCTGCACTGGACTGCAAGTGGTAGCTGCTCAGGAAAATGTGCTACTTTTCCACATCACAGATGGACACTGCCTGGGCCATTGCTTCTGCCACAGGCTGCAGAGCTACATTCAGAGGCTTCAGAAGGGCTGTATTCCATGCATCTGAGCTGAGTGTCTTGTAGCAGGTTGTGTGATCTCCATTCTGTGCAGGATTGCGCCACCGGTAAAATGGGTTATTAAAAAAGCAGAACAGTCCCTTTTGTGCACTCCTGGCTCCTTGTAAGCCCTTGTGATTGCACAGTTCTTCCATGTTATTTTTCTTAGCTGGTCCATTGATACTTGTTTACTACCTTTTTGTTAGAGGAAGTGTACTAGAAAGCACTTCATCCATCCATGCTCAAGAACTGGGCCAGTGCTCCAAGTATGTATCTCAAAGTAACTTTGATTACAGATGTGCATGACCTTTAGGATCTTTTCAGGATCTTGAAAAAATGACAAAGTGAGCAAGAAATTTCTATCACTTGTGTAACACAGGAGAGGTCATCAGTATCTTTCTCTTTTCTGTTTCAACGTGGCCATATGCTTGATTCAAGGCACCATTTTCCAGCTGGCAGCTTGAGAACTGCTGCAGCTACTTTCAGCCTTACTGAAAGCATCAGTGGCAAAGAATTCAGAAGATAGTCTCACCATGCTGCTACTTTGCAAAATCAGTATCAGGTACAGGAGTAATTTTCTGGACTGCAGTAAAAGCAATCTAAACGCCCTGCTGTCAGATGTCAAGTAAGAATGATTTTAACACTTTGCCAGTAAGTGGTGCATGCATGCTTTCTATCCCTGATAAACCTCATTATCATTTTTTATGGCATGCAGCATGGTATACAACACTGTATAGGATCACGTTTAGACAGGTGCATGTTTTGTGGCTGGCTGTGGCTAGACAAAGTAAGGAAGGCATGGAAAAAGGCAAGGTGAAGGGAACAGGTTAAATATAAAAGTCAGTAGAACTTCAGTTTTGCCTTTCACACAGATAGGCGTAAAATGTCTTGTAGTGTTGACGCAAGGCAAGTACAGAGTACAGTGATGGTGATGACGTTAGCAATTGCATATGCAAACATTATGTCTGAAGAATAGAGAATACTGAGAAAGCTTCCTGTGAGATTTGCAAAGATACAAAAAGCCAGACAGGAGAGAGTTGGCTGCTCTCGGTGACAGAGGCTACAAAGAAAGCCGTTGCACACATTTGTGGGAATAGCTGAGGGCATACAGGAAGATCAGTGCAAAAACTGAGGAGATAAAATCTGTGAGGTAGGTAGTGGTAAGACATGAGGGAAATCTTAGATGGGATAAGCATTTGAAAACTCAGTTTTGAAATGAGTTGAATAAACCATAGCTGGCATTCTTATATACCAGCATTTCAGATTTGAGTAGCCACACTGCGCTATTCAGGAGTTGGCAACTAGCAAAGAAAACAAGCACCAAGTCAGATGTAAGAACAAGCATCTGTTGTGACCCTCCTCAGAAGTAAAAATCTAGCACAGAAGGTATGCGGGAAGAGATTTGTGACCTACACACATCTCTACATGTTTTATGGACACTTCCCCAAAATGAAATATCAAAGCAGCTGCTGAAAGGCTGATGTTTGATGTTACTCTAGCCTGTCAGCCATAGGCTAGCGTGCAGCTAGTCTACATGCCCAGTCATATTTGACTCACACTTCACATTAGTTCCACTTATAAATGACTTTAACAGGATTAATTGATGGTTAGTATGAGTTATAAATACACTGAATAAATAGGAGTGTGTACATAATTACAAGCATACCCATGGAACGTGTTATAAACAATAATGGTCATAAACAATATAGTATGGTACTCAATGAATGGATAATTGTTTTATCAAGTTTCTGTAGTATACTTTAATGCAGAGTATGACTACAGTTTTTCATCTCAGTGATTAGCCTGTCATAAGGTGCTTAAATGCCCTTCTTTGTCTTTCCTGCTTCTTTGGAGATGGCTGCTGCTACTTTTGACTTACACCTGTGATAAAATCAAACTCCCTGTTTCTCATGGGTGACATGATGCACATGACTGAAGATCAGATTTAACACAAGAGCTTATCATCAGCCTTGTTTAGAGGTAAACGGACAGCATCAGCTCTGTATGGTACATGAGAGTTCTTCATTGAACTGGACCAAAGCAAATGCCAGATTCTAATAATATTTGTGATCTGGCTGAAAATAAGGAAGTCTGCTTGCATTTAAACTTAGTTTAAAGTGCTGTTTTCAAGTGGCTGTGAAATGAACTGTGATAAAGAGAAGGATGTGCTCTGAGCTGTCAGTTCACTCTGAAATGAATTGTAACAGTCCAGGCAGTGCTGGATGGACACATAATTTCTGTACAATTTAAAAGAGAAGCATTTTAGACCAGGAACTAAAGAAATGTTATAATTTTATATGAAAACTGACAATTTCAGACAACATCAACTGAATCTTAATTGGATGGATGTCATTAAATAGGTGGTCATTACTGTCAATATTCTTCTGTGTTTTTGTTTGTTTTCTGATTTGAAATGCAGAAAAATTTTTGTACCTGACTTTTTCCACTTGAGACTCTTGGTGACATGACTTGTCATTGGAGCTGGGAGGTAGTCACTCTGGATTTTTTGAAAATGAGTGACCATAAGAACTATATTTGACCGGAGAAAGAGAAAGGATAATAATTTATTACTTCAGGGGAAGTTGCCTTTGTTGAGTGAGAGGTGTAAAATGAATCCTGGGACACTTGTTTTACCATGTGTGCTACTTCTCTGGAGGTTTTAATTGGCTGATGCCTACACAGTGTGTGGAAATTTCAATGCATCTGAAACATTTCCTCCCTAGGAAGGAACACAGCCTGTGGTTTAGTCCTTTATCCACAGGGCTTGCTTACGGTAAGTTATAGATGAAAGATGAGCTTTCAAGACTGCTTTCTATTTACCCTGATCAGCTAGGGATGTGGATTCTAGGCTGCTCAGGTTCATCCTCCAATTTGGTGGTGGGTCCTTCTGCCAAGCTTATGTCAGGTTTGTCCCACTTTAGCTGAAGGAATATTTCCATCAAATCAGCTCCCACATTGAAGACCAGAGCCAGCCAGGCCAAGCCAAAAACAATCCATATCACAGTTAGGCTCTTGTACACTGGGATATAGTGCTTGTTGGGGTTTATGCCTGAAAAATCCAGGAAACTTTGCATATTAATCTTGATAGCTTTGGTCTGCCAGACAACATACATGCTCATACACCCTCTCCACCCCCTTCAAAGGTGTATGTTTAACAAGTCTGTGTGATCTATGAGCTTTTTATGTGATCTATGAACTTTTTGCTTTTTGTGTTCCAACTCTCAGGTTAAGCTTAGCACAAGTTGTCATCAAATCTCTGGAGCTGAGGATATATAATAAAAATAGCCATATCTATTGTTAGTCAGGGATGCACAAAATTGAGTGTTCCTAGCCACTGACAAACAAAAAAATAATCTTGGAAACCCAATGTTGAATCCATATTAGCCATACTATACTCAAGAGACACACAGGGGATCTCAGATGATTTAGAAAGATATGGTTTACTACCTCAGTGATATAGTTATTGCTTTTTGTAGGGTGATATATCTCAGTAACCAGGATTCAAAATTACCTGGAGAATATTATATGGGAAATGCAGCCATTTTAAGTAAGTGGTTATGGGAATCTTAATACCCAGTTTGGTATTTCCACAGCATGGACAATCGGTGCATCTGTTACAGGGACAGGGCAGCACTGCAGCCACCCATTTAGTCTCTGTCATCCAGATCATCATTAAACTCCACAGTGTCCAGATTCAGCATGGGATGGGTTTTTATTTCCTTTTGGGACATAGTTATGACCTCTAGGAGAGGAGAGCTACTACTTTTGAAGTAACAGACCCTAGTGTTTTTAACAAATAAACACACTATACATAATCTGTTAAGACCATTTGTTCAAATAAGTGGGTGGAAAAATAGCCCCTCGTGTCTCTACTGCTGTGTCTCAGGCTAGATCTCTAAAGACTATGTAATCTCACTGGTTTTGTTTTCTTTCACAGGTGTCCCAGGGTTGTCAGTAATATTATCGCCATTGTAAGTACTAATCATTTAATATTTGACATGATTTCTTACTGGGAATGGTAGGCACTTGCTGAAACAGATCACTGTTAGGAGAGGGTGGTTCAAAGGCTTAATACTGACAAAGAGATTTCATTTATATTCCACTTGTCACTCATGGATCACATTCGTACCAGCTTGGACATAGTCACTGTTGAATGAGTGTTTGGTGGCATATGTGAAATGAGTTTGGTGACTCTCAGCTTAGCTGCCAAGAGAAAAATGCCTATGTCATATAATACATTAGCTCATCATTACCAGACTTGGTCACTCACTCTTGTTATCAGATTTATGGTAGAATGGATATCTGTGCTCTCTGTATTATAGCTTTATACTAGAATAACTAATTACAAAGCTCGAAACAGTTCACCTTCTTTATTACCTACTACATAGTCCCCAAATCCAATGGTGCTCAGGGTGATGAAGGTGAAGTAAAAGCCTTCTCCATAGCTCCAGCCTTCTATGTAACTGAAGACCAATGGTGGGAACACTAGAAAAAGCAAGGTTCCAGTGGTTAGGAAGATTGCCACTGCCAGTGTTTGAACCACCTGAAAGATAAAAGGAAGATGGCAGCTAAACAGCACTGAGCAGTTGTCTAGTGGAAATTGCTGGGTCTGTTTTGCTCTTGAATCACAAACCCACTCCATCTGGGAGCAATGTCCAAAAAAGAAAGGATAAACCAATGCTTCCACGCACTGCAGGCTGACCTTGCTGTTTACCCTGCACAGAGATATTGTACCTAATCATGAATCAAAAAAAAATCTCAAAAATTGGAAAAAAATGAGGATTTTTTTAAAGCTTTTTGCAATGCATTTGTAAGTAGGCTCAAGTCATATTTTCAAACTTATTATGGAAACCATAGGAATTAAATACTCTACAATTTCAATTCAAGTGGAGGTGCTCTCATAAGCAATTGGCTCCTGTCTTTGAGGGAAATCACCAAGTATTGCATAACTCATGATACAAAGATTGGCAAGAACAAATTAGGGTTCTCTTCACCATGACTGCTTCCAAAGATTTATAAAGTGGCTTGCAAGAGCTCAGCCAAAAATATGTTTGGATGAAACCTAGTAAAGTCAGTTTGCCTGCTTTTATTTTTAACTTAGAAGCATTCAGAGCAGAACTGTTTTCTGTCAGCACAGGGCAGATCTGTGTCTCTCAGTACGAATGTCTGCCTTCTGGGAGATAAGTTACAGCATATGTGGCTGGAATAGATCGGTACACAGAATGGTCAGTGAATGGGTCATGACAGGGGATTTTAGGAGTTTAGTATTGAGGATCAGGAACTCACGGAATTCCAGGGAACACACTCTGGGGAACTTTTGACTAGTGATGTGTGGGCTGACGCAAACTCAATGCAATTGTTTAAAAATGCCCTCAAGGGCATTCAAACCACAGTATGATTTTCTATGCATGCACCTATTGTGACTGGATGAACAGCCAAACCACTCTTTATAAAGTAGAAGGTCCAGGTATCATGTTTTTCTTTCTCTCTCTGTATTATCTCACATATAAAATAGCTGAACTTGAGAAACTTGGCGTGAACCTACTGGGTGATTTTGACAAATCACTTCTATATTATGTACCATGTCTCTTCAGCTGTAGAATAATACTTACCTCATTTGCAAAGCACTTCAAGAATTACTGATCGACATGGTTATAGTTGATATCTGTTCTCATTTAGTTCATTCCAGAAGTGTGATAGCATTTAGTTAGACAATAAAGTTTGCATAAAATTTTATACTGAAATGCACAACATTACTTTTTACCCTGGCTTTTAAGAACTTTCTGGTACAAACCTATGATGTAGGGGAGAGTAAGTCAGGAATGAAGAAAACCTGATTGTAAATAATTTCCCAAAGTATGACTAAATTGTGTTTAAAAGGAGGTGAACAAACTTCTTGGAAGAGATTTTTCAGAGTGAACAAGCAGATACAGCTCCAAAGCTTTGTCTGATAACAGACAGACTTTGTCTGCCAGAAATGAGGTCTTAGTTCAGGGGAAAAAAAAAAAAAGATCACATCCCTGAGGTGCAATTAGAAATCTCAGGAAAGATGCAGCTATACTAGCATGAAAATCCTTCTGGTGGTAGAGCTGCATGCATTTGGGGAACAGACATAGGTTATGCAGCTAAAGAACTTCTTGCTCATATAAACCAAGTCTGCATTTGACAGTAATTTTACAGCTTTCCCAGTGTAGGTAAAGAATGCAGTGAGTCAGAGATTTTACAAGTGAAAAAGAGAAAAAAACTTGTGCCAGAACTCTGAAATGTTCCAACATATCTAACACACCTAATCTCCCCCTTCCCTAACTAAAGGTCAATTAATTGAACCTTTACTCAGAAACATGCACTACCTTCATTGTAAATGACCTTCATGTATTTTCTATTATCAGTGCTTCCCTTATTCCAATACATCTGGACTAGTTCAATGACTCACCAATAAGCTATAACTAAGGAGAAGGAATATTTACATTTCAAGAAAAGAAAAGGAAGGAAGTGTTAAATTGCTGGCACAATAAGGGAAGGTAATTCAAGCCAGATTAGCAGGCCAACAAGAACAAGTTGTCTTTGCACAGTGTAGAGAGAGATTCTGGATAGTTGCTAGCACAGGCTAGATAATAAGAGCTTGATTCAGCAATGTATGTATGTACTAAGGTCACCAGAACTTAAGGACCCTGCTCAAAATTGAGGCCATGCTTGCTTAATAGTTTTGCTGAGTCAGGTTTTAAAAAGGCAAATCTAAGCAAATTCCTTTAAAGCTGTTGTAGATAAATAGAGTATATCAATTTTCTGATATAGAGGGCCATGCAATTGCTATGGTTCAGAAAAAGGTAGGCATACACAAGAAACCCAATCTAGCAGCTGCAGAACCTATCTGAGAAGAGAACTTTAATTAGTTTTAAAATAGTGGAAATAAATGATAGATTGACACTGTACCTCAGCACAGGCTGGCTTTTGCACCCATTTTTCCAGGGTAATCAGATGAGCATTGAGGCCTTTCCCCAATTGATTAAGGAAGGTGAGGTTGAGGGGCACTCCAAACAAGGCATAAAACACACAGAAGATCTGCCCTGCCACTGTGCTGGGGGACAGGTTACCATAACCTGGAAAAAAAGAAGAAAACAGCTACATGAAAAGGCTTAACATTCAGGCTGCAGGCCACCATGGGAAGTTTCTAGGCTTGGAAGCTCAACTACGTTAAGCTTCAGGAAGCTGTGGACCTATGATTTTCAGCAATTAAATCTGCCTACAAATTGCCATAGCGTATGATGGAACCCTGTGCATTCACTTCTACTAATAGAAAATTTAACAAGAAAAATATTATTTTTAAAGAGCATTGTAATTTTCTACAGGTCTCTGATCTTGTGGTGAGTGCAAATGAGTGCTTCAAAGCAACCTCAAGATGTGCTGTGCATGTACAAAATGATATTGCATGTACCAAGTAGGCACTCAGCTTTTTTTGCAGGTGTAATATGCTGGATACACAAGAATAACAGGTGTAATTGGAAAACAATAGAAAACCATAACCCACAGTAGTCAAGATTGTCTTGCAAGTGTATTCTGTCCACCAGTTGCACATTTCTGGGGGCTTTACAGGACAGCTGGAGGAAACCCCAATTTATAAGGAGAGTACCTTACCTATGGTGGTGACTCCAGTTCCTTCAAAAAACAAGGAGTTGCTGAAGTCCCAGTTACTGGGATTTGTAGTGTTTCCTTCTGGGTTGATCCCTTTTTCCCATGCTTCCATGAGGAACTGAGGCAGAAGAGGTCAAAGGAGCAAAGATGAGCAACCCATTAGACCAAATCAGGAAGAATGTCAGAAAAAAAGAGAGAAGTAAATACTGCTTTCAATTTTGAGCAAGCAGAGCAATAAACAGTGTAGATAACAGGGTAGAGTTTGACTAAAATGGCCATGTGCTGCCATGGCAAAACTTGGAAATAGAGCTGGCCAGGAACTTGAACTCTTGTCACTGGTGTACTGGCCATTGAAGTAGGATAGGTTTCATAACTAATTGAAGGCTAAGGGGAAGGGAGTGGAGGGAGTCCCCAAAGTGACCAAATTGGGAAAGTGAAGTTATGCCGTAAAAAATAAAGGCAGTTCCTCTTCTCTCCTTCCCTAGCCTAGTCATCTCATCCAGTTTTTAATTTGTGCATGTGTAAATGTATGATTGTGTCTGTGGGGAGGGGCATGAGGAACATGCTCATTTCTGTTTCCTCCATGTAAGTACTAGTGAGGATGAATTACTATTTTTGGCTATGAGTTCCCAATAATTTTCAATGAATGTTAGGATTCTCCTAGTCTGAAAGATTAGCTAATGAAATATTCTCTGCTATTCCAGGTAGCTCTTACCAGATGACCAAAACTACTATGTACAAAAGAAATGCTGCTCCTATTTATGCATCAAATTTCTTGTTAGCTGCCTTAGTGAAGACTGTGTTCCTTTGCTCTCCCCGAGGATTTCTCTGAAGGAGACTGGTTACCCTCTGCTCAGTGGCTGGGGTTTCAAGAATCCCCTTTTTTGTTACATAAAAATTTTGAGGTTCGGGCCACAGCCTTCATTATTTTGCCAAATGCCTGAAGGAATTACTTGGTCATCTCTTGTGGAAACTTTTGTATCATGGAAGACATGAGCAGGATTCAACAGCTTCAGTTGGTTCCAGGAGTATGAGACGAAAGAATATGTTCTTTCTTGATTCAAATGTTGACCACTGCCAGAAGGATTACTTATCTGATGAATATACCCACTACAAGGTATCTGATTTTGCATAGGTTCTGCAATATAAGCCGATCTGTCCTGGTGGATTGAGTATCCTCAGTTTAATAGCTAATGTTATTCCTTCAGTAAAAAAATCCTACAGTTCGATCAAGATCATCAGATAGGGCTGCTAGGCACCATCATACATGTTCTCATGATTGAGGTGTCAGCAGTTTCTTTTCAGTATGACAAAGAACTTTACATTATCCGTTAAAAGCCTGTTCTTAGAATGGGAAGAGTTCAACACATCAAATTACTTAGAGTTGACTGTTTTATTTTCTAGTTAGAAGGAACACACATAAGCTTCTGAGCTGTGAGTCTTTTGAAATGTCTAAAGTAATCACAGGTTTAATTCATCCCTGTAAGGAACACTTGCCAGTTCTGTTTCAACGCACAAAAGTTCAGAGGAGCTACATTCACATCATGAAAGCCAACATGGAAGAGTAAGGCAATGTTAAATATTGAACACTTCAGACATAGTCTGACAGGGCCAGATTTCTTGGTATGATTGTTGCTTTTAAGTACAACCCCATGAAAGAAATGGCATCCTGGTGCCCAGTAGAATCATTCCCAAACAGGTTCATGTGGGAGAGTTATAACAGCTCCTAGGTCCTTTCCATCTACAGCTCAGGTAACGGTTATGGCTGGAGTGCGAACAGAGTAGCTGTTGAATGGTTGATGAACATTAGCTGTTGCATTTGGGAGCAGAAATAGCCAGTAAGTAAAAGCAATGTGCTATAATTTGCAGTAAGAGTATGAAGCCTACATAAAGCTATAGTAGGATGTGGAGAGAATAAAAACTGCCTGCCATTTCTGCTCCTGTCCCTCTGCCAGTGCACATTGCAGCCACTTATGGTCATAGACAAGGATTTGGTCCTCTCAGTCTATATTTATATCAGTTCCTTTGGGGCTGAAATAGTACGGACATGATCAAAACAGGGACTTAAAAAAGGTATCTCCTTACTCAATGAATCTTCTTCTCAGTTATGCTGTCAGAATGGCATAATTTCCTGATCAAAGTATGTTTACCAGAGACATATTAGATCATAGAGTTTGGATTTGCACTTTCCCAAAGCTCCAGGCTGTTCAGCTTAGGAGCTGCAGCTGAGGGCCACCTCTCAGCTAGGCAGTCTTAACCAAGCAGAGCCAATGCAGTTTATG
The DNA here is from genome assembly GCA_035590195.1 of Aviceda cuculoides. Classification (NCBI taxonomy): domain Eukaryota; kingdom Metazoa; phylum Chordata; class Aves; order Accipitriformes; family Accipitridae; genus Aviceda; species Aviceda cuculoides. Next base: position 1,217,006 of record JAVJGG010000055.1, read on the forward strand.
GACACGGAATAGCAAGAATTTGCTTAATGAACAATCAAATCAAAAGTTAATGAATTATAAGTGATAACTCTATTATTAATGATAATGAATATGCAAAACGAAACCTGGGTTGATTCTCAGATTCCATGATTTAGGTTTAAAGAACAGGCAATAGGACAAGACACCTTATACTTGTCAGCTGAGCAGATTGAACCTAGTGGCTGTATCTCACTACAGCCTGAATACTGTGACTTTTCAGACTGGAACTTCTGACATGATGAACAGGCCTCCTTAATAATATAGTTAAAATGTACAGAGAGATGATTGCTTCCTTGCATTAGTTTTAGAGTTAGAGATTTAATATGGAAAGACTTCTATTCCCTACTATTATTAAGAGCTGGACAAATTTCTTAAGAGGTCTTACAGATGACAAGTGAGTCAGTGGGCACCTGCGCTTACATTTACCTTGAGGACTATCAAGTCTAAGTACTCTGAAGCTTGGTGCATTGTACATGATAATTTGGTGCCCTCAGTCGGTTCTGTCTGGAACAGCTTACAAGTGATTGTATCTAATTCAGCAGAGACGCAGCAAAATGTGATTCTCTGAGTGGCACAGCAGTGCTAAGAAAGCTCCACTGGAGCCAGAGAGAGGAGAATCTGGACATGTGTGAGCCCTCCCTAAGGTTTCTAGGCTACCAGAGACTTGACTAAACTTTTCAATTCTATGAAGTATCCAATTTGGTTTAGAATGAGAGTCAGGGTCTTCTCCTCTACAATCATTATCACAGAGATAAGGGAAAGACAGATAATATCACCAACTGGTGAAGCTGAAAAAACCAGACATATTTTTAGCCATGTAAATTCTTGAAAACTCTAGTCATTTTTCTGGCCAATGCTAAATGTTCCACAAGAAATAATCACAGTATTAGTAATCAGAACATTGTCCTTGTAGACAGAGGCTCAGGTGCCTTCTCTTTCCTTTCTGATCTGAACTTCACTATTTGCTTAAATCCATTTACAGAATGTAAGCTTTTTGTTGATCAAAAGCATATACCATTGTGGAAGTCCTCCGACTCAGACAGGGTAAACTTGCAGCATGTTTAGAGTTTCTACCAGGTTTAATAACATAGCAGAAAGAATTCAAACTGCTTAGGCACCCAGCTCTGTAAATGGATAAATTTTGAGCATGAAGGAAGTGGTAGTTCAAGGATTTCTGTCCAGTTCTTGCAATACTAGAATGAGAATATGTCTATAATAATACCATGAAAGGTCTAGTAATTTATCTCCAGCCAGTCTTGAGGAATAGACTAAAATGTAATTGAAGATGTCATTGACAACCCATATTGAACAAGAGCCCTTTATCTCTCATTGTAAGTGATAGATAACATAGCTCATAATGGCTGACTTTATCATTTTTTTAGAGGCCTGAAATTGCAGGACCACCTTCAAATGCAGTAGACAATTTCTAGCACAAAAGAAGGGCAGAATTTGTACAGGTTTGGACTGGAGAACTTTGGAAGGGCAAGATACTTCTTGTAGGTTTGATTCTTGTTTTTTTTCCCCATGCATAATTCCCATGTAATAATTAATGAGGGATCTGAAAACCATGAAGTCGAAATTATTGCAAGGTCAAAGATGCATCAGCAGATTTGCATTTTTGGGGAGTTCATGACTGGGAAAAGAAAGAAGTGCAATAGATCAAGATAAAGAGGTTTGTGAATGGGCTCGAGAAACTTCTGTCTTTCTCTTGTACAGTTAGTCCTTTAGTGTCATGGACAGCAGATCAACTTATGACATGTTTAGCCACAACAGTATAATTTCTTCTAACCAAAATAATGGTTGAGCAAAAACAATGCGAGCCTGTTCCTCTTACCTGTACAAACTGCTCCAGGACTTGCCTGTCCAAGCATGTGTAGTTCTGCAGGAACTTGAGCTTCTCCAGCTGGAACTGGTCCCAAAAGTTGGTCTCTGCCTTCTTTTCCAGCAGCTGGAACACCATAGTGCCCAGGAGGAGGTAAAAGAGATACCCTAGTACCAGCAGCAGAGTCCAGCTGATCTGCTGGTTGTAATGGTGAGGGGGGGCATGCTGCTGCTCTGCTGCTGCCAGTCCCTGCTCAGTACTTAATAAGTTGCTGTCCCAAGACCTGTGCTACCCAGGATGCCCAGGAATCACACACCCATGTTCCCAGTTACTGCCCTGGAGAATTTTTTAACAGAACATACAGGTATCAGGCCTATACAAAATGAGACTAACAGGCAAATTTTATCCCTCCACATCTTTTCTCTATCCAGAATAAAGGCTTAATAAGAATGTGAATTTATGGCTTAATTTATGGCTTAATAAGAATGTGAATCACACCGGTTTTCTCCTATTAAAGCAACTTTTATGCAGAGATCTCAATCGAATGAAGCCTGACATAAGCCCTCTGAGTCTGGTATTGTTTTCCAGGCTAGGAAGCTCAAAGCTGTGGTTGAATGACTTAGCCAGGGTCATATGAATATAGAGTCACGGATAGACTCTTAAAGTCTTGACAAGTAAAGCCTTACTCTAAACACTAGACTTTTGTACAAGAAAACACTATAAAGTCTCTAATTACAGCAGGCTCCCCAGAACGAAGAAGAGTATGGAGCTGAATAAATGGAAAAATCAACAGCTGCCTGTTGGTGAGGAAAAAAACGGCGAGGGAAGTTGCGGTCGACTCAGTGTGAGTGATAGAGCAAGCTTCAACTTTATTACAACGCAGTTAACTTTTA